>CAUDMG010000997.1:385000-532500 GCA_958450375.1 Homarus gammarus
GGACTTGGTGTATTGTCATGATGCAGGAGCCACCCGTTCCTTTACTTTTCCAGTCGTTTTTATCGAATTGCGTCCTGCAAACTAATCAGCACATGTGTGTAGAACTTTTTCAAAGAGGTATTTCTATAGGCAGTTTTCAGGTTTTGAAGGGCTTTCACCACCATTTTCCCGAGTCTGCACATTAATTTAATGATAGCGCAGTGTTCAAACGGGACAACTTGATGAGCATCCACCGAACACCAACACTCAACTGACACAATTACACTGATATATCTCAGCATGTTGGCACCTGATTATACAGGCTTATACCCTCTACCGCCTGTTTATTATGTTCACGCCAGTTTGCACATGACTGCAATTCTGGGAACTTTTTGAGTCTACCTTGTTTAATCTGAGTCAGAAATATGTTAAATTCTTTGTGCCCACAGTTTAAGAACCACTACTCTGCAGTATATTTTACCAGCATTTAACAGCATTTTAATGTACAAATAGTTAATATACCGGTAATGTATAAATAGTCATTTGGACAAATGGACAAGATTTTTTGTCTCTCTGAAAGCTTGTAAGTAGAATGTTAGTAAGTACAAGAACACCTGTATTGTAATTTTACAATATTTTTTAAATTATAGCCTTTACAGTCCCAAGATAATGTGAGAGGTTAGATGGTTATTGTATGTTTTGTTTGACAGACAATAAATTCCGAGGAAGAGATGTGTGACCATGTTCGTGATTGTCATGGAAACCTTCCCTTTATCTGTGTTGTGTGTGGACAGAGTTTGAGAACAAATGCTGCCTTTCAAAGACATATGGACATACACAAGGGGCTACGGGGAAGTGCCTGTGAGGTAAGTGCTCACATTTTTAGTGATGTTATTAAGAAAAAATTTCCACCAGGTGGGAAATGTAAAAGAGATTAAGTAATGTAAATTTGGTACAATAAGACCTTATCCAACATGAAGGTTAGGTTCCTCGAAAATGGCGTGTTAGGAGAATCCACGTTTGAGGAACTTTATATTTACTGAGAAAAATAAGACTTGTGGAATGCCACCACATAAATTCTCACCAGCTGACTCACAGATGTGTGGCTGCCACTGTGCCATGCTGGCTGTGTGTATGACGTGATGTCACATCGAGAGGGAGTGCAGCCACACAGTTATAGCCATAACCCCTCTGCCTCAACACATTCACTTCCCACATTATACACACACTGATGCTCTTCATTTTTCTTATTTTATAGTTTTATATTATATTTTCTTTATTTCTAAGCCACATTAGAGTATTGTAATGATTTTCCAGAACCTTAATGGTTTCATTACAAGTACAGGAACAATATACGAGGCTGTTGAGTCAACCAAACAATAATTAGCCAAGGCTTTGGTTATAACCGCCTCCACACACACTCACTTCTCACACATACACACCCATATTCATCATTTTTCATCTTTTATATTATATTTCTTTATTTATAGGCCACATTAGAGTATCATAATGATTTTTCCACAACTTTTATGGTTTCATTACAAGTTAAAAAAATACGAGACAGGTGGGCTACTGCTGCTGCACCCAGGCCACTTTGTAACTTAAAAACAATTTTAATTTTCTTTTCTAATGTCATCACTTAACAGTTTTTCTTTACTCCACCATCACTTGGGGATAATGTATGTTTAGGAGCCATACTGTTTAAAGGTTTGTTCCCCCCAAAACAGCTATTTGCCCAACATTGGACCACAGAGGTGTTCACCCAGATTCTTATCTACAGCTCTATGGTCGTCGTGTGCCATGTGTCACAAAGACCCGTGTTTTGGGTATTATCTTCGACAACCGGCATAAGTGGCAACCACATATTCATTACCTCCAAACCTCAAAGAGTCTTGCCAGCGTGCTCTCAAGTTATTGAGAGTCTTGTGGCACATGTCATGGGGTGCTGACTGAGGAACTCTGCTACACCTTTACCACATGCAAGTTAGACCCAAACTAGATTATGGATGTGAGGTGTACTCCTCAGCCACTGAGGCTTGGCTCAATACACTGAACTCATTTCATCATGCTGGGGTGCGCCTGACGACCAGTGCCTTCAGGTCTTCGCTAATCCTGAGTCTGCTAGTTGATGGTGATGAGCCGCCCCTTGATCTTCAACATCAGTACAGTTGTACCCCGCTTAACGCGGTTTCACTTAACGCGATTTCTCATATACGCGGTGCCTCACCAGAACCGAACTTTCACTTAATGCGGTTCATCTACTCATATATGCGGGAAGCGGCGCGGGCACGATGCGCACAAGGTTGCCCAGTCATCAAAACATTACCGAGTTCTTCACCCGCCACCCACCACAGCCAGCCCAAGTCAGTGATAGTGATAATTATAGTGAGGATATGGACTTTGAGGGGTTTGGCAAAGAGGCCCTGCAAACCTCTGTGGTGGATAGTGATACAATTGATACAAGTGATACAGGTGAGGGCCAATAATCTGCCCTCTGCCTCGGAACCAACTCTCCCATCCCCGTGTGCCCAGCCATCTTTTTTACTAATGTAAGTGTTAAAAAACCTAATATTATTGATATTTCTCTTAATTATTAATTGTGTGTGCATACCATCATAAAGTTAAGATAATATTTTTACTACAACATAGTTGTGTGTCGTCAAAAAGTGGAGTTTGGGGGTCGGGCCAGTCTCTATTGGAATTAATCCCATATGTTCTGTTGTTCACTTAACGCGGTACCCTGTGGGTTCAATTGACCGCGTTAAGCAGGGTACAACTGTATATATATATATATATATATATATATATATATATATATATATATATATATATATATATATATATATATATATATATATATATATATATATATAACTGTTTAAAGATACCAAATTAAACTGTAAGGGTGCCACTTACAATGTGATGGTCCTGATTAGACCATATTCCTGTTAATTCTTATGGGAATTAATTCCCCTTTATAAGTGGTTTAATTATCAGTGGCTTCTTTCTGGACCCTATAACCATTTATAATGAGGGCTCCCTGTTGTGTAAATAGTAATAACATAGTAAAACAGGTATCCTGTACCTGCAAATTAGTGTTGTTTACCTCATACTGTTGTGTCACAGACACGCCATTTCACACACATTCTAGACTCTTCCTAGCCCTTGTGTTGCCAACCTGTTGTAAGGATATGCATTTATTTCCTGTTTATATCATGCATGGCCTGTTTGAAAGACTATAATTTTTTTATTTGCTTTTTAAATGTTCTCGAGTATACCCGTTTTTTTATGGGGGGGGGGGGGGGGGTGTATGCTTACCATAGCCTGAAGCCCAGAGGCTAATAGAGACAAACTAAAACATAATTGATTTTCCTAGGGTTCTATATCTGCCTAATCTTTGGGGCTTTTGTACACCTCTTTCATTCCTTGCTGACTTTTGATTATGAGAACGGCTTAGCTTATGGTGGTGTGCAAGAAATGAAGGATTGATCCTGAAATTCTATTTTGTAGCATAGCCTTTTGCCAGATGTGTTAGATACTTTAGCTTCATAGATTAGTCATTAGGAACTGACTTCATAGATGTTAATTGGCCTGAAATCAATATAATGCATAGAAGTTCAAGTGCAATAGGTATAGTGACTGAGCAGGCAACCTTTACACATGATCTCCTCCATTTGGGGGTGGTGATGTGAGAGGGCAGGTGAGTGAAGCCCTTAGTGCAGGGTTTCTTAACTGTGGTCCATGGAGTGGCTTGAGGGGATCTGTGAACCGGCTCCATGAAGGATGGTTACTTCTGCTCAGAGGGCCTTAAGTTGAAACATGGATTTGTAATCCTTTCCTTGCTGACATGGACTGTATCAAGGATGTAGACCTTGCCAAAGATGAGTTCATTGACCTGAGGACAAAGAAAATAATACAACATGATTTCAGCTAAACAGCTGGCAAAGCGAGCTATGGGAGCTCTGAATCTGTTTACTACTACTGTACAAACCTTTCTACGTCAGAGTTTCTGCATTTGTTGCCATGAAAACGAAAAGTTGAAATTGATTGCCTGTCAAAAATGATAAAAGACAACTCCACAATTTCATGTTCTTATTCAAGCCAAACAACAATAGCCTTCTTATTGAAATTATCTTTTGAGCAGAATTAAAATTGAATTTTGGTTTAATATGCACAATTTGGATATACAGAGTATTTAACTTTTTCAGGGAGTGACCATTAAATTTAGCATGAAAAAAGAGTGAGGGACATAATTCCTTGTAAAGATTCTATTTATATTATATTTATGACTCTATGTGAAGAAAATCTCCTTCCAGTGCAATAAAATATATTCAATGAATACAAAATTCTGTGTTTATATAAATTTTCTGGGAATGGGGTCCATAGCTTTCAACAGATTCTCATGGGGTCTGTGACTCAAAAAAGGTTAAGAACCCCTGCCTTTGTGCCTCAGTAACCAACCTGTAGTGTGAGAGTCAACTGGTTATGAGCTTTATTACAAGATGGGGTTTCTGGATCAGTCATTCATATTTTCTCCTTGTTTTACAGATTTGTGGCCAGACGTTTTCTCGGACAGAGTATTACCGAGAACATAAAAGGATTCATACGGGCGAAAAGCCATATGAATGTGACACATGCAAAAAAACTTTCCGTAGATCAAGCAATTTATACACTCATATGAGAGTAAGTAATAATGCCTTTGTATTGCACATAGATTGCATTGATTATTGCTGTATTTTCTTTATGACTGTTATCTGTATTCTTTTTTTATCTTACAGTCATGCGCCGGTTAACGTCCTCGATACGTTCTTGGAAACGTGACGTTAACCAAAATGGACGTTGTCCGATCATCGCATAAACTTTTTATTTATACTTATGTGTATGTGGAAAACTATATACGTACATATACACTTTTACTGTTAAATCACTACTGTAATGTGATACAGGTGATTAATCTTTATCTCTTGAGCAAAATACATTACATTTATATTAAAATTATCCACTGTTTTACAAGGATTCCAGCAACGCCAAGCAGATGGGGGAGAGGGTGGGAGCGAGCGAGGGGGCGTGGGGGGAGGGGAGGTAGTACGTTTGACAGTTGGCACAGGCCCAGGTCTAACGCGTGTATATTTATCAGTTCTTAGGTGACTAAGCTTCTCTCTTATAAAAATCCAGTGAAATGACATGGCTGAATATAATTAACATAGCTGGGATTCTTGTAACATACTGATTAATTTGAATATAAACATGCTATAATTTGCACTAGACAAAACATTTTTAGTACCGTAATCAAATTAGTACATGTGCACTGCAGCTTTGCACTAACGTCATTTATTTCTTTTACGTTTGTTTTAGTATGGTGTGTGCATGTAAATGGATGAAAATAAATGAAGAAATCTATGTAAATCTACCCAAAAATACAGTTGAAAAACTTTTTTATAAAATGTACTACAGTACTGTACACTAATGTACAAAAATATTTATCTCTTGAGCAAAATATATGACCTTTATATTCAAATTATTGGCTGTCTTGCAAGGATTCCAGCAATGCAAATTATAATTTAACTTTAGTCTGAGATATTATATAAGATAAAAACTGTAAGCCTAAAAGCCTGGCTGGGGGGGTGGGGGGACGTAGCCAGCCACGCCACCCAGCGAGGGGTTGGTGGGGGGTGGGGGTGTTGAGGTGATAAGTTTGAGGTGAAGGTCTCTGTGTGTCTCTGTCTGTTCCACAGAGTCGTTCGTTAACCAAAAATTTCCTTAACCGAATCCATTATTTCAATGGGATATTGGGTAATTGGTTCCAGCTCACAGAAAAGTACATACAAAGTAAAGCCAAAAACACTCCTAAAATTACCCTAAATCGCCCTTAAATCACTACAGTATACTCTGGATTTACGCGGTTTTTGTTTACGCGTTTGGTCATTTACGCGGCACCTTGCCAGAATGAAATGTTTTAATTAGGCGGTAAATTTCATCATTTACGCTGGTGAAGTATAATTTGTTAACTGTATTTACTGAAGAGATTTGTTTTTAGCTCAAAATATGTAATTTACGTTGCTGGAATTCTTATAAGATGGTGATTATTTTAAATATAAACATCATAAACTTTGCATTAAACTTACAAATTTTAGATCTAATTTAAGATTTTATTGCAAAGAGCAAAAATTTTATCTTTTGTGCAAAATATATGATGTTTATACAGTATTACCCCGCTTTACATGGTTTCACTTTCCGCGATTTCTCATTTACGCGGTACCTTGTCAGAACCGGACTTTCACTTTCCGCGGTGCATCTACTCATATACGCGGTGAAGTATAATTTTTTTTTTTTTTTCATTTAGCTCATAAAATTCATACAAATTACCCGGCCAGAATATAATTTACATTGCAGTTATTCTTACAATATGATGATCATTTTGAATATAAACATCATGGATTTTGCATTAGACATACAAATTTTAGATCCAATGTAATAACTTGGTTTACACAAAACAAATATTTTATCTTTTGTGCAAAATATATGAAGCTTACATTCAAAATATTCCCTGACCTGCAAGGAATCCAGAAATGTCAATTATATTATCCTAACTTTAGTCTGAGGTATTATTTATTACTAAAAGTTAAAATCTAGTATTTTCACCCAACATTTCTCTGGTAGGGAGGGAAGGTGGGGGGTGGGGGGGAGGGTTGGGACCGACCAACCCAGCTGGCGTGAGTGTGAGGAGGGGGTGGGGGGGGGGTGGCAAGGTTGGGTACTTTGATTGACAGATAGTGTCGTGAAGAATATTTTTTTTTTATTAACTGAAGATATTTGTTTTAGCTCATAAAATTCATACAAATTACTCGACCAGAATATAATTTACATTGCTGGAATTCTTACAATATGATGATCATTTTGAATATAAACATCATGAATTTTGCATTAGACATACAAATTTTAGATCTAATGTTATAATTTGGTTTACACAAAGCAAATATTTTATCTTTTGTGCAAAATATATGAAACTTACATTCAAAATATTCCCTGACCTGCAAGGAATCCAGAAATGTCAATTATATTATCCTAACTTTAATCTGAGGTATTATTTATTACTAAACGTTAAAATCTAGTGTTTTCACCCAACATTTCTCAGTGAGGTAGGAGCGAGTGAGCTGGGAAGAGGGGGAGGGGGGATTTGAGTCCATTATTTGAATGGACATTAACCTGGCAACTGTATTTCTCTTAAATATTAATTGTGTGAGCACACCATCATAAAATTTAGATGTTATTTTTACTACAACATAGGTATTGTGTCGGAAAAAGTGGAGTTTGGGGGTCTGGCCAGTCTCTATTGGAATTAATCCCATATGTTCTGTTGTTCACTTTACGTGGTTTTCACTTTCCGCGGTACCCTGTGAGTTCAATTGACCGCGTAAATCGGGGTACTACTGTATTCAAAATAATCCATGTCTTGCAAGGAATCCAGCAATGTCAATTATATTATCCTAACTTTAGTCTGGGGTACTATTTATTACTAAACATGTAAGCATACTGTTTACCCCCAAACATTTTTCTGGTAGGTAGGGAAGGTGGGGGGTAGGGAAGGAGGGAGGTACCCAGTGAGCATGGGAAGAGGGGGGGAGGTGGGGTATTTTGATTGATAGATAGTGTCTGGGTGAAGTATAATTTGTTTATTTACTGAAGATATTTGTTTTAGCTCATAAAATTCATACAAATTACCTGGTCAGAATATAATTTACATTGCTGGAATTACAATTTGATGATCATTTTGAATATAAACATCATAGATTTTGCATTAGACATACAAATTTTAGATCTAATGTAAGAATTTTGATTAGAAAGAGCAAAAATTTTATCTTTTGTGCAAAATATATGACATTTATATTCAAAATATTCCTTGTCTTGCAAGGAATCCAGCAATGGCAATTATATTATCCTAACTTTAGTTTGAGGTATTATTTATTACTAAAAATGCAAGCCTACTGTTTTCACCCAAACATTTCTCAGAGAGGGAGGAGCCAGCGAGCGTGGGAAGAGGGGGGGGGCGGGAGTTGAGTCCATTATTTGAATGGACATTAACCGGCGACTGTATTTCTCTTAAATATTAATTGTGTGCATACCATCATAAAATTAAGATGTTATTTTTACTACAACGTAGGTATTGTTACGGAAAAAGTAGAGTTTGGGGGTCGGCCCAGTCTGTATTTCAGTTAATCCCATATGTTCTGTTATTTCATTTATGCGTTTCTCGTTTTACGTGGGCCTCCACGGGTTCAATTGACCGCGTAAATGCAGACTCCACTGTAGTCCAGAATGCGACGTCTTGCTTCATTCCTAGGTATGTTAATGCCTAGCAATAACTCGCCAGGCCAACATACAGGCAATTAAAACATCTAATAATTACTTAATGCGTAATATTAGGAGGACACGTCGATACCTGGCATTTAATTGCAATTCTCAAAACCCCCTCCCGCACCCTCCATCACACGCATTGCTACCCTCATCTCTTGTAGAGCGAGCTGTAAACACATGTCAACTCTCGAGGGGTGGAGCTGGGTGGGATGCCAACGTCACATTTTGGACTATATCACAAAAAGTGGTATTTCGAAAAAAACGGCTTTCTGTTCAATCCAGAATGCAATGTCTAGCTTTGATTACCCAAGCAGGAGGTGGAGAGGGAAGTGACTTTGCATATAAGGCCCCGTTAGCTTAGGTCCAGATGATAATTATAATTTTTATTTATTTATTTTTTAATATTTTCAATATTAGGAACATTTACCGGAAGGTAAAATGTTCGTGTCATATCCCAATTAGGATACTCACTTTACTCTGATGAGGAAGAAGAAGGTTCTGGTTGTGGAGAGTAACTAGGTGTGGGAGGGGACCCCAGCACCACCACATGTGAAGCATCTTCCAGAGATAGATGAAGTTAGCTGTTTTGAAAGGTTTTTGAAGATTTCCAAAAGCCCACTTCTTTGATCTGACTGAGGCTCATATGCCGCAGAAAGGCCACAGACCCTGCATATTTCTTGGTGTCATGTGCCAAAAATTTCTTACCAGGTTCTGCTTTACTCACTAACTGAGATAAATATTTTGTCATTTGATTAGGAGACAATTTCTTACCATCCTGCGATGAGAATACATAGGGGCTTCGACTAGGGAATCTGGTTAACCATTCTTGAAGAGTCCTAACTGGGCACAATATATGAGGAACCCTTGTCTCATCCATCAGCCATTTTGTCCTGGTAAGTTGAGCCCTAAAATCCTCCCTTTCATTTTTTCTTAGAATCTCCGTAGGAAAAAGGGTGACATCTTCCTCAGAAAATACCAATAATGATGGATTATTGGAAATTGAAATCAGCTCACTGATTCTCATACCTGTTGCTATTGCTAGAAGGAAGGCTGCCTTCTGGAGAAATCTGTCCCGGTTCAGATTTATATTGTAATTAGGCCCCATAAGAAATTTAATAACTTTATCTCTTAGGCCGAGGAGGTCTTCGAATAAAAAAGGACGATCTGAGCCTTTGATAAATTCTTGGGTTCAAAGTAATATTAAAACCCCATGCCAGAGGGTCAACCAATGCTAATTTATAAGATTCAATTGTCGATCCTTGAACATCTTTAACTCTGAACAGAAAATCTAAAAATTCTAACACAACTGTTTCCGACAATGTGATTGGAGTCGTTCACCAAATAAATTGTTGAAAAAGTTTCCAAGCTTTCTCATATTACATAGAAGTTTGGGGCCTATGACCTTCTATCACTTGGGTAACGATATTAGAATTACCCAACAATCTATTTAAACATCTTTCGAGAAACTCCAAGCGTGAAGTGCCAAGGATATCTCGAACTGAGGGTGCAGTACCTGTTCTAGATATCCTTGTTGCAATTGTAGTGGATGCTGGCACCAGTCCAACAGATCGAGACACCACGGTTGTAGGATCCAATATGGTGCAATTAAGAGGACCTTCCCTTGGAAGGATCTGAGTTTGTGAACCACTTTGGGAACAGATACATTGAATTCCAATGGTTCCAATCTATGAGTAGAGCATTTCCTAAAAGATTCGATCATTCCAGAGATGCATAAATTGGAATCTTGTGGTTGTTTTGTGAGGCAAAGAGATCTATCTGTGGAGTCCCAAACCTCCTCACTAGACTCTTGAACGTTGATATATTTAGGAACCATTCTGTTTCCGTCGATACTGGCGTGAGACGGGACAACGCATCTGCCCAATTGTTTTATACTCCCGGCATGTGAGTTGCTTTGAGGTAAAGTGTTTGTGTTACACAAACTTTGAAAAGTTTTTCCGATAGGTTTAGAAGAGGCCTAGATCTGGTTGAGCCTTGATGATTGAGACAAAACACTGCCGTTCTGTTGTTCATGGCAAACAGAATCTTCATGTTTTTGAAATTTGGGTTTGCTAACAAAAAGAAAGGACTACTGCTAATTCTTTTATGTTTATATGTCTGTCCCAAAGGGAGTTGCTCCACTTCCCTTGACGGAACTCTCCTTTTGAAGAATGGTATCCCCATCCTTTTTCGGACGCGTGTGTACAAACTACCAAGTCTGTATGAGAGGGAACCCAAGAAGATTGAACCGATTAGATTGTCCCAATTTTACCACCAAGACAGAAGATTCTTGATCTGAATAGGGGGAGAGGAAGCAAAATTTCTTTCTGTGAAGCAAATTCGACCCCAGATGAGTTAGATGCTTTTTCCTTAACTTGCCCAAAGGAACTACTATTGTGGCAAAGTTCAACAGACCCAGCAGTTTTTCCTGATTGTGCCAAGAAATCTCTTTCTTTGCACAAAAGGCTTCTACTTGGTTTATCACATCTGTTACCTTTGCTCCTGGTAGACTGACTGACTGCTGATTTGTGTCCCAATGGAGACCTAACCAATCCAATTTCTGACATGGTGTGAGATTGGATTTGACCTGGTTTATCTTTAATCCTCGGTTTTGAAATAGTACTAGTGTACGTTGGGTCGCCCTTTGACAATCTTCGAAAGAGTTTTCCGCTATCAGCCGATCATCTAGATAAGCAAAATTTCTCATGCCCTCCTTCGCAAGGATCTCCCTGGGGATGTTTGCCAGTTTTGTAAACACTTTTGGCATAATTGTCAGGCCGAATGGCATCACTGTGAATTGATAACTTACATCCCCCACTGAAAATACTAGAGACTTTCTATACCTGGGAGCAATAGGCATCTTCGAGATCCACTTTTGAGATCCAAGCATTGGGCGGAAGTAGATGCCTCAGATGATCGTAAGTGAGCATCTTGAAACTTTCTCTGGTATTGAACTTGCTCAGGACAGAAAGATATAAAATCAACCTCAAGTTGTCACTGCCCTTCTTGGGGACTGGGAATAGGCGAGACATGAAACATGTCTCTGACTGCAACAGTTCTATCACACCTCTGTTTAACAGTTGAATTACAAATTATGTGAGTAAGGGGGTTGGTTTTTGACCCCTTTTTGGTAAACCTAGGGGAGGGCGCCTCAACCAAGTCCATGTGAGGCCCCCTTTGATTGTCTTGTAAGCCCATATGGAAGAAGTCCACCTGTTTTCCCAACCCCCTAGATGACCCAGCTGTGTGGCTTCAATGGGAGGGAGTGACTGCTGATGTGGTGGAATAAGGTCTCCTTCCACTTCTGAACAGACAGACACCCTTACTACGTCTTGAATTGTTTCCTCCTCTAAAGTTTCCTCTAGGTTGATAACTGAACCTAGCAGCTGGTCCTGTTCCCCTGTTAGACCTTCCTCTTTTAAATTTCCGAAAGGTCTGAGGACTCCTGGGAACAGTAATATTAATAGCTTGCTCAACAGCTGATCTATACTTATCTAATGTTTGTTCATCAAACAAAGCAGGAGAAAGAGGGGAAGAACGTAGCAATAAATAAGCACAGGTCAGTGCATGAATGGAATATGTTAGAAAGTCCTGAAAAGATATGTGAACAGTTTCAGAGGATTTAATAAGATGAAGTAATTTCTGAGATAAGTAACAAGATAGTGGAGTTGGGTAAACATGGACATGACCAGGCTAAATGTCCACTGGCTGACCGCATGTAAGGCGTGGATGTTCTCTACACTGTCCCTCTCCTGGTTTGATGACTGTTTTGTTCCCGATGTAAAGAAATTCTGTGAGCAACAGAATGTGCCATTCAAGATTTTGTTGCTGCTGGACAACGCACCAGGACACTCGCCCCTACTGTTAGATCGTCACCCTAACGTAAAAGTGGTCTTCCTTCCTCCCAACACTACGTCTATATTACAGCCCATGGACCAAGAGTTAATCTGCAATGTAAAAGCTGCATTCTCAACAAAAAAATTCCAGCTCCTGAACGACTACACCAACACCAGGGAAGAGTTGCGTATCCTGAGTGACACCACCACCGATAGCAAGAGCGAAGAAGACGAGGATCAACAGTTGGCAGAGCAAAAAATACTTTTCAAACAATTCTGGAGAATATTTAACATCAAGAAAGCTGTGGACTTCTTGGTGGAGGCATGGGATCAGCTGTCTGTAGCAACTGTTCGTCACGCATGGAGACATGTGTTGCAAGGCATTCCGGGCGTAAGGCAGAGTCAATCTGTGACTGATGAGGTTCAGACTGTTACAGTAGCAGTGGACCTTGCCAGAGAAGCTGCGCAGAGTGTTACAGCTGCAGGCTTCTCCGAGACCACCAACGACGACATCCTGGAGGTGATAAGGGATCCTGATGTGACTACCGACGAGATGGCAGATGATGATGACGTCAGTGAAGAGGCAAGTGGTGCGTCATCCCAAGAAGAACACCGCTTATCCCACAGTAATGTAAGGGGTGCCATCGAGTGTGTCAAGAAAATCAAGCTCCTCCTTTCCGACGACCATGACACAAACAGGTATGAAATCGTCACTACCCAGTTGTTGCAGACTATGGAGCCCTACATCAAGGTTTATCACGATAACATAAGCACCAGCCGTCAGCAAAGTATAACAGAGTTCTTCGCCCGCAACCCACCACAGCCAGCCCAAGCCAGTGATAGTGACAGAGGTAGAGACAGTGAAGATGACTTTGAGGGATTTGTCAGGGAGGCCTTGACAAATGTGGATGACAGTGATGGTGACTCACCTGAGGGCCAGTAGCCTGCCCTCTGCTTCGGAACCAGCCTCCATTCCCGTACGCCGACCCATCTCTTCTACTAACGTAAGTGTTCAACCTAACTTTTAGTTTTCCTAACCTAACCTTTATTTTTATTAACTTAACCTTTCTTTTTCCTAACCTAACCTCTTCTATATTACGTCTGTGTGCATACCATCATAAAGTTAAGATAAATTTTTTACTACAACATAGTTGTGTGTCGTCAAAAAGTGGAGTTTGGGGGTTGGCCCGGTCTCTATTTCAATTAATCCCATATGTTATGTTGTTCACTTTATGCGTTTCTCACTTTCCACGGTACCCTGTGGGTTATATTAACCGCGTAAAGTGAGGGTTGACTGTAATATGATTTTATAATGCTTATCATTCATATTTTTAATTGTTTATTGCATTTTAGTTTTATTATTATCATATTTGTGCATCATGTAAACGTTTAAAAGGTATGTGCGGCCACGATCCTGCTACACCGTATATCCCATAAGAAGTTAAATTTGCCCAACGCACCATTTTTGAGAAACCTAACCCCTGCATTGGGCGAGGATTAACTGTACCCCCATTTAGTAGTCTGCATTATGAGAAGCTGCCAGACTATGAGCTCTGACAGAAATGGGTTTTCAAGATAATTGATCCATTTTTGTAAGTTTTAATAAATGTTCTGAAAATATTTTATAAATATGACTTTTTACAAAGTCTGGTATTATATTGCACTTCTTCTTCCAGATCCACAACATTGAGGAACAACGCCACATTTGCAAAGCTTGTAACAAGTCATTTGCTCGAGCTGATAAGTTGAAGGACCACATGATTCGTCATTTACAAATAAAGCGTTATGCCTGTCGATTGTGCCCAAAAGCTTATAATGAAAAAAGAGACCTAACAAAACATCTAGAAAAAGTACACACAGGCCATAACAATGTTGATACATGACAATTTGTTACAGTAGGAAGGTCATATATAAATCTCAACCATACTTTGCATGTTTGATCTTGACCATCAGTACTGTATTGCTGTTTTCAACTGGTACCCAAGTACTCTTTATATTGTAAAGTATTGAAGTATGGAAAATGATCATCATAGTTAAGTGCAAGATGTAAACTGGGTATTGTAGAGTCTAGTTGTTGCAAAGAAAGAATAATTTAAAGTTGAAAAAGACAACGCAGTTTGTTTATTGCATCTCTTGATTCTTCCATTACAAAATAGAACAAAAATATTATCTACCTCCTAAGTTACCTTTAAATGCCAGTTGCCAATCTTTCTTTGAGACTTTGTATATATACTGAATGTAAAAAAAGAAAAAAAACAGTATTGAAGAATAAAAGTAAAGTTTTGCTGCATAATGTGTACTACAGTATTTAATTTACATGCCCTACATTAGTAATGTTCTGGACTATCATTTCTTGGACATAAAAAACAGAATGGTACCCATAGCCAGGTTGCTTTAAATGTGGGGTGCATACAACTTGTCACTCTATCAGGTTAAAATATTGATCCATTTTGCATTTAAAACTTTTGCAAATGAAATTGGAAATGAATTGCCCTGTATTATTTCACATCTTGCTTGAGTTTGAAACTCGCATGTTTCGAAACTAAAGATTCATTTTCACGAGCTGTTGTTCGCATGTTTCGAAACTAACGATTCATTTTCACTGGCTGTTGTTCGCATGTTTCGAAACTAAAGATTCATTTTCACTGGCTGTTGTTCACATGTTTCGAAACTAAAGATTCATTTTCACGAGCTGTTGTTCGCATGTTTCGAAACTAACGATTCATTTTACACGAATTGTTGTGAGAGGCCGGCAAGGCAGGCCGTCTCACTTAGCCTGGACCTGCCATGCCGCTGACACTCGTCCACTCTGTGAGTACGATTAATAATTAATATATATGTATATAGTGTGTTTAGTAGAGAAGTGGCATACTTAACTGGTGCTACAAGTAAATACTGTAGTTTATTTAGTATGAAACGGAGGACGTGTTCATACTTTCAGCTTTTTATGTATGGAGTGGCGGAGTTGCTGCAGTGTGGTGACCTGTGTGGCCTGCCACTAGCGACCTAGCTACTGGTATAGCGTGTTATCTCGCTGGGATTTGTGTGTACCATTAGTCCACTACAGCAACTTCTCAACCTTGTGCTCACACCCTCAATGATGGGTGCAGCCTCCAGTGTAACCCTGTGTACATGAAGTTCAGTTGGCCAGAGTTGCCAAGTGACACCAGGCCCCACCTCTACCACCCATGATTTATATTTTGCATGGTCTCCTTAATATGCTGCCACTATTCTTAATTTATTATTGTTAATACATTTTTTTTTATAATTATTTTTATTTTTCCTTTGGTACAATAGTTGAGAGATAAATGCAGAGTTAATCATAAAGAATTGGTGTGAAGGTGTAACAACCTTTTAACAAATGCCTTGACAGACCTGAATGAAGAATTAAAGGATGTGGTCCACATTTTATATCTGAATAATGAACAAGTGTCATATGAGAGTCATTCCATTAAAACACCATTGGCAGAAACTGCCCAGACCTAGAGGGCAATATCAGGGTAAATTACCCAAGTAGACAATACAGTGTTGCTCTGTTCAACAAAACCTGGATCAAATCATTGCCTTGATCATCTATCTCAGTGGTTACTGGGAGAGCCAATGAGGCTTTAGGAACATTGGGTTAAAACCATGAAATAGGCTAAACCATTCAAAATTCATTGTTATCAACAGGACTTCATGCTTATACTTTCTTCAGTTTTTGCCAATGTTGAGCAACTTCAGAGGGAGTCTCAAAATGATGACATTATTTCCCTGCCTCATTTACAGCACAAGAAGGTGTTAACAAAGCAACTACCCTGTACTTGCAAAGCACAATTTAAATTATCAGCAATAAAAGAAAAGTATCACTGAGTAGAATATTCACCGAGTCTTAAGTAAATTGCCTCCAATACTTCAAGTTTTAGGAAGTCTTTCCTTAGACCAGTGGTTCTCAAACTGGTGTGCACACCATTTTTATTGGATGCACAGCACTTTATCAAATTATCACAGATATCACAAAAGCAGGCTCAGTTGATGGTATTTGTGAGGTACTGTACCAATACAAAGGAGATAATGTATTTGTGAAAATTTTCTTCTCTGTAAGCTGTTTCTAAAAATGAATACGAGTACAGTATACTCTCGATTTAACAGAATCCGATATACAGAACTTTCGATTCAGTGGAAGGAGTTTTTTCAATTATTTTTTACTTTATTTAGTGGACCGATTTGCTAAATTGAGGCCAATTCCATTAATACGCTCACACCTATGGAGACACCTCACACACATGATACAGTAAACCCTACTTCAGCCTACAGCGAATGTACTATAGGTATAAAAACGATAAATAATGATTGAAGATTCTCCCCCCATTTTAGCAGCGAGTATTTAGGAAACTGTTACCAGTTACATTCTTTTACGTTTATTCTTGGATTATGTACTCTTAATATGATATACATATATACTGTATATATTCAGTGAACCCTCTTAACGCGGTTTCACTTTACCCGTTTCTACATTTACGCCGTACCCTGCCAGAACCGGAATTCCCACTTTACGCGGTGCATCTACTCATATACGCGGGTGAAGTATAATTTTTTTATTTAGCTCATAAAATTCATACAAGTTATCCGGCCAGAATATAATTTACATTGCTGGAATTCTTACAATTTGATGATCATTTTGAATGTAAACATCATAGATTTTGCATTACATACAAATTTTCGATCTAATGCAAGTATTTTGTTTACTCAGAGCAAATATGTTATCTTTTGTGCAAAATATATGAAGTGTATATTCGAAATATTCCTGGTCTTGCAAGGAATCCAGCAATGTCAATTATATTATCCTAACTTTAGTGTGAGGTATTATTTATTACAAAAAATGTAAATATACTGTTATAACCCAATCATTTCTCTGGTAGGGAGGGAAGGTGGGGGTGAGGGGGAGGGAGGGAGGGTCCCAGGGAGCAGGTGGGAAGAGGGGGGGGGGGGGGGGGAAATGGGGTATTTTGATTGACAGATAGTATTTCGGTAAGTATATTTTGTTTATTTTTTGAAGATATTTGTTTTAGCTCATAAAATTCATACAAATTACCGGGCCAGAATATAATTTACATTGCAGTTATTCTTACAATTTGAAGATCATTTTGAATATAAACATCATAGATTTTGCATTAGACATACAAATTTTAGATCTACTTCAAGTATTTTGTTTACTCTGAGTAAATATGTTAGCTTTTGTGCAAAATATATGATATTTATATTCAAAATATTCCTGGTCTTACAAGGAATCCAGCAATGTCAATTATATTATCCTAACTTTAGTTTGAGGTATTATTTATTACTATACCTTAAAATCTAGTGGTTTTCCCCCAAACATTTCTCAGAGAGGGAAGAGCCAGGAGTGTGAGAAGAGGGGGAGGCAGTCGAGTCCATTATTTGAATGGACATTAACTTGGCGACTGTATTGCTCTATTTCTCTTTAGTATTAATTGTGTGCATGTACCATCATAAAATTAAGATGTTATTTTTACTAGAACATAGGTATTGTGTCGAAAAAAGTGGAGTTTGGGGGCAAGTCGGTCTCTATTTTATATACATATACACATATACATATACATATATATATATACATACATACATATATATATATATATATATATATATATATATATATACATACATATACATACATACATATATACATACATACATACATACATATATATATATATATATATATATATGCATACATATATATAGTTACGAGTTGGGGATTTAGAATATAGTTATACGTCTACCCAGGTCCCAACAGGTAACAACAAAAAAACAAAACAAGGACAATCGGACTATAAAAGGGTAGACAAAAGATGCGCGTTTTCGTTGTGTATAATAAAGTACCATAAATTCCTTAACAAAATATTCAGCTTATAAACTACCCTTAACCAAACTTAACCTAAACATGAACAGTATATACATAGTAATAAAACATAGAACAATAGTGAAGCAATGTGGAGGTGGGAGAGGCAATACAAGATTACAAATACTTAAGTGAGGAGCTGAGATGGCTGACGATTAAGGCTGAATATTGTAGAAGACGGTAGGTAGTCACTGTGCCGTAGGGTTCCAGGATAGGTGATCCTGTGGTCACTTCCCAGAGTGAACTGTTCTCTCCTCGAATTGGAGCTGACAAAGTAGACTGAGGCGGAAGTGACGCAACAACCAGGATATGGAGAAGGGAAACCCAGGAGTGGTAACTAAGACGAGCCATACTCGTGTTTCGTCCCTAGATGGCGTTGCTCGTGGTGTTGGGTAGGTAGATGAAGACGATGGGTGGAGGGGTTCGTAACACACCCCCCCCTCCAAAGACCTTCGTAGCGCGGGCGCGAAGGAGGTGATCACCTGGTGCGTCTGGAGAGTAGCTGCTACATTTCCACTGGAGCTCGGGATAAGGAGTCTGCAATCAGGTTGTCCACCCCCTTTATGTGCCAGACTTGTAGATTATAGGGCTGGGCGAGGAGAGCCCAGCGGAGGATTCGCTGGTTGGAGGTCTTGTTGGTTTGGATGAACGTGAGTGGGTTATGGTCGGTGAAGACTAGGGTTGTTTGTGGGCAAGACTGGAGGTAACATTCAAACTTCTTTATTGCCAACACCAGAGCCTCCTTCTCTATGGTCGAGTAGTTGGTCTGATGTTTTTTCAACTTGGCAGAGTAATATGCCACAGGGTGAAGGACATCAGTGGTTGGGTCGGGTTGTAGGAGCACAGCCCCCACTCCGACACCACTAGCGTCGATTTGCAGATGGAAGGGCGAGGTGTAGTCAGGGGGGTGGACTACAGGCTTAGAGGCAAGGAAGGCTTTGAGGCGGTGGAAAGACTGGTTGCACTTCTGGTTCCAGATGTAAGGGACCGCAGAACTGGTAAGGTCTGTGAGGGGTCCGGCCACGCTGGAGAAGTTACTGCAGAACCGACGGCTAGTAGCCGCTCATCCCCAGGAAGAGCACGAGTTCCTTCCTCGTCCTTGGAGTGGGGAAGGACAAGATGGCTTCAACGTTTGCGTCCTTGGGTCTCACCATACCATGCCCAACGATATGTCCCAGGTAAGTCACTGAGGCCCGGCCAAAAGCAGATTTAGCCAGGTTTATGGTGAATCCAGTCTCTTGCAGTCGTGCAAACAGTATCTCCAAACGCACCAGATGTTCGTCCCAGCTGTCCGACACCACCACCAGGTCATCCAGGTAGGCGAACGTCCCACCTAGGTCCTGAATAAGGTAGTTTATGGCCCTCTGGAATGTGGCCGGAGCATTAGAAAGGCCAAACGCCATAACTAAATATTGAAAAAGACCAAATGGAGTTATAAATGCCGAGATTATTTTTGCCCTATCCGTGAGTCCTACTTGATAATATCCTTTCAACAGGTCTATGGTACTGATAAATTGGGCACAGCCTATGCTGTCTATTATATCTTCAATCAAAGGTAAAGGGTAGGAGTCCGAGACAGTGACCTGGTTCACTTTACGATAATCTGTACAGAAACGAAAGGTGCCATCGGGTTTTGGAATGAGAAGGCAAGGTGAAGCCCAGGGGGAGGTACTAGGCTCAGCTAAGTTAAGCTTTAACAAAAAATCTACCTCCTTTTTCATAACCGATTTTTTTTGTGGACTTAGACGATATGCTGATTGCCTAATGGGTTGTACATCATCCGAGATTAGCTTAATATCATGTTTAAGAATATTGCAAAACCCTGGGAGGTCTGACGTGACTTTAGGAAATGTTGATAATAACTTAGTGAGATCTTTTGCTCGAGATGGATTCAGAACAGAAAAATACTCATCCAAATTGTTGAGTATGTGACTGTTAGCAGGGTTCTCTTTAGGTAGAGGGAAGTCTAAATTCTCCAATAGGTCCATGTCATCTGTCTCCGGCCCTGACAAAACCGTATGCAATACAGGTAGGCTTACAGCCTCTGGGATGTCTTCCTCTGACTGCCTGGAATGGTAAAGTTTCATGAGATTAATGTGAACAAGTTGTGAATCCTTTTTGCGATCAGGAGTATGGATTATATAGTTGAGGAGATAGTTTATTAGCATTGATTTGAAAGTTTTGATGGAACCGTTCCAAGCAACCTTGGGACGGTGGGTGGCAAGCCGAAGATGTACATTGGTCCACACTGAGGTCTTTCATCACCTGTTTGAACAAAGAGGGATCAGATTGTTGGGCTGTAATGAGCTCATCCTTACTAATGGTCTTATTATACAGATCTTCTGTGGGTAGGAAGATATTGGAGGTGGTTTCAGATGAAGAGGGCCCATTTCGCACACTCTGTGACCGGGTGACAGCACAAGATGGGAAAAGATGAGGAATAGTTTCTTTAAGGTCAGTGGTGGAGTTGACAGGTAAGGGAGAGTCGACTGTCTTTATGTTAGGAACCACTAGATCTCCTACCAAGTCATTACCCAATAATAAATGAATGCCGCACACAGGCATTGGGTCTTTCCTAATGGCTATTTGCACTTCCCAGTAATCAAGGGACATTGGAGGTGCACTTTAGCTAAAGGATAGGAAGAATGGGACGAGAGATCTGAAGTTAGAACACTCATTTGTAAATGCGGTAGATATATCAGGAATGACGTTAAACAGGAGGATAGATTGTGCTGCGCCCGTATCACGTAGTACACGAATAGGGAAAGAACGAGACCCCTCTATGATTGAAATTTTTCCCTCATAGGTGAATGAAGAGAAGAGATCCCGATGGGGCCTTTCCACATTGGCATTTGCTATTGGTTTGGATTTGGGATCCAGGGAACTACTTTTAGCAATTCGACATTTTGGGTGTTTACAATTCTGGATCGTATGGCCTGGGTTTTTACAGTAAGAACAAGTAAGCTTGGTTGCATCCGGGGGAGGTGTGGGACCTTTCGACCTACCACTCACGTCCCCAAGGTTATCATCAGAGGAGGACCTAACATGTCGGGAAGTACCACGTTCTCTACTGCCCAGTGACTCCACCAACAAAGCGTATGCATCAGCCAGCTCAGCAGCACGCCCTAAATTAACCTCTCCACGCTCCTCCACATGCTTCAAGATGTGAAATGGTATCTTGCTTTTCCACTCCTCCAGGACTACCAAATTTAACAAATCCTGAAATGTGGAGGTCTCTGTAGCCTCTAACCACTTCTTAAAAAACCTAAGCTTTTCTTGAGCAAACTCAACAAATGTGTGTGAAAATGGTTTGGTTAGTTTACGAAACTTCTGCCGGTATCCATCTGGCGTGATAGCATAAGAGGTGAGGATATTCTTTTTTACGTTATCATAGTCATCAGTCTGGTCTAAACAGTTATAAACTCTACGAGCCTTACCATATAATTTAGGAACTAACACTGACACCCACTGGTCCTTTGGCCACTCATTCTTCACGGCTATTTTCTCAAAAGTCCTAAATGACCCGTCCATATCGGATTCATCAAACCCGGGAACAAGGGAAGAAGCAGTAGCAGGGTTAAAACCAGCGAGTTTCTCTTTTAATGCCACTTCTTTTGATTTAAACTCCGATGATAAGGTGACTTCTGTCTCTCTCACCTGTAGTTCTTTCAGTTTAACCGCCTGTTCCAACTTGGCCTGTTCCATCCTTTCTTCATGGTCCAACTTGGCCTCCAACTTGGCCTGTTCCATCCTTTCTTCAGGGTCCAACTTGGCCTCCAACTTGGCCTGTTCCATCCTTTCTTCAGGGTCCAACTTGGCCTCCAACTTGGCCTGTTCCATCCTTTCTTCAGGGTCCAACTTGGCCTCCAACTTGGCCTGTTCCATCCTTTCTTCAGGGTCCAACTTGGCCTGTTCCAACTCGAGTTCTTTCATTTTGATTTGGAACTCGAACCTAGCTCGTTCTAGTTCTAAGGGGTCTATTCGTTGTGTTTCTTCTTGAGGGCTAGCCAGACCTGAGGCAACTTCTGAGTGAGGAGGGGTGGTGGATAGTGGTTGAAGTTTCTTGGACATGGGCGTTAATCTGTCAACAGCGGATTCTTTTAAAACTTCTTGTTGAACCAACACTTCAATCACATGATTTTTTAACATTTCCTTAGTCAGTTGCTGTGAAAATGGGATATTGTAATAGTTGACTATTTCTTTCCATTCTTTCTTCAGGATATTAACACGTAATTTAGCTACGGAAGGATTTTCAATAAAATCCTGAAGATCAAAACCTGAGGTGGCCATTGTTAAGAAAAATAGGATAAATTAACTAATGGTCAAAAGATAATATAAGTGGATAACCCTAGAAAATATCACGGCAGTGGATAACCAGAAAGTCCCGGAAACTAACCAAGTTATACCTAGGGAAATTACACTTACGATTATTGTTCTTCTGAGAAGATCCTTAGATAAGGACAAGAGACTTGAAAGAGGTAGGGCGTATTACGGCATTAATATAAAGATCCGGATTAACAACCCTGATATACTTGAAAGAGGAAGGGCGTATTATGGCATTTATATAAATATCCGGATTAACAGCCCTGATATACTTGAAAGAGGAAGGGCGTATTACGGCATTTATATAAAGATCCGGATTAACAACCCTGAATAAGATAATGAGAAGAACAATAATGGAGGCTTTATAATTATGGGGTCCTGGTAGAGCGGGGCGTCCCAAGATATCACTTCACCCTAAACTAGTGACTATGGAACAGCCTACTCTGGAGTGAGGGTACGGCATTAAACAGATCCGGATTCTTCCCTACACTCGATAAGACTTACCACACGACTGCCACGTGTAATAACAGGTAAGCCTTATGACACTTGGAACCTAATATCCTACGTCTGTCACTCTTACTGTACGATAATACCAATATATGCACACACGTATAAAGGAAACTTTAAACCACCATAAAGCAATTGTAAACAGAAGTGACTGGGAGGGGTAATTAACACCGAGTAACAAGGGAGGAAGGAATATGGTATTAAGGTCGTGTCCTGTCACGGTCGCCATTTGTTACGAGTTGGGGATTTAGAATATAGTTATACGTCTACCCAGGTCCCAACAGGTAACAACAAAAAAACAAAAAAAACAAGGACAATCGGACTATAAAAGGGTAGACAAGGGATGAGAGTTTTCGTTGTGTATTATAAAGTACCATAAATTCCTTAACAAAATATTCAGCTTATAAACTACCCTTAACCAAACTTAACCTAAACATGAACAGTATATACATAGTAATAAAACATAGAACAATAGTGAAGCAATGTGGAGGTGGGAGAGGCAATACAAGATTACAAATACTTAAGTGAGGAGCTGAGATGGCTGACGAGTAAGGCTGAATATTGTAGAAGACGGTAGGTAGTCACTGTGCCGTAGGGTTCCAGGATAGGTGATCCTGTGGTCACTTCCCAGAGTGAACTGTTCTCTCCTCGAATTGGAGCTGACAAAGTAGACTGAGGCGGAAGTGACGCAACAACCAGGATATGGAGAAGGGAAACCCGGGAGTGGTAACTAAGACGAGCCATACTCGTGTTTCGTCCCTAGATGGCGTTGATCGTGGTGCTGGGTAGGTAGATGAAGACAATCGGTGGAGGGGTTCGATGAAGACAATCGGTGGAGGACTGTGAATTGGTAAAACCCCTCAGGAGTGACAAAAGCAGAGATTGCCCTGGAGCGTTCAGTCAGTCTTATCTGGTAGTAGCCCTGGAGGAGATCCAAATTGGTCATGTACCTTGCCTGTCCAAGATCGTCGATCACGTCGTCGATGCGTGGCAAGGGATAACCGTCTGGTTCAGTGACAGCATTCACCTTGTGATAATCCACACACTGCCGCATCGACCCATTCGGCTTTGGAACTAGAAAAATAGGGGCTGCCCATGGACTGATGTTGGGCTCCACGAGGCCCAGCTCTTGAAGATGGTGCACCTCGGCTCGCACACACTCCCGCTTGAAGGCATTAAGACAGTAGGGATGCTGTCGGATTGGCTTGGCTCCCCTGGTCTCAACGTCATGCTCCAGCACTGAACAAGAGAGTGGGTGATCACCAATTATAATAAGATACTCCTGTAATAGAGACTTTATATTATTGGCTTGGTCACTAGAGAGATGACACAACTTAGCACTGGGGTCCTCCAAGATAGTCGAGTTTGTCACTTTTACACTAGACCCATTCATTATTTCAGAAAAACACTGATCTTTATCATCCTTGCACTCTGGCACAATGATACAAGTTGGCAAGATTGATCAACACAAGCAACTGCTTTTCCCAGGGTTTCGTCACGAACATGATACGACTTTAAAAGATTGACATGGATAAGGCGTTTTTTCTTACACCGTTCAGGGGTGCTAATTACATAATTCACGGCCCCCTGTTTTTCTAGTGCTTCATATGGACCACTGTATTTGGATTTAAAAGGGTGATCATGTAAGGGCAGGAAGGCCAACACCTGCTCCCCCACTTGGAATTCTCTAGGTTTTGCCTGATGGGCCTTATCAAAATGCAGTTTCATTCTCACTTGAGCACACCTTTAGTTGGACTGGACAAGCTCTACAGCCAGACGCAACTTCTCCTTGAATTGGACCACATATGAAGCTAAGGGCGTCACCCTCTGGTCACTCAACCAACACTCTTTTAACACCTTAAGAGGCCCTCGTGCCTCATGTCCATAGACGAGCTGGAAGGGCGAGAATCCTAGCGACTCTTGTTTACTGTCCCGAACAGCAAACAAAAGCAAGTCAACTCCCTCGTCCTAATCCTTCCCAGTCTCCAGACAGAAGGTGCGCAGCATGAGTTTTAGTGTCTGGTGAAACCTCTCTACCACCCCCTGTGACTGAGGGTGATAGGCTGAAGACCTCAACTGCCGGACTCCCAGGGTTTGCATTACCTGATTAAACAACCGGGAAGTAAAATTGGAACCCTGATCTGACTGCACCACTGTAGGAAGGCCTACTTGAGTGAAGAAGTGGGTTAAGACAGTGTAGGTCTACACAGTGGTTGGGCACTCCCTTCCCTTCCATTTAACTATTACAGCTGCTTGTGGGGTCTTCCCCACATATACTGAGTATACGTGGATTAAAGTCACGAGCATCTTCGACTTCAGCGTATAGGGGGATATTGTTTAACTAGGATGTGGCAACATTCTGCTGCGTCACGAGGACAACCCCGTCAAATCCAACAGTACTAAGTCTTTCATAGACCTCAGGAGTCTGACACTTGATGAAGTTACGGTTCCTACCTTTATGGAATTCAATGATGAGATCGTGTTGTCTGCAGTACTTCATCATCCAATTAAACTGTTCCTCGTCGGTTTTCACTGAGTCCTTGGGGAAGTGGCAGAGGGGTGGGTGGCGAGGGGAAGTTCGCTGCCCTTGGCATTGGTGTTGCCACTCCGGCAAGTGTTTCCCATAGGAACTCTTGCAGGGTGTGGGATGCAGTATGACTATCTGTATCAGAAATGTCTGTATCCATGTGAGAGGGGACGCCTCTTCTGGGGCGTTTACGTCGACCCCGCCCCCTCATCGCTGGCAACACTTGCCGGTGAAGGTGTAGCTAGAGACTGAGGTGGCCTTTGTGTGACGATCGGGAGGGCAGGAGTACGCGTGGGCACACATCTGTCCCCTTACGTGGTCAGACCGCTACTATCCGAAGATGGCCTGGAGCGTGTTATCCAGGGTGTTAAACCCTGGATGTGACCAACAGACTCCCGCCCATCTCTTGTGTGGCAAAGTTGAACCAGTGTGTTGGTCCCAGCCAATCTCTCTGTGTTCAAGCTCGTATGCATCATTGTGGACGGTTGTCAGGAGTATAACCCTCCCAGGATTTGTGTTTGTCATCGATGTTGCGTGAATTAACTGTATTTCTCCATTGGTAATAATTAATTACTATTGTGAGTTAGAGCTCAGGTATTTGATGGTGATATAAGTAATAACATCATTGTGTGCTATTGAAAATTGTTTAGAGAGACCAACATTCTTATTGAATGTTGTAACTGTGAATTGAAAAAAAAAAATTCTAACCAGAAAGTAAGACCCATTGGTTAGTTATATTTTGTCTAAGTGTTAAAGTAAGGTTACCCAGTATTAATTGATCATCAGTAAGGTTCCTTAATTGTGATTGATTGTTCAAGTTGGTGCAGGATTGATATTTGCTGGTTTATCTGTTTCCTAACATCTCTCCACATAAAATATTAACTGTCATTTCCTGACCATGAACAATATTTGTTTCAGTCTCTCTGTACATTTTTGGAGTCCTCACCAAATTTAATTACATACCCGATTTTGCATTGTTAGCTACTTTACGTATGGATATAATACTGTAAATAGTTATGGTCCAAGTACTGAGCCTCAGAGTATGCCGCTAGTGACGTTACCTCAATTAGATTTAGTGCCATTAATACTAACTCTTGTTTCCTGTCCTTTAACCGTGTCCTAAACCAATTAAGAATATCCCCTCCAATTCCACGAGCCTCTACTTTTTAAATTAGTCTTTTGTAGGTGACCTGTCAAAGTCATAATTGTTTCTGTCGCTAATTAATTAAAAAACAATTGAAATGAATGACAATAGATTTGTCAGACAATACCTATTTGGAAATCGAATCTGAAAATCACTAATCAGTTTGTGTTTCTCGAGGCGATTTTTGAATTGAGTTTGTAACTATTGCTTTCAGAAATTTTCCCATAAATGATGTTAAATTGATTGGACAGTAGTTAGAGGGTAATGATTTATCACTTGTCTTTAAATCGATATGACGTTTATTATCTTCCAGAATTCTGGTACTACGCCCAAAGTATATTCAACTCTTCCATACATTCCTCTAATGCTCAAGCAAACATCTCATCAGTACCTGGCGACTTAGTAAGTTTTAGATTATCTATTTGTTTAATAATATCGTTACTAGTCACTACTAACTTGCTTAATCTATTTCTTCGCTATATCTGTCCTAGAATGCACAAAGAATAAACTGTGAGTGTTCTAGTACTGGAGGACCGTGTGTGTGTTGGAGTAGTGTTGAAGTATCATGCATGCAGCTACCGATTTTTTTCTAATAAAAAGTTATCTTGCCATTTTATCAGTAATGTTGTATCATTCAGGTTTGTCAAGGAAGCCTTGTTCACCAGATAAGTCAAGAAATTGTCTGATAGAATTTCTGCCCAGAAAATCATATATATATTTTTTTTTTAGTAGCCATTCATCGTTGCCCCTCTCCTCACCAGTAGTACTTGTATTAAGTGTTAACCTGTTCACATTCTATGCATATATTTCACTACATTTTGTAATGGTTGGTTATCAGACTACAGCTTGCAGCCCAGTGACCGGAAGCGCAAGTGTGTACACCCTCGTAAGATGACCCGCCCTTCGTAATTAAAGTGACCCAAGAGAGGTTACAGTCACAATGACCCAGAGTTCTCACCACCGCGTCATTAGCTAACCCGGCGACATGACCGTGTTACTCGAGAAGCTACCCTCCAGCCAGTACACCTGTCACTTCGCCAGAGACACCCAGATAGTGACATCTTCCGGCTCGTGACCGCCAATATAAGAGCCTGCAGCTCCTTCTATGAGGCATTCGGATTCTAATTGTAACAGGGAAGGGGCCTTCAGCAACTTCCACGAGGATTATTCTTAAAACAGGGAAGGGGCAGACAGCTCCTTCCCAGAGTCGACAGGGCAAGACATAACTCAGAGCCATGCTCGTCACAAGTCGAAGTCGGGAGGGAGACTTCCCTCCCCAGCTAGGAGTCTCCCACAGGAGACAGAGTCCAGCAGCACTTGCAGACAGCTTACCCAACTGCTGGGCCTCCCTCAGGTCACACGTGAATCATTGTCAGAGTGATCCCTAGGGTGAGTTACCTACGGTGGGAAGTGTATCCATTTCATGTTTGTGTCCTAGAGTCATTGTCTAGTAACGTCAATATAATGCTCTATTAATGTGTCCATGCCATTGAGTGACTAATAAATAGTTGTACTTAGAATTTGTGTTTAAAAAGATTTCCCCTAAGAATATATTAAAAGTTAAATACCTATTCGGCCACTCTACCAAACTGTCCTCACTTTACAATCCTTCAACTATAAATTCTTACTTTTACTTTCTACCTAAGATCCCCCTCATTACAACTTATTACAGTATTATAAAATTGTGAAATAAAACAAAATAGAAAAATCTTATTTTTAGAGTACAGGGATTAATAATATATAAATACTATAAACACTGGATTTCGGGAAACTGCTTTCAGCTGCAGAAAAAATTACACTTACTCTCAGTTATAATTCTATAACAACGTCTTAATAAATATGAACAAGTTTGAACCTCGGTTGAACATTTACTCCTCTTTTATGAAAATTTAGAATACACAGACATCCCATATTATTATCAAGCAAGTCATTACCACAGCAGAAAAACACTATCATACAGGGAATTATTTCCGTGTTATAAATAATCCGTACAAACTTCTTTAAGTTCCTTTACCTTATTTTGTATTAAGAGTATATTAAGAAACTTGGTCAGTAGACCTGTATAATAAAGTGTACAGTATATCATTTTTAACTTTAGAAGACAGTTGGCGTTGTCTGAGTCAATGCGTACTTTTGTTGTTTTTTCTTTTGACGAAGGATGCTCACTATGTTATAATACCACTATTCAAAGCTAACTGTAATACTTTAATTCCTTATGGCCTCAATTTCTCTTCAATCCAGTTCCTGTAATGAGTGACGTATGTGTAGACGCCAGGTACACTCTGTTGACCACAGTTCGTTGGGCCGTAAGACACGACACCAATTTGGAGGTATGGAGGACCATGCGGCCCCGGCAATATCAATGGTCCACCAGAGTCGCCCCCGCATGAGTCCTGTCCTGCCCGACCTCCTACACAAATCTAAAAAGCAAAGTAAATTATACCATAAAGTAACACTCTGGGAGGTGCAGATAACAGTGTGGGTCAATATACTGTTTGATAAGTTACCAATATTCAAGTTATGTTTACAAACTTCAGCATGTATAAGAGGTCAGTGGATGACACTTAACATATTAGCTGTAAGTCGTAGGTTGATAGAAAGACACGAGAGGGTGGGGGGTTTCTGAGACAAGTGTGAAGAATGAAAGATGTGAGCAACAATAAAGTTCAAATAAATGGAAATTGTGGGGTGTATAAGTGTTTTGATAAACAACATGTAACAACATTGCATGCATGAGTTGTTATCTCACGATGTATAATTTACACTCATTCCTTAATGATGCTTTCACAGGGAAGCGTCTTATATTGTACACCATATTAACTACATGGAATCATTAATGATAATATTATCTATTATGTTTAGATTAATAAACACACAATTACTTACTTGTTCATTAACTATATCTCCCCTGTGGGTGGCATTGCACTGTGAACGATCTACAAAGGGTAATTCAACATGTAACAGCCTATTACTTGTAGTTCCGAGTTCAGTGATGCCCCACCCTGCTGCTATAGGCACATTGTTAGATAGGTTCGCCACGTCAATATTTTGAGGAGGCAGACAAACCGCACGAACCCAAACTGGAGGAACAAATCAAGGAAAATACATTATTATCGTAACCTGCAAGTGATTAAGGTTGGTAAATATTAATTTGCTCTATATAAAAACTTTATAATAAGGTGTTTTCCTTCTCATCCTCAGTCATTTGTAGGAAAAATTTTTAAACAAATATCGTAGTAAGTAAAGACAGCCGAAGCTGATTTACCAGAGAAATAATATATTTTGTTATTTTTAAACATACCCAAGATTTAGTTTGAAAACAAAATGAGGTTCCTCACATTAAATAGATTTTTTTCTAATAATTTGCCAGATTCAACTGGATTTCTATAAAATCCTTAAATCCATTAGTGATTTTTAAGACGGCACCAACTTCCGTTCACTTACATCCACTAATATCAATGGGGCTGCTGACTCGGATAAGGGCGATGTCATCAGAAAACTTTACTCTTGTATTATAGTTTGGGTGAGGAATGATCTCTTCTATAGTAAAATCTTGAACTGAGGGAGCGCAAATAGCAGATTTATTATTTTTTTGTAGGGAACAGTCTAGGTCGGTGGTCAAGTCCCATTCTCCAAGTCGGACGACTTCTCTGTAATAAATATTAGCAAGATATTGGTGCTGCAGTTAAAGCGTGCTGACTTGTAATCTAAGATTCCATTCAGATTTAATAGAATTTAGTGTTTGGTCAATTTGACATCACACTGAATAAATTTTCTAATAAACCTTTATGTCATTTAAATTTATTAAATAGTATATTCATACATGTTATTCATATAAATTATTAAAAAAGTTACAAATATTTTTACTCATATTTTATAATTCATCGTAATTAGAAATGTATACTATATTCCTACACCAATAAATTATACAAATATGCACATATGGAAGTATTGACTCTCTTGTAGCTTCAGTCTCCTATTCTTTATTACTCAACCAACTACCATACTTACAGCTTCTTGTTTCCTAATACAGACTCCAGTACGCAGTGAGCAGCTGTTAATATGTATCTTTCGTTGATCACTGACCCACCACACAGGAACTCTGTTGTTGAGGATCCCACGGCTGAAAGTTCTAGAATTTCATATATATATATATATATATATATATATATGGATGAAGTAGAAATGTAATAGTCAGGGTTTTTCATTAGTTGAAAAACATGCTTTAAAAGAGATAAGTCTTAGCTGCTTGGAAAATTTAGTAAATAAAACAAAAAGTTTCAAAGTCTGGCAGGAGACGGAAAGAAGTAAGCCTCAAAATAACCCATTGCAATAATTATATATTTGGCGTCAAAACATGATACTGACTGTTTCTGTTCTTTTGTTTCACCTTAACACAACTCATGATGTATTGCTTCCCTCCCTTAATATATTTATGTATATCAACACCACTGTATAATATGTATATACCTATAATACAAATAAATAAATAAAAGAATAAATAACAAAGTGATATTCGTGGTAACATTCTGATATAGTGTACAATTCTGGATGATTCTAAATGTAACAATACTTTCTTGAGATAAATGTTCACAATATATCAGGTGCCATTAAGAGAGCTCAGCGATGTCAATAGCGTTATTTTTATCGACTCTGTATCTGAATTTTTCTGGGTAAATTAACTGTTTCAATATAAATATCCTCAGACTATGTATTCACAGTAACACAATTATGGGCCGGCACAGTTGCTTGTCGAGTACTTTATAGTCTACGTAGAGACGGGGAAAAGAGGCTTTTAAGAGTAGAAACTGTAGTAAAATCTACAGAATAGAGAAAGGGAACTAACATTGCAGCAAACGGGGAGTGGTTTAAGCTTAGAAGTTAGAAGGAACGAGTTAAGTAGGTCGGTGAAGGTAGAGCCTCCCTGCATATGGGAACATTACTCCTATACTACACACAGGAACGAGTCACTTCTATGTGTATTTGATGTAATTCCTTAGAAAAGAAGAATCTTCAAAGTGTGTAACAAAATTTCCCTCTATTTTGTCATATTTAGCTTTTGACATAATTTATGTCGGCAGAGATTATATTAATACAAAGCATAATTTATTGTTGGAGGCAGAATTACCAGGTTCTGGAAAGAGGTACTGATAGCAACCAAGTTCTGCCAATTGAGAACTAGAGAAGTAGATTTAATTAATTGATAGAAAACGAAACTAGAATAACATCTAGTAGGGGAATATTAGTGTGTTCTAAAACTTAAGTTATTCTCAGCTTAGATTTAAACAAATTATATATTTAAAACAAAATTAACAGTCTACACCAGTGCGAAAAAATGAACTCTTGGTGTAAAAACCCTGTAGTACAAGAACCCTGCATGTAAGAATCCTGCAGTGTGGAGCCCTGTAGTGTGTGAACCCTATAGTGTGAACACTGTAATGTGTGAACCCGGTAGTGTGGGAATCCTATAGAGCGAACAGTGTAGTATGTGAACCCTATAGTGGTAACCCTGCAGTGTAGTAACCCTGCAGTGTAGTAACTCTGTAATGTTGGAACCCTGTAGTGTGGCAACCCTGTATGCCTAATTAATTTAACCATTGCCTATTTCATATCATAATTCATTAGACCATATGCGTTTATAAAAAAAAATAGATTTAATGGGTTGGAAAATTAACAACTGTAACTGAAAAGTAAATTAATCTAAATATTTTCTATTACTTTCATATCTTGTATCTTCAAATACCAGAAAGCAGTTTCTCCTCTTTTTCATTTCAGTAATTTAATATTTGGTCACTCACCTCTGTAGCCTAATACAGCCATCCAAGGATGACTACCGAGGGGTACTTCTGTTCCTCCAATAATCCTGGTCAATCCTTCGCTCCTCCCACAGTTCCTGGGCAACAGGTTGGTATTTCGGGGACAACACACCTAGTACAGGATATAAAAGCATTATTTTGTAATATTCTCAACTGTCGGAAAATAAATGATTTTATTTGACTTCCAGATAACTTTTACAACTTTAATATGATTGAAAGGTATTTACCGTTGGCTCCCTGTTCCTGAAAGAGCAAGTGACTCGCTGCAGAGCCACAATGTTCTCAGGAGTGGCGTTACTCAGTAGCCGCACCAGCTGTGGGCACTGTCGTAGTGGGATACATTCATGTTGGCAGGTCACTCCTGTTGACAAAGATATAATTCTGATTCAAGTAATCGATCTGAATAATTAATTATGGCCAAGATTGAACTGTTCGATAATTATCAGATTAATACAAATATAAAAGAGAGAAGGAATGAACTTGCACGCCATGACGAAGGTTGGAGAGACTTAAGAGTTTTTTGTCCTGAGCAACACTACGTAGCCACCTACGCCTTTACATCTCCTATTCCATAACACTCTATCTGGAGCATTCTTGTCGGATGACTATATAACCAGATATAAACCTTTGGAGTAATAATATTATTGTACAGAATATTTCTTTAAGTTTCTCATAATCGCCTGTGTTTAGTTTATATCCCTTCCTGGTGCTTCTTTTATGTCCCTCATTGACATATTCTGTCCACATTAGTATCTATGATGAATAGCTGCTTGTTGTTGATCGTATGATTATGGTGTACGCATAATCGATTACAATACAGGTAACCATAAACGGAAGCGATTATATTTTTTGTTCTGCTTTATAATTATTGAAATTGATTACACAAACTGCAACTGTAATCAGGACAATTTCCATAATTATTTTTGTATATTCCCCTTATGTTTACCATAATGTGTAAATGCCACACATTCCTAGCTACTCGAATAACAACTAGAATGGTCGCTTGTCGTCTGTGTACCAGGATTAGTAACCGGTCAGTCAGGTACTGTACACACAATCTACCTAACTTACTACCTCAAGCCATAGTCAGTCAGTGTCAACATTTTAAAGGAACCGCCAAACTGGGTGGCTCTACACGTGCGGTCATGACCTCTGGGACGCTAGGGTCACCATTACTGTAGGAAAGGGACCAGCTGTCAAAATCCCTACGGAAGTGATCCATCACCTGATGACGACATGTCAGACGATAGTAGTGAACCCACTCAGTCGGAAAATACTGTTCATGAACTGAATGACATACAGTCAACAAATTGGAAAGGCATGTCGGGGGACGATGCGGAGAAATGGGTCAAAGAAGTCTACTCAGAAGTGGTCAGGTGGTCGCCAGCTAACCTTTTTGATCTACTCAAGTGCACGGCCACCAAAGAAATGATCCGGGAGATGACTTGCCTCATAAACAATTACACCCACGACAGCTCCATGACCCCATTAGCTCTTCAAATACTGGACATAATATCCCATCTAATCTGTCAGAGGACACACGCAAGGTAGCAATGAGTAGGAGATTCAAAATGTAGCAGAAAGGGGCCCTTGATGATATCCTACTCGAAGCAAGAACACTGCAGGAGAGACTAAAATTCATAGGAAAAGGAAAGCAAAACACCGAGGATGGTAACGAGATGCGTGGGGGAAAGGTGTTCCTGGCGGTAAGATCTCTCACAGAGGAATTTTACGGTGTTGTTCTGCCAATAAACAGAGAGACATTACAACAATTGAAGGGAAAACATCCCTGCAAGTGAAGAGGGAGACATCAGGTTCCATTGAGCCTATATCCCTCCAAATGCTGTCCTGTTTGAGAAAATAACAGGGGGAATGGTGTGGAAAAAAAGAACTGAAATCTCAGGGAGGGGCTGGCCCTTCAGGTATGGATGCAAACGGTTGGCGAGTCATCCTCAGCACAAACAAGTTTGGCGTCGTAGAAAGTGATCTTTGCAATGCCACTGCCTCCCTTGCAAGAAAGCTAGCAACCTCGTGCTGCCATCACCTTCATGCTCTGACGGCCTGCCGCCTCATTCCCCTGGATAAAAATCCAGGATGTAGGCCTATAGGAGTGGAGGAGGTGCTGAGACGGATCATTGGAAAATGCATAATGGAGGTGGTAAATGATGATGTCAGGAACTTGCAAGTTTGTGTTGGTCATCAAGCTGGAGGGGAAGCTGCCATTCACGCCACGAGAAAGATATTTGAACAGCGTGATTGCGAGGCAGTACTCCTGGTTGACGCTTCCAACGCACAACATCAAGATCAAGTGTCCAAGCTTTGTAATGTATGTTGAAAACATCTATAGGAACCCACCAGACCTCTATACAACAAGTTTCAAGGCCTTAAGAGGAGATACCACCATACAGTCAACTGAGGGAACAACGTAGGAGGACCCTGTCACCATGGCAATGTACGCACTAGGCCTATCCGTGCTCCAACATACAATAAAATATGAAACAACCGAGGTCAAGCAAGTGGCTTACACTGATGACCTAACATGAGCAGGAAAAGTAGAGGGCATCAAAAAGTGGTGGGACCTGGTAACAACACTAGGTCCACAAATAGGGTACAACCCAAATGCCAGCAAGTCCTTCCTCACTGTGAAGCCAAAACACTATGAGCGGACAATGGAGGTGTTCGGCGGTAGTGAGGTAAAAATAACAAAGGATGGCCAAAGACATCTAGGTGCGGAAATTGGCATGAAGAACTTCAAGACCGAGTACGTAACGGGAATAGTTAATGAGTGGGTGAAGGAAATCTAAGCTCTGTCTGTTATTGCGAAAACAGAACCACATGCGGCTTTTGCGGCATTCACCCATTAAGTCAAGCATTGCTGGAATTACCTGTTGCACACTATTCCTGATATCGGACCTCTCCTACTCCCTCTGGAGGAAGTCATCAATGTCGCTTTTACCCCAACACTTGTGAAAAACCCTTACTTAACCCCAGCAGAAAGGTCACCCCTTGCATTACCTTCAAGACTGGGAGGTATGGAACTACTGTAACTGATCCAGTGGAGTTTGCTGCGAAAGAACATCAGAACTCAGTCAAGCTCACGGCACCCCTCACTGAGCACATAATAGCTCAAAATGCAGCAAGTCAGGTGGTAGCAGGAGAAAACGGCACCAGTCGAAAACGACCCAAACCAGAACGACCCCACTCTAACCAAAACGGTTCCACCCTGTGACCAAAACGGCTCCACCCTGTGACCAAAACGGCCTCACCGTGTGACCAAAATGGCCTAACTCTAACCTAACCTAACCAAAACTGAGCATGATAGCAGCCATGTTGACAGTCTGAGTTGGCTGGGTAACTAACCAAAAGTGGCAACTGGTTGTTTGGTCCAATGTTTACATCGCTTACATTTGACAGTTGTCACTTCTGGTGAGTTACCCAGCCATGGATTCACTCTGACCTGCTTCCGTTCGTCAGTCAATCACAGCAGCTCAGACTGTCAACATGGCTGCTGTCTTGCTCAGTTTTGGTTAGGTTAAGTTAGAGTTAGGCCATTTTGGTCACACTGTGGGGCCGTTTTGGTCACAGAAGAGAAAAGAGAAAGAAGAGAAGAGTGGGGCCCTTCTGGTTTGGGCCGTTTTCAACTGGGGCCGTTTTGTCTCGAAACCAGTCAGGTGGAATCCAGCGAACTAAACAAGATTCGACGGTCCATTACGACAGAACGGCAGCACACCCAAAATGATAAACTGCAACAGCTGTTGCAGCAATTGTTTGAAAACTTGAAGAAAAAAATAGCTATAGCGCAGGGGGTGGGCGCCTCGAACTGGCTAACAACGTTACTGATAAGGACAAAGGGCTTCATCCTTAATAAACAAGAATTCACAGATGCCATTGCTCTAAACGGCAGGCCAGTAGAAGGTTTGTCCTCCCAATGCGTGGGTGGCTCATCTTATGACATTGACCACGCCATGGTATTCAAGAAAGGGGGCTTCGTATGAACGAGGCATGACGGAGTAAGGGATCTCACAGCAAATATGTTGAAGGAAATCTGCCGTGATGTCAGGGTAGAACCGACCCTCTTGGTGGGATGGGACCAAGCGCAAAATGTTTCGATGCCAGACTTGCGGAGGTGTTATCTGAACGAGAGCAGCAGCCCAGTTACATTACAGCCTGGTTGAGGTGTCGACTGTCCTTCTCTCTGCTTAGGTCCGCGTTGCTTTGCTTCAGGGGAGCGAGAGCAGTCGAAGATATTGACTATGAAGCAACAGTCACTGAATGCCGCATAGATCTGCCGCTCAACTAACACAACACAGCTAGGATAGCTACTTATGCATTAGGACATTTAATTTTAAGGTAATAAAATGATGGCGAAGTTGTGGCTATTGGGGGAGGTTGGAGGCCAATGGGGAAAAAGTAGTAGTAGTAATGCGTTGCAATATCTTGTGTGTTGGAGTACTGTGTGTGTTGAAGTACTGTGTGCTGGAGTACTTGGCTTGAAATTTCGTAACATTATATTGGTAAAAGAACGGTGACGTTATCTAATCTTCTTTGTATTGTATTGGTTGGTGTACCCGAACCCTCGTTATTGTTTGCTCACTTGTCACTATAATTATGATTAACGTAACTTGTTTGTCTGCTTGGTTGTGAATATTCCCAAATCGGTTAATACTTGTGAACTTGTCTTTTGATTCGTTTGTTGGTACTTGTCAAATGCTTTATTTCTTTTGTTAAATGAATTGTATTTTAATTTGTTCTTAGTTTATTGCTTATTCCTTCCTTTTATTAATTTAATTGGCAACCTTGTTATTTTTTACTGTTACTGGAGTGGTGAACTATGGTTTGACACAATCTAGGACCACCAGTCCGTAACAATAAGCATCTGCATAGGTGTTCAGGATCTCCTGTACGTCGCGTTCAATATGAGCGACAAGGGTGAGGTCGTCTGCACACTCAAGTTCAGTAATGGAAACTGCCGACATCTTTGTTCCTACCTGGAATCGTCTTATGTTAAAAAGACCCTTCATCTGGTACTGGATGTCCACCCCGCTGGCTAAATTGGCACCGACACATCCTTGTTTTACCCCCATTTGGATGGGGAAGAACTCCGACTGGGTGCCATTGCGCAGGACACTGCCGTTAATGCCATCATGGAGTTGCCTCAAAATGGCGTTGAATTTTGATAGGCAGCCAAAATGGCTGAGGGTCCGCCAGAGGGCTTCTCTTTTGACCGAGTGGAAGGCCTTGGTTAGGTCGATGAAGGCCATTTATAGGTCACAACGCTGTTCTCTGCACTTGTCCTGCATCTGGCGGGCAGCAAAGATCATGTCAGTGGTGCCACGTGATAGCCTACAGCCACATTAAGATTTGGGGAGGAACTTTTCCGCCTCAGGAAGAAGTCTGTTTAGGGGGACTCTGGTGATAATCTTGCCAGCTACGAACAGCAGCGAGATCCCGGGGTAGTTGCCACATTCTGACCGGTCTCCCTTGTTCTTATAAATATTGACGATGGAGGCGTCTTTAAGAGCATGGGGGATTTCCTCTCTTTCCCATATATTCTCCAGGCGAGAGTGGAGACGGCCAGTAAGCAGAGGTCCTCCAGCTTTATACACCTTGGCTGGGATTCCATCAGGTTTTGAGGCTTTGTTATTCGTTTTCTGTTTGATGGCAGTAGCTTCCTCATCCAGGGATGGAGGATAGCTGAGGTGGGTCAGCTCTGGATGCTGAGGGACCTGCTGGGTAGTCAGGATATTCACATCGATGTTTCGGTTGAGCAGAGAACGGTAGGTGCTCCTTCCAGTGCTGAAGGATATCTTCTTCACACAGTCACAAAATAGTAACGTAACACTTACGAACTCTAAGATGAACCTTAAAACCTTATCACGGTAATTGGAACATAACTGATTTCGATACCAATTTTACAACCATATTTGACTTTATATTAACCGGAAAATTTGACAAACATTTCTTGGAGAAATAAAGAGCCCAACTTTAACTCTCGCATGACTTATGGGTAAAGAATCTTATAAAGAAATATCTGCGTAATGTTTACCTGTAACACAAATTTGGCGTTATTTCATAGCATAGCATAATATAATGAGGAAAAATATGGGATGATAGGTATTGAGAAAGTTTGGTTTGGGTCATTAACTTCCGCAGCATAAATAACGTCGTCTAGTACTGTATGTACAATTGTACATCGTCAGGCATTAATCATAAAAAGCTTAAACTGACCGGCTCACTTTAATCTAATTAGTAGAGTACTTTATTCTGTTGTAAATAAGTTCGCATTTTTATTTTTAATAAGTATAATATAAGTTATGCAAATTACGTGTTAAATCTTTCAACGTATAAGGTCGGCTTCATCCATAGGTGACCGACCTGCAGTACGGAGAGGCTTGGTAGGTGAGCTATATCCTCCCTAATATTTATCATCCAGTCATCCTTATACAACATCTAAGGTTACTTTATTTATAAATAATAATTGACTTCTAGTTCCTGTCAGTCAAGGGCAAGACGTGTGAAACACACACAAAAATAACGGTGTGCTCTCTCCGTATGTGTTAAATTACTTCCTCTTAAAAAGCTTCTCCCTCCGGGAAACTCAGTGACGTAACTACTGTAGAAGATGCTTTTATTTATAAGCACTCCAGCATCACAAGTACTTATTCCACACAAGTACTTATTCCAGAAATAATGAATACAACACATCACAAGGAGGCATTTACTGGCTGTGGTAGCAAAGAGAAAGACAACAAACTAGGCATCCACAAACGTACCGATAAATCATTTTTAAACTTTTCTTACCAGAACGTTTTTTATCATTTTATATTTGTTTGTTACAGTCATGCTAACCTTGTTACGCGCTTAAAGACCTTCGTCGTTGAAATGCAGTAGCATATAACATTAGAATAACTTACTCTGGGTGTGAGCCATCTGGAACAGCGGCAGCAGCAACAGCACTACCAAGGCACCAAAGCTGCATCCTCTTTGTATGTGTACCATACTCTGTATTGGAGTAAATAGAAAAAATAAGACTGAGGGTAAACTGTAGGGAAAAAGAATGTCTTTTTAACAAGCACTGATGATATAAGTATTAATAATAGCACCTTTGCTTTAGCCGTGAGTATTTGGTTGCTATACAACGCTCTGTTAACAAGTTCAAAGGTGTTGCTGCAGTTAAGCTCGTTTGCAATTAGTTAACGTGGCAACCATACAAAAACATTAACTGTACAAGTAACTTTACTAATGATTTGGATGTGTGGTTCAGTCAAGGCAAATATCCTACAGTGACTACAGCGAGTTGTAGGGTCTGTAGTGGACGTCTCCCCTACAAACTGCGTAGCTGCATCCCACCTGTGACGCCTTCCCTAGCAACCAAACGAGCGGGGTCACTAGATGCTACCGTATCCTAGCAACCGAGCCAAAGACCGGTTATTTCTCGGGTTTTCCCAACATGACTCATAGATGACTCAAGGCTGCTGGGTATATAAGCTCTGTCTCTCCATTGAGATTCATTCTGGCCTCACTTCTACAACACGCAACAAATCCTCCTCCGCCGCTGCCTGGCGGCCCTCGCCTCTCCTCCGCCTGCCTGGCGGTCCTCGCACCCGCCAGCGAGCATGGCGACCCTCCAGCTGTCCTTCTCTGAGCTTCCTCACCAACCAGCTCTCATTCTGGCCATTCTACTTGAACACGCAACACCTCCTCCAGCAAGCTCCACGCTGTCCAGCATTCATTCAACCAGAAGGCCAGCAACAGGCAACATCTTCTCTAACGAAGCTCCTGCACATCTCCCTCCTTCAACACGCTACTCACCGAACGTCTCTACTGAGCAGCTCCTCACCACACGGCATCTCCAGCACCAGACTGTCCATCATATAACTTATATTATACAAGAAAACCACCTTAGAGTTTCCATCCATCCTGAGTGCTAGACAACATTATATCACGATTTCCTACAGGTCCAAAGTTTATGTATTGTAAATTAATAAAGATATGTCTATTCTCTTATAATGGAAACATTTGGATACACCCCATTTCATCTCCAACCCGGTTCGTCACCAAAAAACCCATTTCGTCATAAAAAAACAAACATTGTCACCAATATCAAATCCGTTTCGTCACTATTAACGGTCTGGTGATGAAACAGTCGCTGGTATTATTGACAAATTGTGCATTATTATTTTGTACGAATAGAAATTACACATGTTTACATACAACTCGAGAATGATTGTTATTATTTTACATGAATATTAATTATTTAATAAAGAAAATAATAAATAAGTTGATTATAATGGTAAATAAACAAAATACAGAACAAATGAAGGTGTTTTCTTCTTCATTACCACCTTCAGTGCAGGTTGCACTCAGACTGTCGCGTGATTTCTGTAAACAACGGGCAATTATCAGGCAAACCACTCCATGGAAACGATTGGCGGTTAATTAACATATTCTCTTGCTATTTTGATTTCATCTTCTCTCTTTGCTTTCCTTACATTTTTCTTAACATTCCTAGATAGTTCATTATACCTATTTCTGAGCTGCTCCTCCCCTCCCTTTAATTTCTTATATATTCCTTTCTTTATTCCTATGTCATGTTTAAGTTTTCTGGTCATCCACCTTGGCTCATTCTTATTTGACCTAATTTTTCTGTATGGTATATTTTGTTCTTGTGCTTTATGTAGTATACTAGTGAATATATTATAGTCATGATCAATTGTTATGTCATCTATGACCTCACCCCTTCCTACTGGGGACTGACGTGACTGTTCCCAGGTGACCTCACCTAGGTACCTTCTTAACCCCTGATAATCCGCCAACCGAAAGTTTGGGACTCTGACCATATTGTCATTGTTTTTCGTTTCCCAATTTAGGGTGAACCTGATTTCTCTGTGATCACTGTAAGGAGTTACAGGAGTCATGCAGGATGAATATGAAGGACTGGATGCTGTATATATTTTGTTTTCACAAAGAGATTGAAGACCCTTGGAACGTGTATCAGCTCGGGCTGTGCAAGAGAGAACAATACTGGATTTCAAAATAACTCTGGGCAACACTATGGGGAGGATACTACACAGGCCACTTGTCTCTTAGGTAGTTAAATCTGGTCAATCATTGCGTTCGAGAAAAGTCAGTTCGTAACATCCATGAGGACCCTAGAATCACACTTAGGTCTTATTGCAACTATATCTTGCGCTAGTCAGGCCGCACCTCGATTATGCGGTTCAGTTCTGGTGCCCCTATTATAGAATGGATATAAATTCACTAGAGTCGGTGCAGCGAAGACTGACAAAAATGATTCCGGGACTTAGAAACCTTCCATATGAGGATAAGTTAAAGAAACTTAACTTGCATTCCCTAGAAAGACGAAGAGTGCGGGGAGATATGATAGAAGTATTTAAGTGGGTGAAAGGAATCAATAAAGGGGATATAGATAAAGTTCTTATAATATCAGAGCAGGATAGGACTCGGAGCAACGGATTCAAGTTGGATAACTTTAGGTTTAGGAGGGAGATAGGAAGAAACTGGTTCACAAATAGGGTGGTGGACGAGTGGAACATGCTGAGCAACTTTGTAGTAAGTGCGGGAACTCTGGAAAGTTTCAAAAGGAGGCTGGATAGAGTGGTAGTAACTCTCGACAGGAGCTGCCATGCACAGGCCAACCGGCCTATTGCAGACTCCTTATTTTCTTGTTCTTAGGTAAACAATATAATTATATAGTATATCACTAAAAACAGCATTGCTGCATGATACAATGTCTTTACATACCCTTTTCACCATAAATGTAGAATGCATTTGATAATTGAGTGTAGACTGATCCACCTAACACTCACAAGGATTTTCACAATGTCTTCGGCTCACTGTTAATGTCTTCAACCAACACCCTTCCAACACAGCAGCTCAACGTTCACTGAGGCAGGAATCGGGGTGCATGGGTGTTTTGTGTGAACCAATGAAGAGCTTTTCTAGGCATTCGTTGTGTTATAGGGCAGATTTTATATTCGTCGTTATGGTATCATTGTAGAAAGTGAATGATTTTTAGCTGTATTGTAAAAGAAGAAATAAAAAGCAGTGAGATACAATTATGGTACAGCGCCATATAAATATACTGTAAATGGCAACCGTTTGATCTTTGGAGCGATTGTCCGACTTTTCCTACTTTAAGGAACTTTTTTTAGTTTAAGCTGTACAACTGGGACGTCAATGTTAACCAGGTGTATGATAATAATAATAATAATAATAATAATAATAATCGAGAACTTCTTAACATGGGGAAGAGTTCAATTATTTCAATCTTGTTGTAAAGGATTAAAGGACAAAATGAGCAAAATCTCTGCTGGCTAAACTATTTTTTAATCATTAATTTTTTTACATATAATCTTGATTTTTTAATTATCATTGTTAGGATATTATCAAATTAATCTTACCTGTCTTTTCATTCATTTCATATATTTTTTATTGTTTCCACTACTGCTGAAGGTAACTATCGGTTACAAATATGTTCTGGACATTTATTATTGCGTCATACAGAGTATAACCTGCCATATGAATCGAGGTTTAGTGGTGAGTGTATGCGTGTGGAGGAACGTGAGTAATACTTGAGGGTGGAGAAATCTGTGTAGTAGTATGTGAGAGTGGAGAAACTTACGTGAAACTTCTACATTATGATGGTATAAAGTTTAGGCAAGTAAACGATCGAAGTTGTACAGAATGAAATAATACCGTCAGATTCAGGTTGAAAACACACACATAAATGAGCTACGACCTCTTGCAATCACCCCAATACCCAGTTTAATCTGAAAGTTTCGTGTTTGACTGGGCTTATGCTGATATTGCAGGTGCTACAGATCCTCAGCAGTTTGGTAATATAAAAACTTCCTCCACCACTCACTACCTTGTCAGCTTTCTCGACTACATATTTAGCTCTTATAGAGAGTTATGTAATCCCTCGGTGCTCTTGGTATTAATGCAAATACCATGTCGTCTCTACTACAAATGGAACAAATTATCCAGCATTATCTGGGTTTTTTATTCAAATCATTCAGAGTTAAAACTCATAAAGTATATAATAAGCTCTTTTTGGATACTGTTTAACAGGGGGAAAACCCATGAGTGTAGTGGCAAAGTTTTCCCACCTTCCTCACTCAGATGATTGCGTCACTCTCCTCAGCTGGCTCTCCACACCACCTCCAGAAATTTCCACCTCGCTCGTTTGCTTTCATGGTAGCTACTCTCCCGCTCACGTGTGTGTGTGTGTGTAAATAATAATAAATAATAATAACTAACGGTTTATTGAAAGATCATGGCAGCCGGAAGGCTGAAAATATAGTTGCATAATTGGGGAATGGGTGTATTGACAAATAATATACAAATAACATAATTGATTTAAATGATATATAATGACTAGGTGGGGAGAAGGTAATACTACAGGGCATTTCAACATAGTGACAGTGCAAAAAGGTAAGATTGACTGGGAGTGAATACACTGGTTGATTATAAGTTATTGATAAATTTTACAATAGTTGGGACTGTTCCTATTGCGATCAATACGTGATCGTATGGGCCGGATGCGGTTGTGGTGTCGAACAACAATTCTCGGACGAGGGATCTTGGGTGGTAGTAGAAGCCGGTGTCGAGGATGGTACAGAAGTTTCTCACCAAATTTGCAGATAAGGTCGTGGTGATGGTCAGAGAGAACCGAGAGGGTCAGTATGTTGAGAGCTTCTTGGTATGTGGAGTAGGAAGGGGAGAGAATAATCTTGCATGTCCTCTTTTGCACTTTTTCTAGGTGTTTACGTTGTGTGGCATTTAGGGAGGAAGACCAGGTAGGGGAGGCATAGGTGAGCTTGGGAAGTATGAATGTTGTGTAAACACTGAGGAGCTCGGGTGCAGGAACTCCGAGGGACTTGAGTCGGCGGAGGAGGTGGAGACGGAAACTGGAGGGTTTGACAACTTCACTGACGTGTGGTTTCCAATTTAGTTTGTTGTCTATGGTGACGCCGAGGAGCTTCGTGGAATCTACAACCTGGAGTGTGTTCGGACCTAAAGTAATGGAAGGAGGTGGGACAATGTCGGGGGAGAGGTTGATGTGCATAACCATGGTCTTGGTATGGTTGATGGTGGCCCAGAACAAACTGTGTGTGTTCTAGTAGTGTACTGTGTATGCTGGAGGACTATGTGTGTTGGAATAGTGTTGAAGTACAGTATCATGCATGCAGCTCCCGATTGTTTTCTAATCAAAGTTATAACAAGTTATCTTGCCATTTTATCAGTATTGTTGTGTCATTCAGGTTTGTCAAGGAACCTTGTTCACCAGAAAATCATATTTCTTTTTTTTTTTTATAATAGCAGCTCCTCGATGCCCCTCCCTCACCAGTAGTACTTATATTAAGTGTTAACCTGTTCACATTCTATGCATATATTTCACTATAACTTTTATTATAAAACTATGAAATAAAACACAATTAAAATTACAAAAAATCTTATTTTTAGAGTTAAGGAATTAATAATATATAAATACCCTATGCACACTGGATTGCAGGAAAGTGCTTTTGAGCTGCAAAAAAAAAAAAAATACAATTTCTCTTAGCTATAATTCTATAACAACGTCTTAATAAAAATGAACAAGTTTGAACCTTGATTGAATAATTACTCGTCTTTTATGAAAAATTAGAATACACAAACATCCCATATTATTATTAAGCAAGTCATTACCACAGCAGAAAACACTACCATACAGGGAATTATTTCCTTGTTATAAAAACTCCATAAAACCCCATCAAGTTTCTTTACCTTCATTTTGTATCAGTGTATTAAGAAACTTTAGGAGACAGTTGGCCGTGTTCAAGTCACTGTGTACTTTTGTAATTGTTTCTTTTGGCGAAGGATGCTCACTATGTTATAACACCACAATTCATAGCTAACTTTAATACTTTAATTCCTTATGGCCTCAATTTCTCTTCAATCCAGTTCCTGTAATGAGTGACGTATGTGTAGACGCCAGGTACACTCTGTTGACCACAGTTCGTTGGGCCGTAAGACACGACACCAATTTGGAGGTATGGAGGACCTCTCGGCCCCGGCAATATCAATGGTCCACCAGAGTCGCCCCCGCATGAGTCCTGTCCTGCCCGACCTCCTACACAAATCTAAAAAGCAAAGTAAATTATACCATAAAGTAACACTCTGGGAGGTGCAGATAACAGTGTGGGTCAATATACTGTTTGATAAGTTACCAATATTCAAGTTATGTTTACAAACTTCAGCATGTATAAGAGGTCAGTGGATGACACTTAACATATTAGCTGTAAGTCGTAGGTTGATAGAAAGACACGAGAGGGTGGGGGGTTTCTGAGACAAGTGTGAAGAATGAAAGATGTGAGCAACAATAAAGTTCAAATAAATGGAAATTGTGGGGTGTATAAGTGTTTTGATAAACAACATGTAACAACATTGCATGCATGAGTTGTTATCTCACGATGTATAATTTACACTCATTCCTTAATGATGCTTTCACAGGGAAGCGTCTTATATTGTACACCATATTAACTACATGGAATCACTACAGACAATAGATTAATAAACACAATTACTTACTTGTTCATTAACTATATCTCCCCTGTAGGTGGCATTGCATTGTGAATGATCTACAAAGGGTAATTCAACATGTAACAACCTATTACTTGTAGTTCCATTCTCAGTGAAGCCCCACCCTGCTGCTATAGGCTCATTAGTAGATAGGTTCGTCAAGTCAATATTTTGAGGAGGCAGACAAACCGCACGAACCCAAACTGGAGGAACAAATCAAGGAAAATACATTATTATCGTAACCTGCAAGTGATTAAGGTTGGTAAATATTAATTTGCTCTATATAAAAACTTCATAATAAGGTGTTTTCCTTCTCATCCTCAGTCATTTGTAGGAAATTTCTTAAATAAATATTGCAGCAAGTAAAAATGGGCAAAGTTGATTTACCAGAGAAATAATATATTTTGTTATTTTTAAACATACCCAAGATTTAGTTTGAAAACAAAATGAGGTTCCTCACATTAAATAGATTTTTTTTCTAATAATTTGCCAGAATCAACTGGATTTCTATAAAATCCTTAAATCCATTAGTGATTTTTAAGACGGCACCAACTTCCGTTCACTTACATCCACTAATATCAATGGGGCTGCTGACTCGGATAAGGGCGATGTCATCAGAAAACTTTACTCTTGTATTATAGTTCGGGTGAGGAATGATCTCTTCTATAGTAAAATCTTGAACTGAGAGAGCGCAAATTTCAGTTCCAATATTTGTTCGGGCACAGTCCGGGTCGGTGGTCAAGTCCCATTCTCCAAGTCGGACGACTTCTCTGTAATAAATATTAGCAAGATATTGGTGCTGCAGTTAAAGCGTGCTGACTTGTAATCTAAGATTCCATTCAGATTTAATAGAATTTAGTGTTTGGTCAATTTGACATCACACTGAATAAATTTTCTAATAAACCTTTATGTAATTTAAATTTATTAAATAGTATATTTATACATGTTATTCATACAAATTATTAAAAAGTTACAAATATTTTTACTCATATTTAATAATTCATCGTAATTTGAAATGTATATATTCCTACACCAATAAATTATACAAATATGCACATATGGAAGTATTGACTCTCTTGTAGCTTCAGTCTCCTATTCTTTATTACTCAACCAACTACCATACTTACAGCTTCTTGTTTCCTAATACAGACTCCAGTACGCAGTGAGCAGCTGTTAATATGTATCTTTCGTTGATCACTGACCCACCACACAGGAACTCTGTTGTTGAGGATCCCACGGCTGAAATGTTTATGGATGAATTAGAAAATGTAATAGTCAGGGTTTTTCATTAGTTGAAAAACATGCTTTAAAAGAGATAAGTCTTAGCTGCTTGGAAAATTTAATAAGGTATAATAAAAAGTTTCAAAGTCTGGCAGGAGACGGAAAGAAGTAAGCCTCAAAATAACCCATTGCAATAATTATATATTTGGCGTCAAAACATGATACTGACTGTTTCTGTTCTTTTGTTTCACCTTAACACAACTCATGATGTATTGCTTCCCTCCCTTAATATATTTATGTATATCAACACCACTGTATATCAACACCACTGTATAATGTACTTACAGTATTATAAATTTATGGAAAAAATGAAAAAAAGAAAAAAGTGATAACAGTGGTAACATTCTGATACGTTCTTACTAACACCATGTTATGTGAACTATTCCAGATGATACTAAATGTAACTTGATACTTCATTGAGATAAATGTACAGTCTATATTAGGTGCCATTAAGAGAGCTCAGGCTCTCAATTGGCTCATCCATGCCAATAATGTTATTTTTATCGACTCTGTATCTGAATTTTTCTGGGTAAATTAACTGTTTCAATATAAATATCCTCAGACTATGTATTCACAGTAACACAATTATGCGCCGGCACAGTTGCTTGTCGAGTACTTTATAGTCTACGTAGAGACGGGGAAAAGAGGCTTTTAAGAGTAGAAACTGTAGTAAAATCTACAGAATAGAGAAAGGGAACTAACATTGCAGCAAACGGGGAGTGGTTTAAGCTTAGAAGTTAGAAGGAACGAGTTAAGTAGGTCGGTGAAGGTAGAGCCTCCCTGCATATGGGAACATTACTCCTATACTACACACAGGAACGAGTCACTTCTATGTGTATTTGATGTAATTCCTTAGAAAAGAAGAATCTTCAAAGTGTGTAACAAAACCTCCTTCTATTTTATCCTGTTTAGCTGTGTGACATGTGTTGATAAAAGGTTAACTGGATATAAAGAATAATTTATTGTTTGAGGCAGAATTACTGTACTGTATAAACAAGGTTCTGGAAAGAGGTACTGATAGTAACTAAGTTCTGCCGATTGAGAACTAGAGAAGTTATTTAATTAAGTGATAGGAAAAAACTAGAATAACATCTAGTAGGGGAATATTAGGGTGTACCGAAACTTAAGCTACTCTCAATTTAGATTTTTTAAACAAATTATATATTAAAAAAACAAACAAAACTAAGTCTATACCAGTGCGAAAAAATGAACTCCTGTTTCTAATTACCCTCCTTGTGTATGAACCCTGTAGTGCAAGAACCCTGTAGTATATGAACCCTGTATGTAAGAACCCTGTAGTGTATTGACCCTATCATGTGTAAGAATCCTGCATTTAAGAACCCTATAGTGTATGAACCGTGTAGTGTATGAACCGTGTAGTGTATGAACCGTGTAGAGTATGAACCGTGTAGAGTATGAAACCTGCAGTGTGTAAACCTTAAGTGTGAACCCTGTAGTGTAGGAGCTCTGAAGTGTGGGAATCCTATATAGCAGTATGAATAGTATAGCATGTGAACCCTATAATGGTAACCCTGTAGTGTGGGAACTCTGTAGTGTGGGAGCCCTGTAGTGTGGGAACTCTGTAGTGTGGGAACCCTGTAGTGTGGCAACCCTGTACTACTAATTAATTTAACCATTGCCTATTTCATATCATAATTCATTAGACCATATGCGTTTATAAAAAAAAATAGATTTAATGGGTTGGAAAATTAACAACTGTAACTGAAAATTAAATCAATCTAAATATTTTCTATTACTTTCATATCTTGTATCTTCAAATACCAGAAAGCAGTTTCTCCTCTTTTTCATTTCAGTAATTTAATATTCGGTCACTCACCTCTGTATCCTAATATAGCCATCCAAGGATGACTACTGATGGGTGCTTCTGTTCCTCCAACAATCCTGAACACCTCCGAGCTATCCCCACAGTTCCTGGGCAACAGGTTGGTATTTCGGGGACAACACACCTAGTACAGGATATAAAAGCATTATTTTGTAATATTCTCTACGGTCGGAAAATAAATGATTTTATTTGACTTCCAGATAACTTTTACAACTTTAATATGATTGAAAGGTATTTACCGTTGGCTCCCTGTTCCTGAAAGAGCAAGTGACTCGCTGCAGAGCCACAATGTTCTCAGGAGTGGCGTTACTCAGTAGCCGCACCAGCTGTGGGCACTGTCGTAGTGGGATACATTCATGTTGGCAGGTCACTCCTGTTGACAAAGATATAATTCTGATTCAAGTAATCGATCTGAATAAGTGTTGCAGTACTATGTGTTAGAGTACTGTGTGTGTTGGAGTACTGTATAATGAGGTTTAATCTCATACTGTATGAAGAGGTATGGTAAGTGTTTACAGTAGTAGAGTCGTAGAGTGAGGAAAGTAGGCAGCGTGACTTGAGAGTGTGAAGATAATATTATATAAGAACATAAGATAATAAGGAGTCTGCAATAGGCCGTTTGGCCTGTGCATGGCAGCTCCTGTCGAGAGTTACTACCACTCTCTATCATCCATGAATCTATCTAGCCTCCTTTTGAAACTTTCCAGAGTTCCAGCACTTACTACAAAGCTGCTCAGCTTGTTCCACTCGTCCACCACCCTATTCGTGAACCAGTTTCTTCCTATCTCCCTCCTAAACCTAAACTTATCCAACTTGAATCCGTTGCTCCGAGTCCTATCCTGCTCGGATATTATAAGAACTTTATCTATATCCCCTTTATTGATTCCTTTCACCCACTTAAATACTTCTATCATATCTCCCCGCACTCTTCGTCTTTCTAGGGAATGCAAGTTAAGTTTCTTTAACCTATCCTAATATGGAAGGTTTCTAAGTCCCGGAATCATTTTTGTCATTCTTCGCTGCACCGACTCTAGTGAATTTATATCCATTCTATAATAAGGGCACCAGAACTGAACAACATAATCGAGGTGTGGCCTGACTAGCGCAAGATATTGTTGCAATATGACCTCTGCACTCTTGTTACTTACACTTCTAGATATAAAACCCAATACTCTGTTTGCCTTATTTCGAATATTAACGCACTGTTTTCTAGGCGGTAGGTCCGGGCTTACAAGTACCCCTAGGTCTCTTTCACAAGTCGACTTCTCTAGGTTGATGTTGTTAAGGCTGTATACATTTTAAGTATAAGTATTAACACTGGCTCAGTACAAGTGTAGTATATAAAACACAAATGCGTGTTACAGCTTTATTTTACTACTTTAACGGACGGGGGTTCGTACACAATATATAATAAACTATGATATATTCCTATTACCTAACAAGTAAAATGGGCACTTCCACTAAGTTAGATCTGGACAGCTATGTTTGCCCAAGTGCGTGGTCATGTCGAAGGTCGGAAATGCTTCTTAATTATTACCACCCGGGTGCGTCTTGGTCAGGTGAGTTTCTTTAATACGGTTATAAACGCAGGGTTTACTCAGGTACCTTGTGGCCGTGACCTCTCCTGGGTCAGGTCTTACTCTCACTGTAGGGTGTGGGTGACCACCTGGGCATCTACTTACTGTTACATGTGTTATTCTTCTCTGGGCTGTAAGCCTTGGTCTAATAAACAATCATTACAACTGTGTGTAGGAATATCTTGTGTGTTGAAGTACTGTGATAATTTTAGAGTACCGTGTGTTAGAATATCTTGTGTGTTGGAGCACTGTGTTAATTTTTTCTTATTGGGCACTCCCCTACATCCTTGTGCAAGGTGAAGCGCAGAAGCGTTTACAGCGCCCAACAGGGAAGCATGCTAAGTTCATGCTTGCCTTTATGTCTCACGGGTTAAGGGTGTAGAAGCCTGAAGAGTCAAGGGCGTAGAAGCCTGAAGAGTCAGCGGTTTATGTCATCAAGTTATTGGAAGCTCCAACAACTCCCTGAATACGAATTCGCAACTTTCGACTTACAACAGGTACCTACTTTACTGCTAGGTGAACAGGGACTAATGGGGGCTAGGAAGTAAGTCCGAACAGTAGAAGTATGAGAAACAAAATGGATGATATTAGGGCCTTGGTATGTACCGAAAAAATCGATATAATAGCATTCACTGAAACATGGATCAACCTAGACACACGTGAGTTACGGGTCGAATACCATATTGCGGGTTACAAATTGTTCCATACCGATAGGCAGACCAGGAAAGGAGGCAGAGTAGCAATCTACAGTATGTTAGGGATAATCTGAAGTGTGAAATAAATAAGAAAATAAAATCTGAGCGGAATACAGAAACAATTTGGATAGAATTAATCGACGGTAGGGAAAAATTAATCACAGGAGTAATATATAGACCTCCCAATCTTGATAGAGTCAATGAGCGACTTATCTGGGATGAAATGCTCAGGGCTTCCATACACCACAAAGTCTGTATAGTAGGCGACTTTAACCTTGGCCAAATAGATTGGACTGACCTAACGGGTAACTCAGAATCAGAGGATTTTCTCGAGACGATCCAGGACTGTTTCCTAAGTCAACATATAACCGAACCCACCCGGAGTAATAATATACTCGATTTAGTTCAGTCAAACAGAGAAAACCTCATTAGCAATGTCGAGGTAGGGAACGAACTTGCAAACAGGGATGACAAAGAAATTAGATTCCAGTTAGATTTTCAGGGCAGACGTAAGGAAAATTCCACTAAAGTACCAGATTTCAGAAGGGCAAACTTTGACAGTTTAAAGAGGCAGCTGAGAGAGGGGTGTCGCGCTTGGCCGTGAACCTGACAGATGACACGGACCTGATAACGAAATTTGAGATTGCCGAGTTCCACGACAATTTAAATAGTGAGTTACTTAATGCACAAAAGCAGAACATACCATACAAAAAACTCAGATCAGACAACAATGACCCTAAATGGATAAATAATTATTTAAAGAACATCATTGGCCAAAGGAAGGCTATAGGTAGAAGGATAAATCGTGGCGAAATTCACCTCCGGGATTATTATAGGGTATTGGCGAGTAGGGTTAAAACCGAGATAAGGAAAGCCAAGAGGAATAATGAGGTAAGGATAGCAAGGGAGGTGAAGAAAAACCCCAAAGGATTCTACCAAATGTATCAAACTAAAACACGAGAAACGATTGGACCAATACGGTCAGACACCGACGAGCTCACTGATAACGACAGAGAAATGAGCAATAATTTGAATAAATAGTTTTCAACAGTTTTCACCACCGAAAATTTAAACATGATACCCGGGGCACCGACTTTATTCAGAGATGGTGAAGAAAACAAATTAAGCGAGATACTAGTGACTAGTAAAGCTGTTAGTAAGCAAATAGACAAACTAAAGCCTAATAAGTCACCTGGTCCCGATGAGATATTTGCCAGAGTATTAAAGCAATGTAAGGAAGAGCTTAGTATGCCCTTAGCAAAGTTGTTTAACATGTCCTTAAAAACAGGTGTAGTACCAGAATCCTGGAGGATAGCAAATGTAATACCGATTTTCTAGAAGGGAGATAGATCACTATCCTCTAACTACTGCCCAATCAGTCTAACATCAATAGTAGGCAAATTACTGGAAGCAATCATTTCAAACTCTATTCGAAATCACCTGGAGAAGCACGGATTGATCAATGATTCCCAGCATGGCTTCACAAGCGGACGTTCATGTCTAACTAATCTATTAACATTCTTTTCATCAGTTTTCGAATCGGTGGACGAGGGGCACAATTATGATGTGGTATATCTCGACTTTAGCAAAGCCTTCGACAGAGTCCCCCACGAAAGACTAATTAGAAAGGTAGAAGCTCATGGCATCAAAGGTAATATCCTTAAATGGATTAGGGCGTGGTTACAGGACAGGAAACAGCGAGTGAGCATTAACGGCACTAAGTCCCATTGGAGCAACGTCACAAGTGGAGTTCCCCAAGGCTCAGTACTTGGACCATTATTATTTATTATATACATAAACGACATAGATATCGGCATAGACAGCAACATAAGCAAATTTGCTGATGACACTAAAATAGGACGTGTTATTAAATCTGACGAGGACTCCACAAAACTACAGGAAGATCTAAACAAATTTTTCGAATGGTCTGAAAAATGGCAGACGAAATTCAATGTGGACAAATGTAAAGTACTCAGTATAGGAGATGTAAACAGGGAAACCAGATACCAGATGAACAACAATGCCATAGAGAAATCAGACTGCGAGAGAGATTTAGGAGTAATGATAAGTAGGAATCTTAAGCCAAGTAAACAATGCGTACCTGCTCGAAACAAGGCTAATAAAGTATTTGAGTTCATACAAAGGAGTGTTAGTTGCAAGACTGGCGAGGTCAACCTAAAGCAATATCTTGCGCTTGTGAGACCACACCTGGATTGCGCAGTTCAGTTCTGGTCACCGTATTACAGAATGGATATAGAATCCTTGGAAAGAATTCAGAGGAGAATGACAAGACTAATCCCGGGCATTAGGAACCTTGAATACAGAGACAGGTTAAAGCATCTTAATTTGCACTCCCTCGAGAAACGTAAAGTGAGGGGCGACATGATAGAGGTGTATAAATGGAAGTCGGGGCTGAACATAGGGGACATTACAAAGGTACTCAAACTATCCAACCAGGAGCGAACTCGTAACAATGATTTTAAATTAAACAGATTTAGATTTAGGCAAGAAATAGGTAAACATTGGTTTGGAAACAGAGTAGTGGTTGAATGGAACAAGTTACCAAATATCGTCATTTACTCGAATACGCTGAATAGATTCAAATATAGGTTGGATGGATATATGAGCAATAGGGGTTGGGTGTATATGGGACTGCCCAGTATGGGCCAATAGGCCCGCTTCAGTTTCCTCCATTCTTATGTGATGAGAGTACTGTATGTGTCTTAGAGTATTGGTGTGTTAGTGTAATGTGTGTATTGGGGTTCTGTGTATGTTGGGGTTCTGTGTATGTTGGGGTTCTGTGTATGTTGGAGTATTGCGCGTATAATTCCCGGTACTTGAATTATACGAGTATACTTGTCCATTTACTTTACAGAAATCAGCGGGACCAGTGGAAAAGTTTCTACGACATTTACAGTATAATAATGCATAGAAGTATAACATTGAACAAATATAGCGACCATATAACACGTGAGATATCTCAATGTTCACACTTACTTCAGTTATATGTATAATTTCTTACAAATAAGAAACAAAACATATAAACAAGATTTTTTTTAGCAGCAATCGCGGTTGTACTCATAGTTACGTCATGTAATCACAATTGCAATTAACGACATTGCATTTTTGTAATCATTACCGTAATAAGTGTGTGGTAATCTTACTGTAATTGTTTCCAATTACATTACCCAGTAACGTATCACTTACGAACTCTTAAGTGAAGCTTAAAACCTTATGACGGTAATTGGAACATAACTGATTTCGATACCAATTTTACAACCATATTTGAGTTAATATTAACTGGAAAATTTTACAAACATTTCTTGTAGAAATAAAGAGCCGAACTTTAAGTCACATGATTTATGGGTAAAGAATCTATAAGAAATTTGTGTGTAATGTTTACCTGTGGCACAAATTTGGCATTACTTCAAGTTAATTCCTCCATAGCATGATATAACGAGGAAAAATATGGGATGATAGGTATTGATAAAGTCTGGTTTGGGTCATTAACTTCCGCAGCATAAATAACGTCGTCTAGTACTTGTACATCGTCAGGCATTAATCATAAAAAGCTTAAACTTAATCTGATCAGTATAGTGCTTTATTCTGTTGTAAATAAGTTCGCATTTTTATTTATGAAAATTATAATAAAAATTATGTAAATTACATTATATCTTTCAACGTATAAGCCGGCGTTCATCCATGGTTGACCCACCTGCAGAACGTATAGGCTTGGTAGGTGAGCTTTATCTTCCCTAATATTATCATTCAGCCATCCTTATACAACATCTAAGGTTACGTGATTTACAATTAATATTAGACTTCTAGTTCCTGTCAGTCAAGGGCAAGACGTGTGAAACACACACAAAAATAGCGGTGTGCTCTCTCCGTATGTGTTAAATTACTTCCTCTTAAAAAGCTTCTCCCTCCGGGAAACTCAGTGACGTAACTACTGTAGAAGATGCTTTTATTTATAAGCACTCCAGCATCACAAGTACTTATTCCACACAAGTACTTATTCCAGAAATAATGAATACAACACATCACAAGGAGGCATTTACTGGCTATGGTAGCAAAGAGAAGGACACCAAACTAGGCATCCACAATACGTACCGATAAATCATTTTTAAACTTTTCTTACCAGAACCTTTCTTATCATTTGTTATTTTGTTTTTTACATAATCATGGTTTAATATGTAAAGCCTTTTACTCTTAAATAATTTTGTCTCAGATTATTGTTCAGTCATTCTGAATTATGAGCCCCAAATCATTACATATCATTGGAGTTAAACTCCTAGTGAGAGACTATTGGGTAAGGTAGATATACTGTAAGTAGAAAATGATAATGGCCACTTCCAACAAAGCCAACTAAGGTGGCCAGTGGCCACACATAAGTACGAGACAAAGAGGTTACGCAGTGAAATTAAGGTGATCTTAAGTAGTTAAGGAATTACTTAAGTAATTATTTAGTGATGTAAATGTTACTTAAGTTGCTGGAAAATAGTTACTTATGGTGAAATTAAGTAATCACTTACTTAAAGTTCAGTAAGTATTATAGTCAGTGAAGTAAGATAGTTACTCTTTGACAGAGGATTCTCTCTTAAATCTGTTTTTAGACTAGTGAATTGCTAACCTTGTTACGCCCCTAAAGACCTTCGTCATTGAGATGCAGTAGCATATAACATTAGAATAACTTACTCTGGGTGTGAGCCATCTGGAACAGCGGCAGCAGCAACAGCACTACCAAGGCACCAAAGCCGCATCCTCTTTGTATGTGTACCATACTCTGTATTGGAGTAAATAGAAAAAAAATAAGACTGAAGGTAAACTGTAGGGATAAAGAATGTCTTTTTAACAAGCACTAATCATCTCAAATCTCGCATACACGCCACACAACGAGAGGCATTCGACGAAAATTGGACACACCTGAAACAACCGGGTAGCATCACACTATGCTACTATGACGCTGTAACCGGTGACGACAACCGCCACTACAAACAGTATCAATCCCTGACTCGATCTCAACAGATTATATACATGAGACTGCGCCTAGGGTACAGGTACCTATGGGAGTACATTGGCAACCCTGAGCCTGGCCGCAATGTTTGTAGATTTGGTGGCCAACCCGACTCTCCCACCCTCTCTCACTACATCCTCACTTGCCCTATGACCTCCTCCTACAGGTCCCCAGCTGTTACCAACACCTCTTCCCTCCCTGACCAGATATCCCTCCTCCTAGTGACAGACCTGGCACTTGACATTATTAGGGACCTGCCACGGTTTGCTATAAACAGATGAAATGTACCGGGAACTTTCCCCCCACACACTCATCATTCTCTCACTTTATGTAACTAGACAAAACCTATGACCCTTCAGGCTTTTACGCCCTTAATGTCCGAGTCATAAAGGCAAGTATGAACTTTGCATACTTCCCAGATGGGCGCTGTAAACGCTTCTGCGCTTCACCTTGCACAGGATTTAAGGGGGTGCCCAATAAACTAGCCCCCTCGGGGGCAAATCTGAATCTTTAACAAACACTGATGATAGAAGTAATAATAATAGAATCTTTCAAGTCTCTAATCCCTGGAATCTTTGCTTTAGCCGTGTGTACTTTGCTTGCATGATAACTTTCAAGGGTGCTGCTGCATTGAAGCTCATTTTATAATTAGTTAACGTGACAACCATACAAAAACACTAACTGTACAAGTATCTTTACTAATGACTTGGAAATGTGGTTCAGTCAAGGCAAATATCCTTGTGACTTTGGTTTAGGGTCAAAAGTTTATGAATTGTAACATAATAAAGATGTCTCTGTTCCCTTATAGTGGCAAACTATGCACATTGACTGTGCTTAGGATGATCACTAGCTTTGAGAGCAACGAAGCCACGAACTGGAGATCTTGTATACCAAGAGATAGTCTACAACAGAGCAATTTTGCTTTTTGAGGATGTGAATTGATTTTATACCGGTATGTATATGTCAAAAAGATTATTTCTATACGCAATGTAAAAACTGGAATTCCAGAAATTTTTGAATTTTAAATTATCTAATTCGAGCGAAAATAAAGCTTAATCAAAATTTTAATAAAAGACAATGCCTATGTAAGACAGAATGACCTTACTTCGATGTTTTGTTGTAGAATTTATCAATACGAGTAAGGAGTTACAGGAGTCATGCAGGATGAATATGAAGGACTGGATGCTGTATATATTTTGTTTTCACAAAGAGATTGAAGACCCTTGGAACGTGTATCAGCTCTGGCTGTGCAAGAGAGAACAATACTGGACTTCAAAATAACTCTGGGCAACACTATCGGGAGGAGAATTCAGGAAAAAAAAGTCACAGGAGAAAAAGTCACAATTCAGACACACCAACATATATGTATATAGGTCACCTCAACGTGACCTCAAACCAAACACCTGGTCCAAAAAAAATACCGGATTAGACAACCTGTGGTCACAGTGACCTAGCCTAACCTATATACATATATATAATCTTGTCCCTCTGTACAGTATTTTCTGTTAGTGTTTACTGAAAAATACTTTTTACGCTACAATGGGTATACTGTATGTATACCAAACACGTCACTCGCGAAACCAAGTTGTAGTGGAAGTGTGTTAAAAGATCCTGGTCACTGTCGGGGCAGTATGACGACAAACCTACAGAGAGGAAACCCAGAGATAGGCCAGCCTCACAAGCATACGTAATGCCATCATATATAAATTATGTTATCAATATGTAAATGTCATGTATTGTCAGTTAATAAGTGTTTTAAAACATATTTTGTTTTATTACTTTAATTGTTTATGGTATTTAAATAAAAGGTGACTTTTTTTTCCAAGCCAAAATTGTGACTCTTTCCTGTGACTTGATTTCCGTTCACTGAGGAGGACACTGCACAGGCAAATGATCTCGTAACCTCATAGTGGCTACTCATAGTTAGGTAGTTAAAACTGGTAAATCATTGCGTTTCAGACAAGTCATTCGTAACGTCAGGACCCTAGAATCACTTGGCTAACAATATAATTATACAGTATATCACTAAAAACAGCATTGCTGCACGATACAATGTCTTTACACACCCTTTTCACCATAACTGTAGAATGCACTAGATAATTGAGTGTAGACTGATCCACCTAACACTCACAGATTCTCACAGTTTGCAGCTCACTGTTAATGTTTGACACTGCTAACCTCAACGAAGTGCAGCTCAACGTTCACTGAGGCATTAGTCGTAGGCTCCAGGACTAACCAGGGTGGGTGTTTCATACGAACAGCCAGTGGCGTGTCGTGATGCTATATTTTGCAACTTCTGCCGCTTTTCTAGGCATTTGTTGTGTTATATGGCAGGTATTATTCGTCGTTATGTGATCATTGTAGGAAAGTGAAAGATTTATAGTTGTATTATAAAAGCAGAAATAAAAAATAATGAGATAAGATTATGGTAAAGTGATATATAGATATAAATGGCAACTATTTGACCTTCAGTGCTATTGCCAGAGTTTTCTTGCTTTACCCTAGCTTAAACTGTACAGTGACGTCAATGTTAACCGAGCGTATGCTAATAATAATAATAATAATAATAATAATAATAATAATAATAATAATAATAATAATCGTGAACTTCTTTGTAAGAGTTTAATTATTTTAGTCTTGTTGGGAAGGCCTAAGGCCAAAACGTGCAAAATGTGTATGCCTGGCTAAATAAGTGTTTAATCACTACTAATTTAATTACATGTGTAGTAGTATGTTAGAGTGGAGAAACTGGTGTGATGGTGGTAAATTAATACCGTGTCAGTTTCATTCTACATTATGATGTTTTAAAGTTAAGACAAGTAAACGATCGAAGCTGTACAGAATGAAATAATACCATCAGATTCAGGTTGAACTCACACACTATAAAGGCTGATTGGGAAAAGTGTGTCAGGGCTATTGACCGAAGTTATATGTCACCCGGAACCAGTTTAACCAAGTGTGTACACGAAGTGAATGTCAGGTATGTAGGTATTGACATGTGTAAGATGGTGGTAAGTGTGTCGTAATGATAGATGTTTTATGGTAGGTGTGTGATGGTGGTAGGTGTGTTGTGGTGGTAGGTGTGTTGTGGTGGTAGGTGTGTGATGGTGGTAGGTGTGTTGTGGTGGTAGCTGTGTTGTGGTGGTAGGTGTGTTGTGGTGGTAGTTGTGTTGTGGTGGTAGGTGTGTTGTGGTGGTAGGTGTGTTGTGGTGGGAGACAGTTGTGTGCTTCGTCATCTTTATTATAAGCGATGTCTTTATTCAGGGCGTGTAGCTTATCGCCGTTAGGAAGGAAGATGTGTTAGTAGGTGACGCGATTTATTTGAGACCCAGAATCATTCTAGAATCCAACGAGAAGTCCATTACTTGTTGCTGTGTCTGTTGAAGGAGATAGCCGGACCAAGCCCGAGCTGTTAAGGTCAGCCTAGTGCACTCGAATGTCGCCATGATCCCGGGTAATTTGGATTTATCTAATTCATAAAGTAGATAATAAACTCTTTTTTACTTAATAGGTTAGCACTGGGTACTGTTTAACATTAGGCACATTGAAGTAAACGTATTTACAAACAACTGTAGCGTCTGATGTGTGTGGGAGGGGAAAACCTATGTGTGTTGTGGTGAAGTTTTCTACTCCCAGGGATCCCCCACCATCCTCACTCCGATGATTACGTCACTCTCCTCCACAGCTGTCTCTCCACACCACCTCAAGAAATCCCCACCTCGGTCGTTTGCTTTAATAGTATAACTACTCTCTCTCGCTCACATGTGTGTATGTGTGTGTGTGTGTGTGCGTGTGTGTGCACAGGGTGGTGTAATGCATCTAGTGTGGCAGCATTGTGTTAGTATTGAGGTGCAGGCAGCGTCACACTGCTTGCTTCCTCTCGCTTTCAGCTACCGCAGCTGGCTTGCTTATTTGGTGAACAGGGAAGCAGCCTTACACAAGTCGTCCCCTGCTAGTACGCAGCCTCTTCACCATCAACAGGGGCTGATCCAGGAATATCAAAGGGGGAAGTCCAAGAAGTTTTGAGCGTGGCAAAGCGAGTCCACCCAGTTGTTGTAACCCCCTAAATTGTTTTTGAAATCTGACCAATATCATGGGCATCTTGAGACCATTTTGAAGTCATGTGTACTTGAGATTAGGAGATATTCTGAGGTCAATAGTAATTACATTTTACTATACAAAAACGCCTGAGTACAATACGACATTAAAGAAAAAGTATTGGAATTTTCTGCTGATAGGAAGGTCCGGACCCCCTGGATTCGCCCTTGATCAAGATTCAGGCTGTGACTCCTAGTGGCAACACGCGGTAACTGAGTGCCTCGCGGACACAGGCTCGACACACACACACACACACACACCTTTGGTATACAAGGAGGTAGCACAGCAACCACTGTACTGCAAATTTAGATACACCGTTTACTGGTAGGTGACTGTGAGTGTCCCAGGATAGGCCCAGCGACCATTAAGAGAAGAGTGCTGTAGTATGACTTGCTTCAAACTTAACCTTAAGGTTTGTAGAACATAGTCATATGTTTCCTCACAGGTAAGGAACGACAAAATTTGAGACATTATTCTAAACTAATACATCATCAATACTGAGAACGTGACAGGCGGTTGTTGTGCACTGTATATATAAGTGTGACGTAAGCCTGGCTAGTTTACCAGGTGTCAGTTACGTCAGCGTCGGGTATTTTCCCGAGTTGGCTTAGGATGGTGAAACATTGTCTCCTCCTCTCCTCTAGTGTTATTGAACATTACGTTTCTTTCCACTAGTTATTGATATGCTTTGGTCGTGTTCTCTGAGGATTCCGTTGCTTAATGCAGTTTTGTTTTTCGCTCGTTATTGTTATTCGTACAGTATTATGATTTTTTCTCCTATAAACCAGGATACGACTGTTGCATGACCCAATTTTTAGGAAAGAAGTGTTATGAAGTAGGTGTGGTGGGGCACTTTTTCTTAGCCTTACACATTAGCATCCTCTTAGACTTAAACTGGTTCTTGTTGTCAATGTTGGATATCAGTAGATGATTTTACAAGCTTATTATACTTTAACAGCTAATACCATGAGCACATGAGAAAACCAGAAAACAAATATATATTTGAACGTGGCAACATCAAGGTTGATGACTGATGAGTGAGTCAAAGATTGTTGCAACGGGACTTTGAGTGTTGACTTTACTTGAATTTCTTTATCACACACACACACACACACACTTCTTCATACGTTTTATGGCCACGTCCAGCAACCTAAACACAAGTATGTGATTTCTATGTGCAATATGTGCAGATCCACTTGGGACCAAAGATGACCGTGGTGTTTGATGGGTATTCTGGACCACCATCGACCAAATCAGAACAGCAGAAAAGGAGGGAAGCGAAACGAATATTTAATTACATTAGGATCAGCTGTCATCTTCTGAAAACAGTCCCTCAGGCAAATTTCCTTGGAAATTGGGGAACAAAGGATGCGTCATCACACTGTCATTTGAATGTTTACAAGTATCCAAACAGAGGTTATACAGGGAGTTGGATATGCGGAACCTTTAATTATTACTACTGCTTTAGCGCTTGCAAGTGAGGTTCATTCTGTAGTAAAGGTGCTGGGTCTGGCATCCTGGTTTTAATATTACGTACCTGTGAAGACACGTAAGTCATGAGGTGCGTATGTGGTAAAATAATAACCTACTTTGTCTCTCTTTACTGTGTATCAATATTCAAATACCTTATACAAACTTACTGCTGACAGAAGACGAGAGATATCAACATTAGACTCTCATATATCAGGCTACACTACAGTGAAGAACAACAAGTAGTCTGCTCATTAAATATTTGCGAGTATATTTTCTGGTATTCTGAGTCACACCACCGAGATGTGGTTACTCTCGCCCTTGTGGCAGGAGCTTATAAAGGAGACTGTTCCTTGTAGTGCCGCGTCCCACGCATAAACAAACACATCCGCCTCACATGTTGCCAGCCTGAATAGTTCTTTTGAAATTGAAATTTGATATTGACACAGTAGCCAGTCACAAGAATACAGATACAAGTGAACAATAATAACAAGTGTGATCAAAGTAATTGATAACCTGCGAGTTTTCCTTTTCCCCTTGTACAAAATCCGGGGTTGGCTCTATACCCCCCTCCCCTCCCACTTATATACGGATCTATAGAGATCAGTTTGCCTTGCACCATGAAAGGGTTACGCCTACCAGCCACAGCAGGTGTGCCAGCTAGTTCGTAATAATAATAATAATAATGATAATAATAATAATAATAATAATAATAATAAGAGTTTAAATGATGATTTAATGAGTTCCATTAATTACTAACATCCATCTAAGTTATTGGTTATACTTTGTCATAACCAATCAGTCATTACCTTTAGTAATAATAAGATAGGATCACAGATACGGGCAGATAATTGCACTTACATTTATTTGGCAAGCTTCCATACAATGATTTACAATTTGTATGGCTATATGAGTCGCTCATGTTCACGCTGTAATAAAATTAATCTGCTAAAGAGGGAATTTTCAACTTGGGGACACATGTGATTACTCTACTATGGGTACGACTTAACAGCGCCTTAATGCTTCAAGTGATACATTTACTGCCAGCTTGGATTGCTCTTGTTGCAACCAGGCTTCCGCACAAGAACTTCTTTCCACGAGGAATAACAACAAAAAGGTACTCTTGGGTTACCACACATAGTCTCGCGTCACTGACAGTCACTGTAGACGGGTGTCGTGCAGGAGAACTCCGTCAGCCTGACTTAATTAACCATTTACTGTAGGTTTGATAGGCCAGCCTGGATTGCTCTTGTCGAAACCAGACATCCACACGTGATCTTTCCACGGGGATAATAAACCATGGTTAACACTTTAGTCTCGTGTCACTGAAGGTCCACAGGACAGGGTGGCGGTGGAGGACTCTGAGTGGTGTCCCATTCCCTTCAGGAGGGAGAGGGTGGGGAAAACGTTTTAACTAACCCATGGTGTAGGGGATACTACATCAAAGTGTGGTTTTGGAGCGTGAGAGATGAACAGTACAACACTGTCTCAATGGCCTGGCTAACATACCACTAATGGAAAAATGATGTCGTAGTCACGGCTCGCCGGGTGCCGTATCTCGAGTAAAACAACCTTTGAGTTGGTTGCGTGGGTAAGCTTAACGCAACCCATGACATAGGTAAACATGACAACATAAGCTTGTTATTGTTTTGATGATTCACAAATGAACCACTGGGATATATCATCATTTTTATTAATTAATTGGTAAAATTTTACTTTAACTACCATACATATTTGGATGTTTAGATTCGAGATGGGCTATATTGGGTAAATTTTAAGCTTTGGTCATCATGTACTTTGACATGCAGACTATGTTTTTTCTGATGGTTTGCGATGTGTCATGAACGATTATGACCTTCATTTCTTTCGGAAATCACTAGTTTTGAGATACTACCCCCCCCCCCCCCCCCATAACCGGTGTATGTTAAGGTACTCTTATAACTCATCATACATCAACATTGTATATGGCCACAGGTCCTGTATGTATGTTGGTAATAACACACATCACAGCTGGCTGCCTCCAGGCACCTGCTCGACGGCTCGAGCCAACCTGTGACTTCACAACCAATCACAGAGCCTTTCACATTCACGTGACTTTTTAGCAATTTTAATTTTTTTTTTACACTTTTTGCCCAATTTATTTTAAACTATCATTACCATAGTGAATTAAATAATTTTCTTTACCCATTGACCTGCGTCATAAAGACTGTGACGCACTAGAATTAGGCGGTAAGTAAGGCTGTGGCCGCAATCGTAAAAAGTAATTTACGAGAAGTTATTACCTGCTTTGGCTGGGGACCATTTGACCAAACAGACGGGATGCGGTTGCCCCATTTCCTGTGTTTCACGAATGATGACGTTATGGATGTAGAGGACCTCGTATAATAATTCGTTATTTCCGGTTTTCTGGTGAAATCTTCAAACGTTCAGACACAATACAGTGTGCGTCACTGTGTTGTAAGAACCTAAAAGATTTCCTGATATATTTTTAGCTGACTGATGGAGCAACGTCATTGTAAATATTTTTCCAAATTATAATTCTAACCTTGAATAGTGCGGAGACATCGTTGTGGAACAGTAATAATAATAATAATGATATTGATAATAATAATATTAATGATAATAATAATAATTGTAAACGCCTTGGTTAAGGACGTTCAGGTGACGGGCAAGTCGAAGGGAATGATTGAAACTCGCCTTTTGACGCATTCAATATTTATTGACGTGGTCAAAACCTGCAGAGAACAAGGCGTTCATTAGTATTACATGGTGATCTATCTGATACATAATTAGTTAGTCTCAGACGATTTCATCTTAATTACAATTGATTATTAAGCATAGTGACATGATACAAAGTTCATAACACTATTAATCTTAGTTACATTTCATTCCGCATTGTCTTATTTCTCCAGATATCTGTGGTGGTGGACAGGTGGGAGCCAAGGTACTGGAAGTCGGTAACATTAGAGAGAGTATTACCGTTAAGCTGGATGGATGGTGGAGATGTGACTGAACCAGGGGCAGGGTGAACGAGAATCTGAGTCTTACGTACATTCACCTCAAGGCCGAAGTGTGCATACGCATCTGCGTAGGTGTTCAGGTCGTGTTCAGTGTGAGCGACGAGGGTAAGGTCGGCTGCATATTAGTCCAGTGATGAAGGGGGCCGACACCTTAGTTCCTGCCTGGAGTCGTTTTATGTTGAAAAGTCCCTTCATCCGTTACTGGATGTCCACCCCACCGGCTAAATTAGCACTGGCACGAGTAAGGAAGGCAGCCAAGAAAATGGAAAAGAGAGATGGTGCCAGTACACATCCTTGGCTTACTCCTACCAGCATGGAGTTGTCTAACAGTGGCACTGAATATTGATGGGCAGCCAAAGTGACTGAGGGTACGCCAGAGGACTCCCCTGTTGACCGAGTCGAAGGCCTCAGTAAGGTTGATGAAGGTCGTGTACAGGTCATGACGCTGTTCTCTGTACTTTTCCTGTATCTGGCGAGCAGCAAAGATCATGTCAGTAGTGCCACCATTCCCGCGGTAGCTGCCACAGTCTGGCCGGTCTCCCTTGTTCTAATAAATATTGATGATCAAGGCGACTTTAAGAACTTGGGGGATTTCGTCCTTCTCCCATATATTCTCCTGGTGTTGCTGTTGTGGAGTTTTATTTTTGTGGAGGTAAACATTTTAGGGGTGTTGTTGTTAATGTGGGAGGATGTTGTTGTAGCAGTGTTCTTGCCAGCTGATTTTTTGTGAGGTTTTTGTAGGGGTGTTGTGAGGGGGTTGATTACTAGTGTTTGCATTGTTGTGGGGGTGCTGTTGTTGTGGGGGTGATGTTGTTGTGGGGGTGCTGTTGTTGTGGGGGTGCTGTTGTTATGGGATGTTGTTGATGTTTGGTGAGTCTCTTGCTAGATCATCTTTATGACACAGGAAACGTCCTTCATCTGGCCCTACTTTATCTCTCTTAAGGTCTTGACATTCTGGTATTACTTATGAGACTCACTATAAGCGAGAAATAGTCACTCGGTGCAATGATTTTATTTTCATGAATTTGATGATACATTTTTAATCTTTAAGTATTTAATTTTTTTATACGTTCATTTAATCTCTATCTCTTTATTTAAAATTTCGTGCTACTAATGATATTTAGAATTGTGCTGTTGTGGTACCTCAACAAGAGATGACAGGATGGACCTAATTACGGTGGAGTTTTACAATAATTTCTGTGTTAATTTGTCTACTTTCTATTTGCAGTAGCTTATGTGAAAAGTGGAAAGTTTCCCACAAGGTACAACTCCATCTAGTGCCCGAATTTGTGATACTTTGTCTTGGTGTGGGGCTCGAATGAACCATTTTCAAATATCTGGGATGGGTTTAAAGTTCCCATCTTGTTATCTCAAATGAGGAAGCTGAAAGTGGATAGTCACTAAACACGCAAGTTCACGTCTTCATGGGCGATATTGATAATGATATTGAAACAGTATATTTAGGCAGAGAAATACAGATACAGAGTGGAAAATAAGAACAATATTGACTCGGATTAGCCAAGTGAGAGCCAGAGCGAGCATTCTTAGTGGCACCTGTTATATATTGTACATTTACCTCAGTGAATTACAGTACTGTATAGCATTTAGTATAACCTGGATTACCACATGTAACATGGTGTTACTATATACAGTACATGTTAGAATGTTACCACGTTTATCGCCCTTTAGTTTTCCTTTTTTAACATTTATATCACAAATATATACACACTTTTACAGCAGAGTGTAGTTGATATACAGTAATCTGGTAATCTGCATGGGAGACACACACAGTCAGGATCATGTCGCTACAGCAAAACATTAATATCATCATTGCAATGGGAATATTTATTGAACTGACGCTATATGGTGTAATGGTTTCTAATGGTACAGTATTGGTAAAAGTATAAAATAAGTGTTACAAAACTATTAATACGTAGACAATAGATATATTTTAAGAGATGATTTAAATGATAAAAATAAAAGAACTAAAAGTAATAACTTCAATGATGTTAAAATATTATTATAAATGATATATTATATGTGATTAAAGGGAAAAGTGAGACAACTGCAATGTTAAACTAAATTATACCTTTGTTAACTACATCTTTACAGTGTTATATTAATTTACACCATCTTTGTTAATTATATGTTTACTGTATTTTATTAATTATACAATTTATATTTAATGTTAGTTTCAGGAAGTATCTTTGGTTAGAGTTATTTAGGACGAATCATCATCTTGAGTTGCTTCAGTCCTACCCAGCCTGAAGTAGTGGGCGTGAAATAGTACCAAGACAAGACGCTAGAGCTACCGTCAGTGTTGCCGTGAGGTGCTGTAGGGTGAGCCCAGCTACAGCCAGAGTACCACCAGCCGCCACCTCCACGCTGAGTAACGCAGCCTGTAAAAAACACGTGGGTAATTTGTTGATGCTTTACTACTACTACTACGACGACGACTACTACTGTATCAAAATATGCAAAGTCAAACTCCTCACCCCCATAACAAATATACCTTCAGGAATATTGTAAATTACATTTCATTTCGAGAAAATGCAATTACAGTAAGAGTTAATCTTCGGAATATAAATATAGAAGTAAAGTAATTATAATATATTAACCCCAAAGCAGATCACAATTGTTGGAGTAAAAATTTGAAGAACAAGAAACAGTTAAAAAAAATGGAAGATAATTTTAAAGAAATGATATCAAGAATGGGAAAAAAATAATGGTTTATAAAAGAACAGTTTATAAGAAAAGAATAAACAACACCCTGTCCATATGAAGTAAACAACACCATCACCTGTCCATATGAAGTAAACAACACCATCACCTGTCCATAATGAAGTAAACAGCACCATTACCTGTCCATAATGAAGTAAACAGCACCATCACCTGTCCATAATGAAGTAAACAGCACCATCACCTGTCCATAATGAAGTAAACAGCACCATCACCTGTCCATAATGAAGTAAACAGCACCATCACCTGTCCATAATGAAGTAAACAGCACCATCACCTGTCCATAATGAAGTAAACAGCACCATCACCTGTCCATAATGAAGTAAACAGCACCATCACCTGTTTATAATCAAGTAAACAACAAAACACTTACCACCGCTATTGTCGACGTCGATTGTAGAGAAAAACAAACCACTGTTGTAGGTGAGGTCATCCCCGAGAGTACTGCTAACGCTGTTATATCCTGTTATTGTGACTCGATAGCTGTGGGTGAGAGGGTTAATGGTTGTTAGGCTGTATTATGTTAAGATTTATCATGTTAAGTTGTACCATTTTAAGGGTATATCATATTAATGTTATATCATTAGGTTGTATCATGTTAAAAGTTTATAATGTTAAATTGTATCATGTTAGGCTGTATCTTGTTAAAGGTGTATAATGATGAAGATTTATCAGGTTCTATTGGTGTATCTTGTTAACAGAGTATTTTTTTTTTTAGATATATCATGTTAGGTTTTATCATGGCAAAGGTTTATCATGATAGGTTGTATCATGTTAAGATGCATCATGTTAAGTTGTATCATTAGGTTGTATTATGTCAAGAGTATATCATATTATGTTGTATCCTGTTAAGATTGTATCATGCTAGCTTATGTCATGTTAGGTTGTATCCTGTTCAGATTGTATCATGTTAGCTTGTGTCATGTTAGGTTGTGTCGTGTTAAGAGTGTATCATGTGAGGTTGTATCTTATTAAGAGTCTATCGTGTTGGTTGTATCATGTTAACAGTCTATCATGCCAGGTCGAATCATAATAAAAGTGTATCATGTTAAGTTGCATCATGGTAATATGTATCCTGTTAGTCTGTAACATATTAAGAGTGTATCATGTTAGGTTGTATACTGTTAAACGCGTATCATGTTAAAGGTTTCATGTAAAGAGTATCAGGTTAGGTTGTATCATGCCAAGAGTGTTTTATCTTAAGCGTGTATCATGTTTCAAGTTTAAGAGCGTATCATATTCAGTTGTATCAAGTTAAAGCTATATCATATTAAAGGTTTAGCATGTTAAAATTTCTATCATGTAAGGTCGGATAATGTTAAGTGTTATCATGGTGACAGTTGTATCATGTTAAGGAGAGAAGACCATATACTTGTTGCTTTCGGTATCCACGATGAACACGTCCCATTCTCCAGTTCCTGATTCACCGGTCAGTCTGGTCGCGTCCACCCTCAGCATGTACTGCTTCTCACCCCCAGTCACAGCGTGGAGGTTCTCATTGCCTGTAAGCGGATGTTATAAGTTCTTTTTGTCTGTAAGTGAACCTCATTAAGTTCTTTGTGTCTGTAAGTGAGCGTCAAAGTTTTAAATATAATAATTGTAAGTTACGCGAAATTCGAAGCACCTGAAGGTTAAGTTAGGGTCGTGTTAGTGTTACAATAGGTTAGGTTAGATAAGGTTAAGTTAGGTTAGGTTATGTTAGGTTAGAGGTAGAATTGGTTAGATTAGTAGTTAGGCATGTTTAGGTTAGAGTTTTGTTAGGTTAGGTTAGTCTTAGGTTGGGCTACGTTCAGAAAGTTCAGGTGTGGCTAAGTTAGGTTTAGGTTAGGTTTGATTAACACTGGTAAAGTTATTGTTAGGTTAGGTTAGGTTACCATTAGCTTAGGTTAAGTTATGTTAGGCTAGGTTAGGTTAGGTTAGTCATGTTATCCGAGAACTCCTATTACCTAGCCAATATTCTCCAAGAGGGTCCCCGAAGCCATTCTTGTAATCTTGCCAGGGTCTTGTGAAGTTGTAGTGCGTTGAGATGGAGTTACGAGAGAGAATGATCGTCCAGGCATAAGTCCCCTGAAGTTCACAGTACACATTCACACCTGTTGAGGAACTGACAAACAACATGATTTTCTACATTTAGTTAGTTTTACCGATTTAGTATATGCATCACATCTATAACAAATACAGTACACTGCTATTACTTATTTTGCAATGGCTGTATGTATTCTTTCTGTTTACAGTATGCTACACAGTTAAAGTACATAAGAACATAAGGAGTCTGCAATAGGCCGGTTGGCCTGTGCATGGCAGCTCCTGTCGAGAGTTACTACCACTCTCTATCATCCATGAATCTATCCAGCCTCCTTTTAAAACTTTCCAGAGTTCCCGCACTTACTACAAAGTTGCTAAGCTTGTTCCACTCGTCCACCACCCTATTTGTGAACCAGTTCCTTCCTATCTCCCTCCTAAACCTAAACTTATTCAACTTAAATCCGTTGTTCCGAGTCCTATCCTGCTCTGATATAAGAACTGTATCTATATCGCCTTTATTAATTCCTTTCAACCACTTAAATACTTCTATCATATCTCCCCCCACTCTTCGTCTTTCTAGGGAATGCAAGTTTAGTTTCTTTAACCTATCTTGATATGGAAGGTTTCTAAGTCCCGGAATCATTTTCGTCATTCTTCGCTGCAAAGACTCCAGTGAATTGATTTCCATTCTATAATAAGGGCACCAGAACTGAACCGAATAATCGAGGTGCGGCCTGACTAGCGCAAGATATAGTTGCAATAAGACCTCTGCACTCTTATTACTTGCACTTCTAGATATAAAACCCAATACTCTGTTTGCCTTTTTTCGAACATTAACGCACTGTTTTCTAGGCCGTAAGTCCGGGCTTACAAGTACCCCTAGGTCTCTTTCACAAGTCGACTTCTCTAGGTTGATGTTGTTAAGGCTGTATACATTATCAGTATTTGTTCTTCCAATATTAAGTACACTGCATTTGTTGGTGAATTTCATTTGCCATTTTTCTGACCACTCCTGCAGTTTATTTAAATCCTCCTGTAGTGCATTTGCATCCTGCCCTGAATTAATCTGCCGCCCTATCTTTGTGTCACCCGCAAACTTGCATATGTCACTGCTGATCCCAGTATCTAGATCGTTTATGTAGATTATGAACAAGAGTGGGCCTAGTACTGACCCCTGGGGAACCCCGCTGGTTACACAGCCCGACTCAGATTTAACACCATCTACGCTGACCCTCTGCGTTCTATCGGTGAGCCATGATTTTATCCAATTTAAAACTTTCCCCTCGACACCATGAGCCTAAACTTTTCTCAGAAGCCAAATTCTCGATACCTGCTTTACCAATGTATATTATTTTTATACCTTCGAGTCTGGCTATTGTGCCTGCAATGTTTGTGAAGACTGTTTGTGTGCCTGCAATGTCTATATATGTATACTGTTTGTATATCTTCACTGTCTATGTAAAATATTTATATACCTGCAGTGTCTAAATTATTTTTCATGCAATGTCTACTATGCACAATCAAAGACAAAAGTCGTGTCGCGGTTTTGTCCGAAGATGAAATATAACTCGTGAAACATTATGAGAGCCCTACCACAAGGCAGAGCGCACCTAAAGTTTAGGCCTTCGGCATATGTTTTCACCAAATTTCACGACACGACTTTTGTCTATCATTGTGCATTGTTTGTATACGAGCAATGTCTTCATATACAGTCTGTTGAATCAATAAGAACATGTATTACGATTAAACTGAATAACTAACCATTCACCCATCTACTGTGACTCTAAGGTCAGTATAACAACATGTGACATACACCTCAACCCTTGGAAAGAACACATTATCTCATAAGAAAAAGTTATATTACTGTAGGTAAATAGATTAAACCTAGATAATTACAACACCTGTTATAATTTAACTTCATCAAACCTCACCTAGCCTAACATAACCACATCCTACCAAACCTGACCTAGCATAACATATCCAAACCTTATCTTACCTAATCTAGCCTAACCCAACCTAACCTTACCTAGTTTAACCTAAACTGACCTAGCGTAGCCGAACCTAACCTAACTAATTGAGGCAGAACTTACCTGCTGGGATAAATATCATAGACTCCGTTTTCCGTCGCCCCGGAGCCTCTCACAGCGTCACAGTCAACACGTGGTGCCGTACCTAACGTGATAAACGGTTGGGTTAATTTAGGTTAGGTTAAGTTACGTTAGGTTGCGTTAGGTTTGGTTGGGTTACACAAGTGCAAAAAAAAATATTTCAGTTAAGTTCAAGTTGTTGTACACACACACACACACACACACATACACACACCCACTACTACTCTGCTGTCACTCGGAAACGAGTATGACGATCATCCAGCTGTGGTAAAATGATATGGGTTATCAGGGATGTCACCTAGGTTAGTGAGTTTTGAGATGACTAAAGAGCCCGATATGCGACCGGTAGCGTCGTCCACATTCGTTGCACATGTGGAGGGCTGCATCTACTGTGGGAGGAGCGGTGGCAGCGTCTTTCCGACGTTGGCGCTTATCTGCCTCGATTTGCAGTCGGGCTAACTCGAAAGTATTAACACCTTCTAGTGTGGTGCTCCTCCAAGCGTTACCATGTGGAGTAATCGACTCCCAGGTGAGGGGTCCGATTTGGCACCTGTTACGAGTTGGGGATTTAGAATATAGTTATACGTCTACCCAGATCCCAACAGGTAACAACAAAAAAAAAACAAAGACAATCGGACATAAAAGGGTAGACAAAGGATGCGAGTTTTCGTTGTATATAATAAAGTACCATAAATTCCTTAACAAAATATTCAGCTTATAAACTACCCTTAACCAAACTTAACCTAAACATGAACAGTATATACATAGTAATAAAACATAGAACAATAGTGAAGCAATGTGGAGGTGGGAGAGGCAATACAAGATTACAAATACTTAAGTGAGGAGCTGAGATGGCTGACGAGCAAGGCTGAGTATGGTAGAAGACGGTAAATAGTCACTGTGCCGTAGGTTTCCAGGATAGGTGATCCTGTGGTCGCTTCCCAGAGTGAAGTGTCCTCTCCTCGAATTGGAGCTGACAAAGTAGACTGAGGCGGAAGTGACGCAACAACCAGGATATGGAGAAGGGAAACCCGGGAGTGGTAACTAAGACGAGCCATACTCGTGTTTCGTCCCTAGATGGCGTTGATCGTGGTGCTGGGTAGGTAGATGAAGACAATCGGTGGAGGGGTTCGTAACACACCTTTTCTGGTTTGTCTTAAGACTATCCTTATACCTTTTCAATTGCCCGCTAGCGTTACGTTGACTATTCGTTAGGTGATTGTAAATTAGCTGCTTTGGCAGTCTACTGTCGTCCATGCGGGTAACATGGCCAGTCCAACGTAGTTGTTCATGGATAATGGTAGCCTCGATGCTCCTACAGTTGGTGTCAGCAAGAATGCTGGCATTTGTAGTCTTGTCTTCCCAGCGAACTCGGAGGATGGAACGTAGACTACTTTGGTGAAAGTTTTCAAGTGCCTTGAGGTGCCTCCTGTATATGACCCATGTCTCACTGCCATATAGTAGGGTGGGCAGGACCACTACTCGATGTACGTGCAGCTTTGTGGATAATTTCAGCTCCCTACAGCTGAAGACACGATTTCGGAGTCCGCCCAAGGCTTGAGATACACATCTGATCCGATGCTGAATCTCTTCATCGATGTCTAAGGTGGTGGACAGGTGGGAGTCGAGATACCGAAAGTGGGCAACATTAGAGAGTGTAGTACCGTTAAGCTGAATGGATGGTGGAGGTGTGGCTGAATCAGGGGCAGGTTGAAAGAGAATCTGAGTCTTACGTACTGTACATTCACCTCAAAGCCGAATTATGTATATGCGTCTGAATAGGAGTTCAGGATCTCCTGTAGGTCGTGTTCAGTGTGAGCAACAAGGGTGAGGTTGTCTGCATACTGAAGTTCAGTAATGGAAGCTGGCGACGCCTTTGTTCTTGCCTGGAGTAGTCTTATGTTGAAAAGACTCCCCTTCACCCGCCACTCGATGTTCACCCCGCTGGCTAAATTGGCACTGGCACGAGTAAGGAAGGCAGCAAAGAAGATGGAAAAGAGAGTTGGTGTCAGTACATACCCTTGTTTAACCCCTGTTTCGATGGGGAAGAACTGGGTGCCTTTGTGCAGTACACTGCCGTTCATACCGTCGTGGAGTTGCCTCACAATGGCGATGAATTTCGGTAGGCAGCCAAAACGACTGAGGGTCCACTAGAGGATTTCCCTGTTGACCGAGTCGAAGGCCTTGGTTAGGTCGATGAAAGCCATGTATACGTCACGACGCTGTTCTTTGCACTTTTCCTGTATCTGGCGGACAGCAAAGTTCATGTCAGTGGTGCCACGTGATGGTCTAAAACCACATTGAGATTCTGGGAGGAAGTTTTTCGCCTCAGGAAGAAGTCTGTTTAGGAGGACTCGGGCAATAATCTTGCCAGCTACGGAGAGCAGAGAGATCCCACTGTAGTTGCACAATCTGACCGGTCCCCCTGTTCTTATAAATATTGACAATGGAAGCAACTTTAAGAGCTTGGGGGATTTTCTCCTTTTCCCACGTATTCTCCAGGAGAGAGTGGAGACGGCTGGTAACTCTCAGGTACCAAGTAACTCAGTAACACTCTCAGGTACCAAGTAACTCAGTAACACTCCTAGGTACCAAGTAACTCACTCACACTCCGAGGTACCAAGTAATTCACAAACACTTCCAAGGAAGAAGTTACTTAGTAGCACCCTCAAGTAACAAAGAACTCAGTAACACCCGAGGTAACAAGTAATTCACTAACACCTTTAAGTAACAAGTAACTAAGTAACACCCTCAAGTAACAAATAACTCAGTAATACCCCCAAGGAACAAGTAACTCAGTAACACCCCAAGTAACAAGAAACTTAATAATATCTCAAAGTTTAACATTACCAGATAGTCGGGTCCAGCAGGTCACCGTGTCATTTAATTGGAAATCATCGCTCTCACTATAGATGTTGACGCCGTACAGGTAACATGTGGTGTCGTGGTAGGTGAAGAGATTGGACCAAGTCGTGTGTGTCGCCTTCATAGCACAGATGATCTCATTTGCCAGATCAAGGGTTTGGGGACTAGCCAAGGATAGTTTAGTAGATGAGACTTGAACTGGGTACCATCTGACTGATTCTCCATTAACGATCGGTATTATATTCAACCATAAGAACCATACAATACCAGACCACAACTTCCACACAATACCAGGGTACAACTTCCCCGTGACATCACTCCACGATATCCCCACAAATTCCCCCACAACACCATGCCACAACTTCCCCACAACACCAAGCCACAACATCATCTCCATAACACCACTCCACAATTCCCCCACAACACCATGCCACAACTCCCCCACAACACCACGCCAGAACTCCCCCACAACACCACGCCACAATTCCCCCGCAACACCACTCCACAATTCTCCCACAACACCACGCCAGAACTCCCCCACAACAACAAGCCACAACATCATCCCCACAACACCAGGCCACAAAATCATCCTCACTACCCCAGGCCACAACTCCCCCACAACACCAGGCCACAAGTTCCCTACAACACCAGACCACATCCTTCACATGTGCTTCCGCCGACTGTAAGAAGCACACTGATTTGAGTTTCTCGGTGACACAGTAAATATGTTCCCTCTTAATATTCTCGTATGTGATCAATAACTACTGCATATCTACGCCACCGTACCCTCGACTAACTTAATTTAATCTAATGCTAGCTTAACCTAGCCAAATTTAACTTAACGTCATGCTAACTTAACCTAACACTAACTTAATGTGTGATCTAATGTTAACTTAACCCAGCCTAACTTAAATTAACTCTAATCTAAACTTACCCAGCCTAGTTTAACCTAATCTATTGCTAACTTAACCTAACGTTACTATAATCCACAATATACTTATTCCTGTGGCTGACTGTACATGGAAAAGGAGAAGAGAGAAAAAGATAATAACAGGAATGCATGGAGAAGATAGAAAGGGAGAAGAGAAGAGGAAGAAGAGAGACTGAAGCATTATTATCCTTAACAGGCGAGGAAAGGAGATGGGAGAGAGGGATAATGAGAGGTGGAGGTATGAATGGAGGGATGGAAGGACAGAATAAGAATGGTATAGAAAGAGAGTAGAGAAGGAGACTAGAGAAGGAGACAAAGGAACGACAGCGATAAGTAAAACAAAAATGAGAACAAGTATTTGGAAGATAACATGTAGGAATTAGTCGATTAAATGTAGGCAAAAAGAGTAAGAATAATGAGATAAAACATAAAGAAGAAAGAGACACTTATTATAACAACCACGACCATGATTATAACAACCACAACCATGATTATAACAACCACGACCATGATTATAACCACGACCATGATTATAACAACCACGACCATGATTATAACAACCACGACCATGATTATAACAACTACGACCAACCACGACCATGATTATAACCACGACCATGATTATAACACCCACAACCATGATTATAACCACGACCATGATTATAACAACCACGACCATGATTATAACAACCACGACCATGATTATAACCACGACCATGATTATAACAACTACGACCATGATTATAACAACCACGACCATGATTATAACAACCACGACCATGATCATAACAACCACGACCATGATTATAACCACGACCATGATTATAACAACTACGACCATGATTATAACAACCACGACCATGATTATAACAACCACGACCATGATTATAACAACCACGACCATGATTATAACAACCACGACCATGATTATAACAACCACGACCATGAGTATAACAACCACAACCATGATTATAACAACCACAACCATGATTATAACAACCACGATCATGATTATAGCAACCACGACCATGATTATAACAACCACAACCATGATTATAACCACGACCATGATTATAACAACCACAACCATGATTATAACCACGACTATGATTATAACAACTACGACCAACCACGACCATGATCATAACAACCACGACCATGATTATAACCACGACCATGATTATAACAACTACGACCATGATTATAACAACCACGACCATGATTATAACAACCACGACCATGATTATAACAACCACGACCATGATTATAACAACCACGACCATGATTATAACAACCACGACCATGAGTATAACAACCACAACCATGATTATAACAACCACAACCATGATTATAACAACCACGACCATGATTATAACAACCACGACCATGATTATCTCATATACTATAGGAATATCTGTGTGTGTGTGTGTGTGTGTCTGTTCTGGGCAGCCGAAACGACACAATAGTTTTTCATCAAAATTAACTAATCCCAATATTATAAATTAATTTATAATATTGGAATTAGTTAATTTTACCGCCACACGGCCCCGTTAAGTACTGTACTGCGGTGTCCCTCAGGACTCATTTAGTTTAAAACTCGGGTTGAAACACGACGACCCTCTTCAAGGGAAGATGTTGTGTATTGAACAGCTGTCATAAATACATATGTACTGTATCACAACTCGGGCACCACATACAATAAATAATTTGACCACAAAAGTATACACCACAAGGTCACACTGAACCCCTTGGAGAGCCTTAAATCACTGAAAGAGCTCAGTAGTAGACAAGGTGTGGCGAGTCACGTTATTCTCTTTAATTGGATTAATATATATCCAGAGCTTTAAAAACGGATCACTTAATAGCAACTTTCATTTGACACGCTCACGTGATTTATTTTCTGATTTTCATTTACAACAGAAAATACAATATGGTCCGGAAGATGTGAGAAATTTAAGTGACGGAATAAATTTTGTTCAATGTCAATGTCAATAGAACTCTACAGTATACGCGGTAGACTGGCGCCAGTTAGTAGTATATCACAAGAAATTGGTACACAGAAAATCTGGGGACGACCTGCGAGGGTTAGATTAGGTTAGGTTAGGTTAGGTTAGCGTTAAATGTTTGGTTGGGTTAGGTTACATTACGTTACGTTTCGTTACGTTTCGTTTATGTTAGGTTAGGTTAGGTTAGTTTAGGTTACGTTACATTTAGGTTAGGTTACGTTTATGTTTGGTTTAGATGCGGTTAGGTTAGCTGAGGCTTAGGTTAAGTTAGCGTCAAGTTAGGTTAGCTTTAAGTTAGCTTAGCGTCAACTTGGGTTAGCTTTAGGTTAGCTTAGCGTCAAGTTAGGTTAGATGAAGTACGGTTAGCGTTAAGTTAGGTTAACGTTAGGCTAGGTTAGGTTAGGTCAGCGCAAGGTCAATATAGAGGTCAGCCGGACAGCGGTCTAGTTTACGCTCCTCTGCGCAGTGACGTCACATGAACTAGCTGGCTGGCCGGCTCCCTCTCTCTCTCTCCACTTGTCTGTCTATCTTAACAGTATCGCCATACCCTGTTTCCTGTATCCTGGTATTGGGAGGTTTAGCTCGGAAAGAACGAGAAAGATGTAGCTATAGTTAGAGAGGCTATCTAAAAGGGTGTCATAAGGACTCTGGCCACTTTCGTCCATTCATTGTGGAGGGAAGGACAGCTGGCATTATTTGAATATTCTTACTAATTTCCTGACATTCATAAGCTGATTTCAGTGCAATTTATCTGTGCACTTGAGTTCATAACTAGCTCTTCTGAAATGTTTCCTCATTGGTGTGTGTGTCTCTAAAAGGGGAATAAATATATCATGATAACTTATATATTATTTACACACACAGGTTATATATAATAAATAATATACATGGTTTACATCAGTAACCCAAGGCAATCTTTTTTTCCTACTGTCATTTCGATATTTTCATAAATTTACTATTTTCACTTCTCAAAGATATTTCAGTGAGCTAGAGCACGTTTTGGACAACAATTGGACTGCATATTTAGCCCGCTGTCGCTGGTAACCCCATACATTTAAATGCATTTCACTTAGTTTGTATGCTAAACCATACTCTGTCTTACTAGCTGTCATCATTTCCCGAATAGAGGAATCAGTTATAAAGCTTCCATCCTTCAGGTAAGATCCTGAATCGAGTGGATCATCTGACGGCATCACCTCCCTCCACCCCGCCCGCCTCGGACCTCACCTGCGCGCCGGTGTCATGCGACAAATCTTCCTGTGCGATAAACCTTCCGGGCTCAGCAATTACTGATGTTCATTATCGACATCTAAGATGTATGATTGATTTGTGGTTGATTTGTGAGAGCTGAAAATATTAATAAATTCGGTAACGGAAGGTTTTGAATGAATTTCCCATTATATCTTGGGCAAACTGACTACAGTATAAGAATGATATAAGAACAACATAAGAATGGAGGAAACTGCAGCGGGCCTATTGGCCCATACTGGGCAATGAAAGCACAAAGTGGGCAGTGCTTTGAAGTCGATGGAAATTGTGGGGTAAAAACACAAAAAATGAACCAATCAAACCCAAGGAATCCTGACCTAATCTAACGTCTTAAATGTCGATAATGAACATCAGTAATTGCTGAGCCCGGAAGGTTTGTCGCACGACACCGGCCGACCTCTCGATATTGACCTTGGGCTAGCGTGGTTGATCAAGTGGCGCCATAAATACTACCATACTATATTATGCTTCCATTAATATTTCCGACAACAAGACTTCTTTAAGAAAATATATACACTTAGAAACTCCAGACATTCCATCCTTCAAATACAAGAATCATAGAAGAAAATCAAGCGTTCAATAAAGACATTAATTTTACTGATAATGTGAGAGTAACATGCGACTATAATATCTGTAAAATAGTCGGCGAAGTAAATGTTTTTGTGAATATATGTAGGATACTTAATGCCGTGAGTACGATGTCTTGGCCTTTTGAGTACAATGCCTTAACCTTTTGAGTAGGTTGCCTTGTGTACGATGACTTAACCCCTTGAGAACGATGACAATCCCATGAGTACGATTTCTTAACCCATTGAGTATGATGGCAATCCCATGAGTACGATGACTTAACACCATGAGTACGATGACTTAACCCCTTGAGAACGATGACATAATCCCGTGAGTACGATGTTTTCATTCCGTGAGGACGATGACTTAATCCGTTGAATAGGATTTTTCATCCCCTTGAGTACGATGACATGATCCTTGTGTACGATTTCTTAACCCCTTGAGGTCGGTGCCTCACAAGTATGCAAAACATTACTCTTCACCATGCACATCAACAACCAATGCAGTCCAATCAAAGTCTACAGCCCTTTAAAGAAATCTCGGCAACACTGATGCTCGTCTCTCAAATAACTAGCAAGAGAGGCATTCCACACTCTTCTTTTCTACACTTCCTTGTCCATCAGGCCATGCACCTGATGAAGCAACTAGTGGTGAGACCCGGGTGTCATTCTTGAGAATGAACATGTCTCCACCCCCATACTTCTCAACTCTACACATCAACCTACTGGACACAGGTTCTGAGCTGACTGCCCGGAACTGTTTTCTTGTGATGGCCATCATGCCTGGAGGTCACAACAACTCACTGTACTACACAACACGGGCACAACTGTCCAGATACACAACATCTGTGGGAGCAGAGAGGGAGAAAAAGGGTGTGTGGAGGCGATGAATGTTGTGCTTCCCTCACGGCAGGTACAGAGTCGTCAGATGCCCCTGCTGGTGTGTGTGGGCCTGGGTCAGGAGCAGGGGCTGCATCAGCAGAAGCGGATGAGGGCTCGTGACAGCAGCTGGGTCCACTACAGCAGCAGGGTGCAGGACATTAGCAGGGAGTACCTGAGGGAGAAAAGTGGGGTGTGTGGGTCTACACTCAGGAGCAGGGGCTGCGTCAGGAGAAGCGGCAGGGGGTACTGCTGGGCCGGGGGCGGCGTCTGAGGCAGGACGGGCGGTGCATGTGCTTCCCTCACGGCAGGTACAGAGTCGTCAGATGCGCCTGCTGGGGTGTGTGGGCCTGGGTCAGGAGCAAGGGCTGCATCAGCAGAAGCGGATGAGGGCTCGTGACAGCAGCTGGGTCCACGACAGCAGCAGGGTGCAGGACAGTAGCAGGGAGTACCTGAGGGAGAAAAGAGGGGTTTGTGGGTCCTCGTCAGGAGCAGGGGCCGCGTCAGGGGGTACTGCTGGGCAGGGGGCGGCGTCTGAGGCAGGACGGGTGTGCTGGGGTCGGTAGAATGTGGTGCTTGGGGCAGGAAGAGGAGCTGGTGTCTGCTTAGAGAAGCAGTGCTGCTCTAGGGTGTCTAACCTTCAGTGTAGAGACAGTAGTTGTAGAGCCGATGAGAGCTGCTTCTGGGTGGATAAGTCAGTCTTCCATGTTGCTTGAAGACTGGGAGAGTGATCAGTTTCTCCTCCATCCTGTGTGAGTGCGAATCTTTGGGGGTCACCATTTGTTTCTCCTCCATCCTGTGTGAGTGCGAATCTCCGAGGGTCACCATTTGTGGGGTATGGGTTGTTTGTGTTCACACTCAGGATGGGATGGAGAAAGGAAACACACAATGTGCTCTCTGTATACATGTTGTATTGGATGTACAATGTAGCTTGGTGCTGGGAAGGCAGCATGGTTACAAGAGTGATGGAGAGAGAGCTGGTTGGTGAGGGTGCTCAGAGGAGGACAGCTTGTGGGTCGCCATGCTCGCTGGTGGGAGCGAGGGCCGCCAGGCAGTAGCGGAGGAGGAGGTGTAGCTTGCTGCGGCTGTAGCTAGAAGAAGAGAGAGAGAGCTGGTTGGTGATGATGCTCAGAGGAGGACCAGCTTGTGAGTCACCATGCTCGGTGGCGGGAGCGAGGACCGCCAGGCAGGCGGAGGAGGAGGAGGTGTTGCTGGCTGGTTGGTGTAGGTAGAAAGAGAGAGATCACCACGAGGTCAGGTCTTAAATAGCGGGGGTTGGCGTGGCTTAGTAGTTGACCCCCGCTCTGTGGGCAGCGCTGGTTGACCTAGACCACGAGGCACACACTGTGGAATTCACGGGGTCGGCTATGCAGCGACAAACAGCGTTTGTAGGGGCGAAATCCACTACAAAACCCTGTAAAACTTGATGGAGGGAATAGTCCTAGAAGATCAAACAGAGTTAGGAGACCTGTAATTAAATTATGACCTCTGATTATCTGAATTGTGAAGAGGCCTTTCAAAACTGTTTAGTTAGGAAGTTATAGTTCTTGAGTTCTATTCTCTTCCTTCACTGTCATTTGTAATTCTGTAAGTTTTGTTTATTTAGGATTTGTAGCAGCCATGCTCTCATTTGAAAGGAGAAATAGTGTTATATATATGTATGTTTATATGCTGCCGTTATTGATTATATATACATTATATATTATGTTACTTCTTACCAAAGTTAGAATGTGTTTAGGACTGTGTAATCACGAATGTGTTAGGCACGTGGTACATAACAACAACAATAATCGCCCTGGGTAAGACTCAGCATGTGGGTTCTCATTCTTCCATTAAATCATGTAAGATACTACACCAGTGTGACCAACACCAGGTGAAATATAACCTTCAAAACACCAGAGAATAATAATTTATGTACCCCATAGATATCCTCTAAATACTTTATGTTTGTTTGATTGTATATAATTTTTTTTTAGCATTGGTTAACAGTTTGTTTTTGTGTGTGTGTTTGAGGGAAATATTATTGGGGTACTTGATGCCTGGGTTGGGGCAACAGTGGACTATCCAGCCGATTTGGAAATGTTGGTAGCCCTGCCCGGTTCTTCGGGATCCCAACCAACCATAGTGCCCTGTAATAGCCCCTGTCTTATAGGCAGAAATATTTATATAAATGGGTTAATTACATTAGACTTATATACTCTATCACCCTCTGTAACTTTCCACTAGTTATGAGGTAGCATGTTCAGAGCACGTGTTAAGGTGTGCCCACGGGAAGTTGCGCCACTTAGTGCTAAGCATAGGCATTAAGTAGCTGGTTCTCTGGCCACCTGATGCAGCAGTACGAGTAGTTTGATATTCTTGACTAAAGGAAGACGTTATTAACAGCTATCATGGATGGCTCCGTGGATGGTTCCACCCCATTAACTCATCAAGAATCAATGGTTAAAGGGCCAGTTCAGACCGAAGCTCGCTCTTGAATGACTTCGCCCTACACGAGCATCGGGTGCCCAATGGTCAGGCTCACCATCAAGCACGACGACTGTGAATAGAGCCCACTGTCTAATAGTTTGGTGTTGGTGGGATTATGAATAACTGATACGTCCCTTCCTACAATATTATTATTAGTTATACTGTACTTATGTTATACATTCCTCACTTATTATTATTATTATTATGTTCCTCATTTGTTAATATTATTATTACATATGTCACTCACTTATTAGTATTATGTATACAGTGCTTTTGTTTACATCCCTTACTTATCATTAACAGAATTGTAAGTGCTAAATAAAACAAGGTCATGGAGGTTAGTCCACTTTAATTTAAAAAGTTACAATTTCCACAATGTACAAAGAAGTCACAAATTAATAAATAAAAATTTCACGAGAATGAGGCTACAATCATCGCAAATCATGTCTTGGGGAGACAGGGGTGACCTGCTGTGCTAAGCTGCTGTTGAACGCATATTTACCATTTCAACCACAGCCAGATGCTGGATGTTACTCAGTGCTACATATCCATCACCACCGGCTGCATTCGCTGTTATGGTGTGCTGTCTAACCACTATCACCCACAGTTGCTGCTGTTGATATTACATATGCATCACTGCAGTAGCTGCTATTATATGTTGCATGTTCACCAAGGCCAACAGTTATGCATTTGACCATCAACTGTTGCTGGTGTATGCTGCATTCTCACCCTTAACAGCAGCTGCTATATGACAGCCAGTCTACCATTAGCAGCAACCAACGAATGAAAACCAGTCCATCAAAAACAGCAGGAACTGCATGTCAACCAGTTGGCACTCAGATCACTAGTGCCACCACCCAAATGACCAAGAACCTGTCTCCCCTCACATACTACTATGTACAGCGGCTGGGGCGGTGCTGACAGAGTGCCTTGGTGGGCTCTACTTCAGTCGACTGAGTCTCTGGTGCCAGGTGACAGTTCACAAGTACTACTGTACCACCTAGCACTATGTTCACCCTTGTGAGACACCTGGCACCGCCCACCTCTAGAGTAGATGATTTTTAGTATCTAAGCATAATATTAAAACCGTAAATTACCTCAAATTTTCTTTTACCATGACTCATAAAAAGCTTATTATTATTATCATTATTTCTTTTTATTTATTATTTTGTTGAAGGCAAAGTGGAGACTAACTTTTAATAAAAAGCTCAACGTAAATATACTGTGCTGCTCTGTAAAGAATTCTTACTGTAGATTTTTTATATCCAAGAGCAAGAGTTTGTTTACCCTTGGTGGTGATAGTTTAGAAGATATTTTACCTGTGCCATTACCAAAATGACAGCCACTGTGGGTGCTTGAGCCAATATGACAGCCATTGACAGTGTTTCAGCTAATTTGACAGTCACTGACAGTATCTCAGTTAAAATAACAGCCACTGGCAGTGTCTTGCCTAGTATGACAACCACTGGCTGTGTCTCAGCTAGTATGACAGCCACTGTCTATCAGGTAGTATGACAACCAGTCTGTGTCTCAGCTAGTATGACAACCACTGTCTGTCTCTCAGCTAGTATGACAACCACTGTCTGTCTCTCAGCTAGTATGACAGGCACTGTCTGTGTCTCAGCTAGTACAACAGCCAATGGCTGTCTCAGCTAGTATGGCAGCCACTGTCTGTCTCAACTAGTATGACAGCCACTATCATGCCTCCACAAATATTGTGGCCATTGTTTGGAATGTTCAATTATAGTTCACATGAAGACACACAATGATAATAATGTGTGTTATATTTTTTTTTTTTACAAATTAGAAATAGGTATTAATGTGAGAATTATTTTTCTATTTTGGTATTTCCATTGTTACTTCATAAAAATTCTAACCCAAAGTTGACATCTAAACCTAAAAAAAAGTTACACTTTGAGAAGAAAGAATAATATCATTTATAGTGGCAAAACACTTGTCAAATACTGTAGAGAACAATTTTAAGTTAGCAAAACATACAAATCACAACACAAGAAACAGTGTATACACAGAACTGAGGTCCTTGATTGACTCTTCATGACCAACCACCACATCTCTCAAGCATATTCTTCATACCTGGCCAGTGCTGTAAGCAAGTGACATAACAAAGACTCAAGTGCGCTGTTGTTACCACCTGAAGTGTAATTAAAATTGCGTTGTGCTTTGCTGTACAACCACAGCACAGATGTTTGAAGTAAACGTTTTGAAAATGTCATAATGCTCTAGAGTTTTTAATAAGAAGGCACAGGTGATTTTTGTTTTGTCATCAGCTTTGCACAGGAAGGCTCTGAAGACCTGACTAACTACCATTATGGCATTAGCCAGGTACCAGGATGATGATACAACTACTACCACAATGTCCATACCAAAATAAATTAATGCATTGGTTCCTATACCAGGATATAGGTTAAGATAATGGGCTGTATATACAGAGGTAAGCTGGAGTATCAGGGTATAAATAACAGGATAAAATAAGTCAGTAGGATATGTCAAGAGTAAAATTTGGTTACCATACAGTGAGGGTCAGTCTGTAGTGTGTTCTCGAGTTTGGGAACAAAGATCCTTTACTATTTACCACAAGGAACTAGGGTGCATGAGTCAGCTATATATATATATATATATATATATATATATATATATATATATATATATATATATATATATATATATATATATACGAGCACTACTTCACTCACAATTTGGTCATGCTATACAAGAAGAGATAAAATGAGAGCAAAATATGAAGAAAAATGTGTACTTCTTACACATTATCCATATTGTGAGTAAATGGAAGGAAGATATTGTATTAGTTGAAGAAACACACAGAACCTGACCTGATATCATGACTGTCCTCCAGTGCCAGAAAATGTTGAGTTGTCGAGTTATTCCCACTGATACACATGAGTGTTATCTGACCCTATACAGTACAAGTATAATGATATAAAATTATTCCCCCGGCCAGACCAATACACCCAATTGTATAGACTTAATATAATTGAGTGATTGACTATTGATCGACTGTGGTTCTGCTGGTCACTTAGAAATTGTGAGAGGGATTAGATCATTATATATAATATATATATATACATACACACAGGGAGAACATTGTACATGGTTGCCTATATTGTATCTTCCTATACAAGGAGAAACACGTGACAGACTAAGTAAAACCTCTCTGTAATCAGAACTAAAAGTAATGAAAGGAAGCAAGAATAAAATGTATTTTGGAAAAAAGAAAGGAAGAATGAGAAGTTCTTGGATAAAAAAGGAGGAAATTTATAGAAACATTGAAGCTCATTTGTTTCTATGCAATGATAGGAGTAATCTATTAGCCATGATGACTCTACATTCCAGAGTTACCTAAAGTAATGTATAAGATTATTTCCATAGTAATATTCCGCCTCTGCTTTTCTTTGATGATCAGTGTTGTTCTTGTAATGATCCAGTACATACAACAAGCAGGTGCAGAATATAACATACAACGATCACATTAATGTCTGAACAGTTTTCTATAAAACAAAGGAATTGCTATGGCAGTTGTTGAGAGCACTAGAAAGGCCAAGGGGCTCAGTAGAGTGGCAAGTACCTAAGGGCATTGTGACATGGGCCTTTTAGGTAATCCTGACCTGTCCAAGTGTTCCCGTGGCCACCCAACTTATCCTCAAGCCACCTAAGTGATCTTACGCCACTTCCAACTTATTTTCTGGGCATTCAAGTAATTCAATGGTCCTTGAAGTAATCTCAGGATCTTAGTATTCATATGACGTGTTTGATTTTACATTTTATAGTCTGTCTAATTACCATAATCTTAAGTCATTTTACACATCTCACTTGTCAACAATATGTGCCATGAAATGCCCACTTCCAGCAGGATGACTGCCGTGGTAACATACACTAACAACATTTGCGGACAATTTTACTGTTCCCTCTGTGGTGAGGAACACAAGTTGGCTTATAATCTGAGAAGATTTGATATCAATTATTGTGTTACATTTTTGTGTATATATTGTATAATTCGTTCAATTTCAATAGGTTAAACTTTTTAAAGATCTATTTGATCACTTGTGTCATAATCCTTAGTTTTTATCATATTACTACTACTGTCTCTCTTACTATTCTGGAGTTAAGGAGAAATTGGCACCACTCTGGTTGTAATCAAGAGGGATACTTTGGCAGACTGCTCAGAAAAGCAGAGTGGTCCATCCCCAGTGTTATAGTATCATCTAAGTATCTTGTTATTACAGTTCTAATTCTATTTAACACATCATTACCTCTATAAACTCCAATCACACTTTATAATTACACCATTTGTTTTAATAATGCCTCTCTAAACACAATACTCTTGGAAGCATTGTGAAACAGTTTTTTATAATCTGGTGCCACACCTCTTGACTCCTTAATGATAAGCTTCCAGTTTATTTGAGTCTGTGATCAAAATTTTCAACAAATGCAAAAAAATAAAAATAAATAAATAAAAATATCCAGGGATGCCTTAAGCTCTTTCATCAGTAAATTTGCCAAAATAATGAAGAAAATAACATAAATAGCTTGAAGCTCGACCGTTTTTTTGGAATTTTTGTTCGAAGAAATTCCTGTTTGGAGGCACCGGATTATGTCTGAAAGGGAGGATATAATAATTAATGAAAAGTACATTTTTAAATACTGTCATAGTAGTGTTTTAAGTTCATAGTCCTTATTACATCATGTACAGTACTAATTATTTTATTTTTAATCAATTTCTAAATAAGGAGGTTAAATTATAGTAAACAAGTAGAGTACTGTACGTATAATTCTGTGTTGTTCTCACCATGGTGAGAGGTTTTACTGTATTATATATATATATATATATATATATATATATATATATATATATATATATATATATATATATATATATATATATATAAGTAAAACCTCGATTAACCGCCCACATGTGGGGGGAAGGGGCCGGCGGATAATCCATTTTCAAGGTACCTTTCCCTAACCTACCTCATTTAAGTCCCTCTATTCATTTTTGTTCATTTGCCATTCATATTTCAATAGAATTTGCTTTAAAACATTAATCACTTTCGTAAATAAATATGAACCAGCACAGAAACCGTGAATAAAAAATGGAAAAGTCATAGAACATAATTATGTCATCACAAAAATTGTGACTTAAGTCCCAGGTTGCTGATCTGACTTTCTGTCTCATTTACACACAACTGCAGGGTCTCAGTTGCTTCTCTTACTATTGACAACACAACATACATACAGGTACGTTGTTTCTCACTCTAAATTTTTGTTTCATTTTTGCATTTCTTTATGGTTCTTTATTACTGTTATTATTATTACTAGCATTATCAATATTAATATTATTACATTATCGCCCCCCAGGCCCCGATGTGGGTCAGTGACCTGTGCCCGGGTGGGCTGATCCCTGTAAAAAAAAAAAAAAAAAAAAAAATTAGGGGTTCGGGATTGACGGTTAATCCGAAAGTCGGTTAATCGAGGTTTTACTTATATATATATATATATATATATATATATATATATATATATATATATATAGTATTAAATACCTGATATAGCAGGAACTAGTCTTCAACAGCTACTTAGGTCCTGAGCAGTAGAACAGGCAGGAGGAATATTGGCAGGAAGCAGGTGAATGTTGAGAGGGCTCCACTGGTCTTCCTTTCAACGGCCACCTCTGTTATGCCAAGGAAAATATGATTAACTGTGGTGCCCGTGTACATATCTCGCACTACATCATGTATGCTTCTTATATTATTCATTAATCATAATTCCTTATCTTTTAAGTATCATTTGTCATTTCTGTCCCCTTCCCAATCATCACAGTTATCATTCTCTTCTTTATATCACAAAGCATGAAATGAACTTCCTTAAAGTGAATAAGCAGAGAAATACAGCAAAACCTTTTGCTAATATTTCTTTACAAAATTCTGGAAAGACTGAGGTTAGTTTTCACATCAGCCAAATCATATGCTTACTATAGGTTGAAGGAGGATTAGTAAAGAAAAACTTTCTACAAACATTACTGTATTAGAAGAAGGAGGATTGGGCCATGAAGATGGTTGGTGGAGTGCTGTTGAACCATACAAGCCTGGTCACAAAATGGCCTTGCTAGAACAACTGTTTCTTTCTGAGATTACTTATCACTGTTAAAATATTTCCTTATTATATTGTACATGAATTCTCGGTGCAATCCATCACCACTCATGAAGTTATATTTTGGTTGCTCTGATACACACAGATAATGTGGGTCTGTTTATATACAACACCCTTTCTTCTTGAGAATTACTGTAGATAAATACAGTACAGGTAATACAAATAGAATTTGATTGAATATTAAATTCTCATCTGATCTTTCTTAGTTTACAGAAGGCAAATTCATTAAGAATTTTATCAGATTTCAATAAGTCTCAGAGAAAAATGTGAAACTATGAAATATTTAATTGTTACATACAGTATAAGATATAAATACAAGTTGCTGACAACTGAGTAGTCAATGGATCACTAAATATTTCCAGAAAGAAACACTTGTTGAGTGTTAATTCACAAAACAAAAGTTACATTACACACACAAACACACACACACTCTGGTGATAATATGATACCGTCATAAAACAAGCATTATGCCAAGGTGTGGGGTGTCAGGGGAAGGGTGAGGGTAGGGTTGAGCGAGTTGGTCCACACACTCGCTTAGTAACTTACCACCAATACGGGCCCTGGGATTCCTGAATTTCTCTCATGGGTATGACAGAAGCTTAGAATCAATGGTCACGCATTGACGATAAGAGACTAGTAAAGCAAAGACTAAATGTGAGTTCGTTTCAAACTTGTAAGCCAAAAGCAGAGGTTGGTGCTGGCGGGTCCGTTGCTAGGTCTACAAACCTTTACTGGAGGCAAGTGATGGACCCTCTGTATCCCCAACAAAGGTGGTGGTGGTGGTGGTGAGGGGTGTGGTAGTGGTGGTTTGGGTAGTAGTGGTGGTGGAGGTGGTAGGAGTGGTGGTGGGTGGGACTTCCATGCACCAAAAATAAAATAAGTTTAGTCTCTGAGGCCAAGTGTTCTCGGCGAAGGTGAGAAAAGTCTACATCTACAGATGAGTGGTAGTTTATGACAAAGTTAATTGCATAGTGTGGTTGGCAGGTTATACGATATGATCAAGCAATATTTTTACAAATGATTATATAATGCTTAGTCGGTGTTGGCTGGTTATATAATAATTCAAAGCAACATTACATTAAAGATTATCTAAATTTATTTAGTAAAATGATGAATAAAAAGCACATTTCATATAAAATATATATCAACATTTCCTATGTAAATCGAGGATTAGGGTCAGTGTAACTGTAGTTGTGGGAACCAAGATGCTGTATAGCCTCATCTCACCTTTTTTCGTTGAGAAAGCAAACTCAGTGTTTGCACCCCACATGAACTTGTTCTTTACGAGGATTATGGCATGATAGTCAGTGGCTGGCTCTAGGTCGTTGATGGTGTGTTTCATGTAGTGCATCAGTCCCTGTGTCTCCATGTCTGTGGCCTCGTAGGTGTTGTCGTGCCACTCCCCAGGCTCGTCAGTGGAGTCGTTGGCCTGTAAAACAACAAAGAGTTGCGGTTTCATTGTGAAATTTTTACATTATTTGAGGTAAAATGTACAGCACAATTAGTTAGTACAAGATGTAAGATAGGGGTTGTTGCTTCCTTTCCTTTTTTGTATTTGTGCTGTAGTAAGTGACATAGTACCCAAAGATGAACTTACCTTGGCCTTGCGGTAGGTAAGACGGTACTGGAGGATGGGATAGTAGCTCTCGGTCTCCCAGGTAAGGGTGTAACTCGTCTCCTCACCACCATTAGGGTCGCTGGTGAAGTGTGGTGGTTTGGGCTGGCCTGGTGAACCAAGACACACATTACCAACTCGTAACTTTATATTATACTTGTACAGGTATAACGCCATAAACTCGTGTGAAACTAAAGAAATTCTCTCTCTCTTTTTTGCACTTTCTATATCATTCCTTCTCTCTAATCAAATGAAGCTCTAAATAAGTGACAATGAAAACAATGGTGAGAACAAATTTTCTAAGATTAATGCTTTCAAACCTGCCATGTTGAAAGAAACCACATCCCTCACATGTCAGTTTGAAGAGATCACATCCCTCACCTATCATGTTGAAAGAGACCACATCCCTCACCTATCATGTTGAAAGAGACCACATCCCTCACCTGTCATGTGTATGGATGCCCTGACAGTGCCGTGTTCGTTGGCCGCTGTACACACATACTCGCCAAAGTCTTCCTCGGTGACCTGAGAGATTCTGAGGGAGTGACGGTGACCACCATTCTGTTCCTCCAAATGGTTGTCGAGGGTGAGAGTCTGGCCGTCCTTGCTCCAGGTGACCTCGGCTGTGGGTCGAGAGTGAACGATGCACACTAGCTCCACCTTATCACCTTCCCCTGTCCGCACGATGGCCTGTTGGGGAAATACAAAGTTAGCAAGAGTGAAAATGCCCTGTGTGGTTTAATTCTGTAGCCCTGCAGTGAAATATAGAGATTAATGTATTTTTAACCGAACCCAAAGGACTTCCTCAAGCAAGCTGGGTTAACTGATTCATATGACTTAATTTCTTTTCCAACTGTGTGTGTGTGTGTGTGTGTGTGGTTATTTAAGTTGTTGCCGTGAGTTATTACTAGTATACACATATAAACTTCCTCACCCCAAGATAGAATTTACGGCTCTCGTGCCACTGAGAGTTAAGCGTGTAGGAATGCCCGTAGCTGGAGGCAGGAAGGCTTAATATCATATTTTATTGCACATGAATATTAAAAATTCTTCACATATTCAGCAGGGTATTCATAGAAAACTTCAATGTGCTGAAGGGGAGACTCAGCCAACCAATGCTGAAGGGGAAACTGAACCAGAAGTGATTTCATGGGTATGTCTGGGTTTCTTCATGACTAAATTAATGAGTTCACAACGAAATTCACTCATTACCCACATCGACATGCTTCAGGAGATTGGTTAATCAAATGTGAAAGATTAATCCTTTGAGCATGATAACATTACCCTTTGAATACAAGGCCTTAGTCTATCTTCCTCCTGCTTCTGTTCTTCCCTCTGCTCCTCTCCTCCTCCTGCTCCTCTTCTTCCTCCTCCTCCTCCCAACACCCACACCCACCTTCTCAGTGATGATCTCTGGTTGATATTCGACCATAACGGACATGGAGGCAGAAACTGGTTCACCGATGCCATTATCAGCCATGCAGACGTAAGTACCTTCAACATGACGATCCACTTCCTCCAACAGCATGCTGAGACCCTGGAACACAACACAACACATGAGTGAACATAAATATGGAGGGAAAATTCAGACCATCGATCAGATTGGTAAGGTTAGGTTAGGTTAGGTCCTGTCAGTTAAGGTCAGGTTCTTGGAGTAAGCACTGGAAGAGGTCTGCTTGCTTTATATACCTCAGCTGGGATACCACCAGGTCTTGTGGCTTTGTTATTTTTCATCCGACTAATGATAGTAGCTATGTACCTACACACACGTCAATCAGTCAATGTAATATACAAAAAGGCTGGACCAGGGCCTAATACATCATGCAGGTTGTCCTAATTACTGTCAATTTCTATACTTGTTTATCTACAGGGTTGATCAATATTCTGATTCAGCATTTGCATCAACAACATAACAACTGCACTACTCTTGCTAAGATAAATACATTAAATCCACCAATGAGGAACTGAAACAGAATATATCATTAGAAGATAATCTACCTGACCTGATCTGACAGACTTGAGTTTGTAGGATTTTGTAGTAATAATAATAATAATAATAATAATAATAATAATAATAATAATAATAATAATAATAAGAGTGTATTCAGGGATTTTGTGGAGAGAACCTCACCTCTTCCTCGTGAGCACCTGAAGGTAGTCTGCCCTCCTGACGGGACCAGTGGATGGTAGGTGTTGGATTTCCCTCACTCTGACACTCCAGCCTCACACTCTCCCCTTTCAACACGTGCTGCTCCGCTTCAGAGATCATCTTCAGCTTGGGGGCGTACTGCACCTCTAGCTCGTGCTTTATCTGTAGCGTAAGTCATTATTAACATGCAAATAGGAAGATATTATTTTGAGGACGATGACTTAATCCCTTGAGTATGATAACTTAACCCCTTGAGTATGATAACTTAACCCCTTGAGTATGATAACTTAACCCCTTGAGTATGATAACTTAACCCTATGATTAAAATGACTAAACCCTTTGAGTACGATGATTTAAGCAAGTTGTGTATATTTAGTGAATCAGATACGTGTCCCAAGTGACTTCTGAAATACACTTGTCCGGAATTTTATTTCTTTTAAATTGTCATGAAAAATTTGGGGAGGAAATTTGCTTATTCTTATGTTTTGTGGGAAAGGTTAAGTACATATCTTAAAACATTCAAATTTATTGTATCAATTCACAGATCACTTGTGTCCGTCTAGATGGTGTCAGTAGCGGTAACAACTGTCATGTGATATCATAACGCCTGTTATGATATCACATGACGCCTTGGTGATTCCTTCGAAACGTTGACAAGTTGACTGACTAATCATTAGAGGTGGGCCGGCGGCTTAATGTAGAGGTAAATTACCTGTACCTGATATAGGTCACTAATCCTGGTAAACATTTACGGTGAGGTTGGGTTCACGCAGCGCCTGACACATCCCTGTCTAGGTATTTATTTACTTCAAAATATTATTTTGTCCACCGGGCACCTAGACATTAAAAAAAATCACTTGCCCGGCCCCATGGTTCGGGCATAAGGGCTGCTAATCTACACAGCCTGGATCTAACTCTTTGCATACAATGATTAAACCCCTTAAGTACGATGAATTAACCCCCTGAACACAAAGTCTTACACCTTTATATACGGTGACCTCTTCTCTTGAGTATGGTGACATTGTATTTACGGGGTTACCTACTGTTCTTTGTTGGAAATTATATTTCCATAATGGTCTTATCTTGCGAGGGTAAAACCAAGGCAGCGTGGGTACAGTAGACTCTAGAGCCAGAAGTGACCATACTTTTGAATCTGTCGATCCCATCATAGACTTATTGAGCCTTCAGCGACCCCCAAACCCATACTCAGGAAATAATATAAAATTGTTAATGGATAATAACTTTTAATTGAAGAAGTTTACTCGTACATCCTTAATGAGATGGATGAGCCTGATGAGCGTTAACAAGGCCAAAGATATTTGGCTGAAGATTTGTGAGTCTTAAGTTCATCAGTGTTAAGTCAGTTTCTTTGTTTAATCAAGCGTGCATTCACATGGCAGAATCCAGCTTCGGCCATATATGAACTTAGAAATGCAACTAAAACGGGTCAGCAGCTGCCCTAAGGTTGGGTAGCTGGCAGCAGTATTATCATTGCTCCAGTAGTCATTGAAGCCTTTACATTCGAACAGTGCTTTTGCCTCGAGATCAATGATCATTTATATTAATTCCTCTTGTTAGTAAGTCTATATCTGCATTTTTCTATTTCAACATCAAGTGGAGTAACAATCCAGTCATGAACTTGCACATTCTCAAGATCTTCAAAACGAACAATTATGTATTTTAACGTTTAAATTTGAAATTTTCGACCCCTAGAATTTTATCGACCCCCCAGTCGACCCCTAAACATTTATCGACCCCGGCACAGTTTCACGACCCCTGTGGGTCTATATCGACCACTTTAGGAACCACTGCTCTAGGGTCTAGACTAAAGCTCTTGTTAGCTACTTCACTCCACTGCTTTAACTCCCCCTAACTGTAACGTAAAATAACTGCCCACAGACGGGTGACCTTGTGATAGTATTTTGGTTTAGTATACTCCGACTACCACCACCACAATCACTTCTCTTCTTTAACTGCAACAACTACCACCATCACTAAACCTCTATCACTTCCACCATTCCTACCCATAACAGCAACAATCCCAACAATTACCTTGCACCACACTACCACAACAACCACCACCAACTCACCTCCAAGGGTGGCTGAGTCTCCACGCTGCAGATGTAAGTGCCAGCATCAGAGGCCCTTATGTTGGAGATCTCAACCATATGTCCGTTCAGCTTGTAGCGGCGGTTGCGTTGTACCTTCACATCCCCGACGAACAGAATCTTCGCCTTCGATGTCTCCGTCGCCGCTTTCTTCACTAAGATGACGTAGGGCGCTGTGTTGGAGGGAATGGGTTTGGTTATAACATATAAATTTAATCGACCCTAGTTAATCTCATTTGATTCCTAAGGTTTATATATTCTCATCTGACCTGACCTGACTTAATGTCCTTAACCTATAACCTAGCCTAACATGACCTATCCAAATTTAAAGTGTCCCTAACCTAACCGAACCCTACTTAACATAACCTATCATAACTTAACCTGACCTAACCTAACCGAACTTAACCTGGCCTAACCAAATTTGAAGTGTCCCTAATCTAGCCTAACCTGAACTAACTTAACCTAACCTAACCAAACCACTCCTACTATCCATAATATGTGTTTATTCACCCTCTGCTTAGGCGGCCAACATAACATGCTGTCCATCTCTGATATACTCTGACTTATATAATGTAATTTACTAATATACTCTGACATAATGCGATATGCTGATATACTCTGACATAATTTGATAATATACCCAAGCATAATGAACTTGGATATACTTGACACAAACACTCACTTGAATACACTGACACTTGACTCTTGATACACACTTAGACATACTCACTGTGGGTGGTATACTCAAGACACACTGTGGGTGGTATACTCAAGACACACTGTGGGTGGTATACTCAAGACATACTATGGGTGGTATACTCAAGACACACTGTGGGTGGTATACTCAAGACACACTGTTGGTGGTATACTCAAGACACACTGTCGGTGGTATACTCAAGACATACTATGGGTGGTATACTCGAGACATACTATGGGTGGTATACTCGAGACACACTGTGGGTGGTATACTCAAGACACACTGTGGGCGGTATATTTACACTCTTCGTTGGGTTGACAGTTGATATTGATGGTGTCGCCCTCTTTGGCCACCAGGTGTTGGGGGCCCATAGCGAACTCAGGAGGTTCACCATAGTCGATCTCTTCTTCGTCTCCATCATAACCGGATTCTTCCATGTCATCGTATTGAAGCTCTTCCTCAGGCTCAGGGAAGGCAAAACCTGTACGTGAGAGAGAGGGGAGTGTGAGAGGTGAGGGGAAGAAAGAAGGGGAGGGGAGATGAGGGGTGAGGAGAAGAGGGAAAAAAGGGGGAAGAAAGAGGGCGAGGAATTATTATTGGTCACCCTAGATTTTCTTTTATTTTTACTTATTTATATCTTTTCTTTTCTTTAATTCTTTTTACTATATTTCATCGTATGTTTCTTCAATCTGTTTTCTGTTTATTTCTGTTTATTTTTTTATGTGTTTTTATTGCGTTATTATCTGCGATTTTATTTTTATTTTTTCCTGCTTTTTATACTTTAACTTTGTTTCTTTTTCTAGACCTGATAGCCCTAATTCCTGATAGGCCCTAAGTCCTGATAACCCCAAGTTCTGATAGGCCCCAAGTTCTGATAGGCCCCATGTCCTGATAGGCCCCTAGTTCTGATAGGCCCCAGAGTCCTTATAGCCCCAAGTCCTGATAGGCCCCAAGTCCTGATAACCCCAAGTTCTGATAGGCCCCAAGTCCTGATAGCCCCAAGTTCTGATAGCCCCAAGTCCTGATAGCCCCAAGTCCTGATAGCCCCAAGTCCTGATAGCCCCAAGTCCTGATAGCCCCAAGTCCTAATAGACCCCAACTGAGCCCAGTCCCAATTGACTCACATAAACAAACTGACCAAAACGTAACCAAATTGTAATCCAGATTAACCTAACTTAACCTAACCTAACCTGACACAAATAACACACCGTTACCCCTATAGGGAGGGATGGGTGTCGCTCACACACACACACACGGGTACGGTTTGGTAGGGTCGAGAAAAGATTGTTTCCGCTTAATGTGTAACAGACGGTGTGTGTGTGTGTGTGTGTGTGTGTGTGTGTGTGTGTGTGTGTGTTAAATTAATACCGCTATTTCCGAAAACGCAAATAATAATAATAATAATAATAATAATAACACTAATAATAAAGCAACAAGTGTGTCCTAAAGCTCCAAACAATAACAATAATTATAAAAATAAATAATATTATAAGAAGAGAGAGAGAGAGAGAGAGAGAGAGAGAGAGAGAGAGAGAGAGAGAGAGAGAGAGAGAGCTAACTACCAATTTCAGAGCGATTTGCAATAGTCTGACCTAATAACTCAGTGAAGTGGAACACCCCTTCTCATTCCTCTCCTCTTCCCCTCCCATCCACCTAGCCCCCTCCTCCCTTCCCCTCCCACCCACCTCGCCCCCTCTCCCCTTCTCCCCCACCCACCTCGCCCCCTCCTCCCTTCTCCCCCACCCACCTCGCCCCCTCTCCCTTCTCCCCTCCCCTCTCCTAGTACTTGAAATTCCTTATAGATACTCTCGTATATCACTGGGAGAGTACTCACTTTACTCTCTCTCTCTCTCTCTCTCCCACACGGCTTAAATACCACCACTTAGGTAGAGTAACTTCCTACCTGCGTCTCGTTAATTAAGGCAGTGAATTATGAGATATGCAGGTAATGACAGGTAGTGTGGACAGAGAGAGAGAGAGAGAGAGAGAGAGAGAGAGAGAGAGCACCACTACCTTAACGAGACAGCGAGGCTTCATTAAATACTGGGACAAAACGCCTTTACTGTGGCGGACATCAAAAGACTGGATGGTATATGGTAAAGATAATGGCGCCTCGCTCTTCTGACGTCATCACTCCCCAGGGTCATTATACAAGGCCATTATAATAGTTAAATGTTTGGGCTTTTTTCTCTAAGTATATGGGTCATCCAAGCTTGATTTTTTTTTATCATATCACGCTTGATTTTCTTTAAGCTTCGGTAAATTTCTTGTCCGTCACGATTGAATTTGTTAAAAGGAAAAGGTGGAATTAATCTTGTCGCATGTTTGTATTTCCAGACCTGTTTTTGTCACTAAATTTCCTCGCGATATTTTCTCTCTTTGAACCTTCTTCCCGCCAAATATCGTCTCGGGTCATCTTTCAGGCGCCTCTGTCGAAAAGTTTTCACAATATTGTCGCGCGGATTCGCCATCTAAGCTCTCAAAATGCGTCACAACTTCCCAAAACATGAAATATATTGACTCCGGGAGCCCGCCATATTTGCCATCTCTTAAGGCAGACGCGTTGGTGATGTCATGATTTTGTTTCTAAATGATGTTGTTGCTACCCATATTATTATTATTATTATTATTATTATTATTATTATTATTATTATTATTTTATTGACGTCATGAGTCTTATTTGTTATTATTATTGACGCTTATCAATGTTATACCATTTATTATTATCATCATCATCATCATCATCATCATCATCATCATCGTCATCATCATCATCACCATCGTTACCATCACCACTCACCAATTTACTCACCATAACAATCATATCCTCACCGCCATTATCATCCTACTCCTTCACCATCATACACCTCTACCACTATCTTCACTACCACCATCACCATCAACTACTACTACAACCATCACCATCAACTACTACAATCATCACCACCAACCAAAACTGTCAACATCTTCCACCGCCATCACAATCACCACCATCTCCACCATCACAATCACCACCATCTCCACCACCACTATCACCATCCGCCTTGCGCTATCCATTACACAACTTCTCCCCTCTTTCCGGGTTGTGTCGTGGACAAGTTTTACCCCCAGAGCGACGAGCAAATTTCCGGGTTGTGTAAGATGCATCACGTTCTTACTACAGTGGTGAACTCTTTAAGGTAACACTGTACAAATACATTCTATAGTTTGAAAGGTAAAATAATTTCTAGTAGAGTCTCAGTACAATTGGAACGCCATTTAGAGAAGTTTTAAAGGGAAAATATTCATATTTTTTATTCTAATATCTGAAAATATTTCCTTCCAGCTCAAATTTACTTCAACTTTACTCTAAACTACGAGAGGAAAGTATTTAAAGTTTTGAAGGGAAAATATATATAGTTTTTTTATACTACATCCGAATCTATCCTTTATAAAACTGTATAGAGAGAATAACGACAATAGTGTTTAATTATGGACCAAAGCACACACACACACAGTGAGGACGCCGCGTTGTTATGGTAGCATAATGAACTCAGCCTCTCTCTCTCTCAGCTGTCTCACGCACGGCTGCCGAGAGCTAGGATACGCCCACCCCTACACGCCCGACGGAGTCTCTCTACGCCCAGCGGTCTGTCCACGCCTGGCCGCATTTACCTAGGAGATAAATGAGGCTCAGGAGAACGACCCAGCCGTCCCCATTCCATCCGTGCCGATTCTAGGACACACCCAGCCTGCTTCCTAGGACACGCCCATGGCCAGTTCGAATACCCTGATCCCCATGTCACCCATACCTACACCTCAGTTTCCCATTATGAGGACACGCCCATGCCCTTCTTGAGTGGCGTCAGGACCTATGATGTCTGAACCACCAGGAGGAAGACCCCGATAACTTTCTGAGGGTGGTGGTGGTGGTGAGGGGAGAGAGAAGAGGGTGGTGGTGGTGGTGGGAGGGAAGGGAGAAGGTGGTGGTGGTGGTGGTGATGGGGGAGGATAAGTGTGATGGAGAGGAGGAGATGGTGGTAGTGTAGAGGGAAATAGTTAAGGGTGGGGGTAGGAGGGTAGAATGGAATGGAAGATGTGGGAGAGATGGAAGAGATGGAATGCAAGAGGTGGTGGTGGTGGTGGTGGTGGTGGTGGTGGTGGTGGTGGTGGTGGGAGGAGGGAGGTAGACTCTTCAGCTATAAACATGAAGCACTGGTGAAGGAGTCTCAGAAGGTGCTGGTGGTCACTACACTCAAGGGGTCGTCGTCACTCCACCTCACACCAGACACACACAGATTACCCAGCTGCTATAAAGGAACTCAAAGCTTTCATATGTTTCGCCCGTAAAATTAAAACCTCCAGCGCCAGTGCAGGCAGAAGGAGGGAGAATGTTCGCCTGGTGGGGCTTTGGCTTGGGGTTTCTTTGAGGAGCAGGAGGTATAAGGAGTAACGCCAGGCTTTTTTAATTGCTCGTAGTGGCGTTGTTGTTGTTTTTTAATGTAATGGTTTATACTTAGTAAGACCCGGAGACACCCCCTTAGACCCATTGAGACACCCCCTTAGACCCCTGGAGACACCCCCTTAGACCCGTGGAGACCCCCTTAGAACCCTAGAGACACCCCTTAGAACCCTGGAGACACCCCCTTAGACCCCTAGAGACACCCCCTTAGAACCCTGGAGACACCCTTAGACCCCTAGAGACACCCCCTTAGACCCCTAGAGACACCCCCTTAGACCCGTGGAGACCCCCTTAGAACCCTAGCGACACCCCTTAGAACCCTGGAGATACACCCTTAGACCCCTAGAGACACCCCCTTAGAATCCTAGACACCCCCTTAGACCCCTGGAGACACTCAGGAGATACCCCATTAGACCACCTAGAGACACACCCTTAGACCCCGGAGACACCCCCCCTGTTACCCCCAACGACTCCCCTTTAGACCCCGACGACTCCTCTTAGACCCCGGAGACACCCACCTTAGACACCCTCTTAGACTCTCGGAGACGCCCCCTTAGGCCCCCGACGACTCCCCCTTAGACGACTCCACCTCGTAAGGGAGTAGTAATCTTACCTCTCGCTCCCTTAAGAAAAGCGAATCAACAGAGACTTGTGCAATAAAGAGGGTTTTAGCCCCCATAGCCTTCAGTGGTCTACCCCTACCACCCGCCGGCATGCCCCCCCCCCCCTTCCCCGCCACGATCTTCACGACTTCGCCAACACAAACAAATCGCACGATCAGCAATTTTATGGCCGCTAACTACACTCACAATTTGCACCAGATCGAAGAACATTAACAGAAATCAATGCAGCGTCACCTTTTACGGAACTCAATACCCTCAATTCCACCCCCCCCCCCCCGGGCTGCTCCATGGAGAAGACGCTTCAACCCCTTGAGGAGCTTCTTTACGACGGCTATTGAAACGGCCATTAAACTGTACCCACTTCTCCAGCAGGAACGTAACGAGAGAATACCTTCTGCAGTGTGAGTTAGAGGTCGGGAGCGGCGGTGGTCCTCACTCGCGCCGTCATCCTCCGCCACCTCCGACTCAAGAGGAGGTCATCAAAGGCGCCAAAAGTTCCCGCCAGATCTTTTATGGCCCAAGATTTCCCGCCAATTCAATTTCCTCAAGTATTGCGCGCCCCAAAAAATTATTTTGACATGAGTGTTTTCTGAGGCGAAATTCCAGGAATAATCCATTCCGGGAACTGGGTGCCCCGCCAGGGTTATAATGCCAACAATAACTCCTCGTGTGATCAAGACACAAGGACTAAGACAATTAATAAGGTCTACACGAGTTGAAAATATACATAGAAAATTTACACAAATTTTAGATAATTCATTTTGTAAAGCTGCAACTTTTAAAGACGAGGAAGTTGTATGTAAATAAGAAAGAGATAAAAGAACAAAAAATAAATAAATAATTCGGTAAAATATATTAGGCGCTATGACATGTCACACACTTACAGCAAACATTGTGAAAACTAATATAATGCTTAAATATTGTAGACACTGCCACCAACAACACGTCTCGTTACTGTGTCGTAGCAGGGAGACTACAGTGTCGACGTTCTCCTCCAACACTGAACTTAAGATATAACTTGAACCTAATTTGAATTTGATAGAACTTTAACCCGTATATACAAGATCGTTAAGATTGATTTTTTCCCCTAACTGATAACGTGAGATCCCGCTAACCTAACCCCACTATGAAGTACGTTAAAGTTAAAGATTCACCCCATTAACTTTCCTCTTAAATGAATCCATCTTACCAGTTCACTTAAGATGGAATCGAAATTGAACCGAGACTCGACCGTAGGAAAGAGCTTCTCATAAATCGTTAATTAGATGATAACAAAGAACATGCAAGATTTATGGGGTGGAGAGGAAGCTGGCTGTGAGGAGGGGAGAGAAAGGGGGGAAAGGGAGAGAGGGGGAGGGGAGAGGATGGAGAGAGCAGAAAATGAGAAGGGAAGACGGGAGGGTGAAAAAGATGGGGAAGAGGTAGAGGAGGGAAGAAAGGGATGGTGGAAGGGGGCAGGGGGCAGGGGGAAGGGAGGAAATTAGTGCCCCTCCTTTCTCCCCCACCCAAACTTCTTTACTTATCACAGGACACACGCCACTACGCCTCCCTCTGTAATGACGTTCGCGTACATTAAAAAAAAAAAAAGACGATCATATAAATACAGGATTTTGTGTGGGGGGAATGTGTCACATACAGTCATGGTACACACACACACACACACACACACACACACTGGCAAGAGAGATAAGAGAGGGGATTGAGAGGGATTTTAACTTGGCGTCATAAAGCGAGGAGACGCAAAAAAAAAAAAAACATGTTTAATTAGATCCGGCACGAAGCTCCTCATCCGGCCTGGAATCAGTCGGGTGTTTGGACAACAGCCGGCCCATCTGGCTCCTGCTTCTCGCTGTCTTACCCGGACGAAGATGACGTGAATTATATTAAATAGACTGGACATATTAGCTCTCTCTCTCTCTCTCTCTCTCTCTCTCTCTCCCTCTCTCTCTTTCTCTCTCTCTCTTTCTCTCTCTCTCTTTATCCTCTAAGGCTCGCGCGCGCCAGCACACATGAATATTGTACGTTGAAAATAATGAATTCACAAGAGGACCTGTTTACTATAGCTAATTAGGTCTAGCCAGGTGAGTCGGGGGGGGGGGGGGGCAATTCGGTCTCATGAGAAGGTCTTAGCGGGCCACCTATTATTTTCAAGGCGAATAAAAAATCCTTGTACATTTAATGCGTATGACCATTACCCCTGAACATCATCCCAGTGCAGTTCCGCAACAATGGGATTCGAACCATGTGTGTTGAGCTTGGGATTCGACCCATGTGTGTTGAGCTTGGGATTCGAACCATGTGTGTTGAGCTTGGGATTCGAACCATGTGTGTTGAGCTTGGGATGACTTTGTAAATAAGAAGAGTATGAGTTTCTATAATAAGAATTTTGTTATAGATCCTACCATCGTTTACAAAGTCTCTTTTTGTGTATTTGTTTGTGGTCTTCCTACTCCTGAAGGGGAGGCTACTGAAGTGAACTAAAAAGAAATTATATAATATGAAGCGAATGTGATGGATGGCACCAGAGCAACCATCTTGTTGAGGTCTGCCTGAAGAGTAGATGCCACAACCCTCATTAGGCCACGCTTACCCCCATCCTGGTCTAGCCCAAGGATAGGTGAAGGATAGATGATAAGACACCAAGGATAGCTAGCAGGTGGGTATAGATAGCAGGTGAGTAGATAATTAAATTGGAAACCACACGTCAGTGAAGTTGTCAAACCCTCCAGTTTCCGTCTCCACCTCCTCCGCCGACTCAAGTCCCTCGGAGTTCCTGCACCCGAGCTCCTCAGTGTTTACTCAACATTCATACTTCCCAAGCTCACCTATGCCTCCCCTACCTGGTCTTCCTCCCTAAATGCCACACAACGTAAACACCTAGAAAAAGTGCAAAAGAGGGCATGCAAGATTATTCTCTCCCCCTCCTACTCCACATACCAAGAAGCGCTCAACACACTGACCCTCTCGGCTCTCACTGACCATCACCACGACCTCATCTGCAAATTTGGTAAGAAACTTCTACACCATCCCCAACACCGGCTCCTACTACCACCTGAGATCCCTTGTCCGAGAATTGCTGTTCGACACCACAACCGCATCTACCCCATACGTGCACGAACTGATCGCTATAAGAACAGCCCAGTCCCAACCATTGTAAAAATTATCAATAATTTGTAATAAACCAGTGTATTCACTCCCAGTAAATACTACTTCTTGCACTGTCACTATGTTGACATGAACTGTAGTTTGAGCTTTTCCCCATCTAGTTATTATATATCTTATTTGTGTCACTTATGTTACTTGTATATTATATGTAATTCGTAACCCATTCCCCAAATATGTAACTGTATATTTTCAGCCTTCTGGCTGCCAAGCTCTTTCAATAAACCGTTAATTATTATTATTATTATTATTATTATTATTAGAGATAAAGGATAAACGGAAGGACAGGCGGAAGATAGACGGAAGAATAGACAGAAGGATAGACAGAAGGATAGACGGATAGACAGAAATATATTCGGAAGGATACAGAAGGATAGACGGATAGACAGAAGGATAGATGGATAAACAGACGGATAGACAGAAGGATAGATGGATAAAAAGACGGAGAGACAGAACCAAGCGCTAACATATAATTCCTTCAGTTTGTCCTTAAGAGCTTCATTAAACCAGTGAGAGTGTATACCTGCCCTCACTCCCTCTCCTTTCACTGTCTCTCTTTTCTTACTTTCTCTCATTTATCTCCCTCCTACCCTCTCACTTTCTCTCCCTTCTTACTTTCTCTCAGTCTCTTCTCCCCTTCATTATTCACGCCTCTCCTTTCTTTCTCCCTCTCTCTCTTTTACATAAGAGGAGGGGTAAGGGAAGAAGGGAGGAAAAGAAGGAGGAAAGGAGAGAGAGAGAGAGAGAGAGAGAGAGAGAGAGAGAGAGAGAGAGAGAGAGAGAGAGAGGGGTGTGCCTCAGCCTTCACCTGCAGGACGTCCGCCAGGTGGCACCTAAGAGCAGGTTCTTGACCCTTCCCGGATACACACAACCTTCTTTAGTGCCACTAGGGACTGCCACGCCCCTTAGTGGTGTCAGGGGAGGTGCCATACATTTAGTGGTGTCAGGGGAAGGTGCCATACCTTTAGTGGTGTCAGGGGAGGTGCCATGACTTCAGTGGTGTCAGGGAAGGGTGCCATACCTTTAGTGGTGTCAGGGGAAGGGTGCCATACCTTTAGTGGTGTCAGGGGAAGGGTGCCATATCTTTAGTGGTGTCAGGGGAGGTGCCATGACTTCAGTGGTGTCAGGGAAGGGTGCCATACCTTTAGTGGTGTCAGGGGAAGGTGCCATACCTTTAGTGGTGTCAGGGGAAAGGTGCCATGACTTCAGTGGTGTCAGGGAAGAGTGCCATAGCTTTAGTGGTGTCAGGGAAGGGTGCAGTATTTCACACCCCCGCCTCAGTGTCGTGGGAGGGGAAATAACACCCCCCCCCCCCCCCCGGCGTGTGGTGATTGTCAGGGGGCGGTAAATAAGGGTTCACCTGGGTGTATCAGGTGACTGGGCCCATCTGGGAAGCGTAGGACTGTGGCACCTTGCTGGCACCTGTCAGTGTGTGGGGTACACCTGGTTTCTACCTGGCTAGGATTTAGTCACCAACACCAATCACCACCCCTAACCAACCCTCACCACCATTTACTAACCCTCACCACCATTTACTAACCCTTACCACCATTTACTAACCCTCACCACCATTTACTAACCCTTACCACCACCCCTAACCATTATCACCACCATCACACCGCTCCTTCCTGTCTAAATAACACCCTCACCCACCTAATGACAGCCATCACCTACCCCCACCATCATCCATCACCCCCCACCCACCTCATGACAGCCATCACCTACCCCCACCATCATCCATCACTCCCCCCACCCTTTAACAGAATCCCCCCTCCTCTCATCACACCCCCTCCCTACCATACTCTTAATCTTGCTAGAGTCATATTGACACACACACACACACACACACACACACATCCTTGGCCACAGGAGGGTCAAGACCTATCAGGCCCTGCTCCTGCTGTGCTGCCCCCCTTGGCTATATTCGGCCATTCCTCAAGTCCCTCTCCCAACCCATCCTCACCACCGGGATATCAACATAAACAAAATTGACAATTTCGTTTCGGAAAGAAGTGGGACCAGTGTTGAACAGTGATGAACAGTGTTTAAGCCAGTGAATTCAGCGCTAGACAGTACCAGTGAGAGCCGCGACCCACCAGTGAGATAAGCACCCCTGGGAACCAACCACTATTTTCTGACCAAGCGATGTTAATCACTCCACCCTGGGAACAACAGTGGGCCGGCTTTACACCTGACTACGAGATAACACAACACTACCTAGCAGAGAGCGAGGTACTGTGACACCACCCCACACCACCCTGTGTCTCCATGACCACGTGAGGTCCTTCATATTAACACCTATGGACGAGTTACTGCACCACGTGGCCTACGTGACCTCACACAGTAGGGCAAGAGACCAGCCCGGGCCATCAACTGGAAACTATAATAATTTGTATGCTCAACTCATTTTCCTTCTCCTTTCAGTAATGAAAACTTTTGTTAAACGACCCACCTACCCCATGTCTTGGATGTAATAAGTCATTTTTGCCTAATGTATATGTTTAGCCTTCAGGATGCAGAACTTTCTCAATAAACCGCTAATTATTATTATTATTATTATTATTATTATTATTATTATTATTATTATTATTACACACACACACACACCCAAAACCCAGTTACTTCAATCCACCTATTCGTCGTCCATCCATCCATCCTGGGTTGAATATCTGCCCACCCCCCCCCACCCATCAGAGCTTCAACCAAGCCTAAATCCCTGTCTAGATGCGATAGAATTAAAGTGATCAGCAAGAGAGACTAGAGTGGGGGTGGGGGGTATGGGTGTGGGGGGGTGGAGGGCTGGGTTATGGGTCGGGGGTGTTGGGGGTTGGGGGTGGGGGTCGGGGGTGGGGGTTGGGGGTGGGAACGGAACACGTAGACTCATCATGTATATGTGCATGCGGGTGGTTGAGGGGCGGGGGAGAGGGAGGAGGGGGAGAAAGGAAGGGAGAGAGGGAAAGGGAATGAAGGTAAAGGGAGGGAAGAGTTTTATTTTGGATGGGAAGGAGATTGGGGATTTGGGGGGAAGGGAAGGGGGGGTAGAGGGAGAGAAGGGGGTGGAACAAGGGAAGTTGGGGTTGTGTGGTGGTGGGGGTTGTGGTATGTTGTAGATGGTGGGTGTTTTGGCGTGTGAGTGTCGGTGGTGGTGGTGGTGGTTGTGTGGTGGTTCAAAAGGGTAGTGGTGGTGGTTGTCTAGGAGAGGGAGAGGATGGAATGATTTGGGAGGACACAGATAGTAGTTAATAGTGGTAGTTGTGGTAAGGGGTGCTAGACGGTAATTAGTGGTTAATAGTGGTAGTTGTGGTAGACGGTGGAGTGGTTAATAGGGTAGTTGTGGCCGATGGTGGTAGACGGCGGATAGTGGTTAAAGGTGGTAGTTGTGGTAGTATGTGGTAGACGGTTGCTAGTGGTTAATGGTGGCCGTGCAATTAATATCTGTTGCTGGTAATATATATGCATCTCTCTCTCTCTCTCTCTCTCTCTCTCTCTCTCTCTCTCTCTCAACCGAAAAACAGTGCCGTGACGAGAAAAGTTAACCCCCCAAACTTCCGACCTTATCAACTCACTTCAAAGACCCCCGCCAATACAGCGTCCTCACGTTGCCAAACCCTCCCCAACCACACCGTCTCTTAACTCTCACATTCCTCCCCAACAATCGTACCAGCCTCCCCACCCTCTCCAACTATGTTAGAGTCCTCCTCACCTCACTCTCCCCAACTATCGTACTCTCCTCCCTGGGGAAAGGTGGACCTCTTGTCCTCACGGGGAATATGGTTAAATCAACAGAACGAAACTCGTCTCGGAATAATGATGCTTCAGCAGACCGAACTAGAATCGGAACTGTGGATTTTAGACGGAACGAATCGAAACTTGAACTACGGGATATGGACAGAAGGGAACCTGTCTCAAAAGAGTGATTCAGACAGAGAGAGAGAGAGAGAGCGTAACGTCTTGTAATAGTGAAGCTTTGTGTTTCCTAACGAGATCTGGAACTGTGGCTCTAACATTGTCTTGAAACAATGATTCATATAATACGAACATATTACAAACTAAGGATTACATGAAAAAACCTCTACCATTGTGAACCTATCCATCCAACCTGGCAAATCTAACCACCCAACCTGGTGAGCCTATCCACCTACTACGACGAGCATATTATAACCATCTGGCATCTGAGTCAACTGAAGCCAACAGAACCGTGAACAATAAGAATAACAAACAGAGTAGCGGAACCAAAACACTTCACACCAACAGTGCAACATGTGATGAGAGAGGACCTAGAAAATGACTCAGAGGCAGAGAGTTGAACAGTGAACCAGTGAAGCAACAGTAAACCAATGAAGAGAACCTAGACTTAATAATAATAACAGGTGACTCACAAGATAAACTAGCTCGAGTTAGTGATTCAAAAGGAGTCAAAGTCGTCTTAAACCTATTGACTCGGACACATAGAACGAGAGAGAGAGAGAGAGAGAGAGAGAGAGAGAGAGAGAGAGAGAGAGAGAGAGAGAGAATGCTGATTAATAAGAATGAATAACAGTGCTTCGAGAAGAACAAAAGCAATCTTGAACCACTAACTTAGAACCCCAGCGTGTTCATTTATCCAACTACCAGTGCTTCGGTCCAAATGAAACGAAACCGAAACCTGAACTAACTGAAACACACACACAAACTTAACAACAATAACAACACCTAACAAAACTAGTGCTTCGAGAGGAACAAAAGTCATCTCTAACTATTGACTCTGAACCCCTGAAGCATCCCGTACATCCGTCTGGTGTCTGGACCAACCGAAGCCTGAACAAGTGAAGCAATTTCCCCTCTGGCTGATACTGTCCGGCAACACATCTGCTTCACTGAACTCCCCCGAACCTCTCGAGAGAAAATATACGAGTCTCGCAAGTGTAGGGCACTGGAGAGAGAGAGAACTGTGAGATGTGGAGAAGAAGAGAGAGACAAAGTGAGAGACATAGACAGGGTAAAGAGGATAAAGAAGGAATGAAGGAGAAAAAGAAAACAGGAGGAAGAGGAGGTTGAGAGAGACAGACAGAGGGGGAGATAAGAGGAAGATGAGGATAAGAGACAAAAAGAGATAGGAAGAAGAAAGGGAGACAAAGGGACGTGAAGATAAGAAGAAAGCCACAAATTAGGATAGGGGAGAGATAGGAGGCATAGGAAAAAGGGGAGAATGATAAAAAAAGGGAGAAAGAGACAAAAGGAGACAGCCAAAAATAGACATGAAATAACAACGGAAGCGGGGAGATAGGACAATGTGATAGAGTAGAAGGGGGGAGATAGGAGAATACAGCGAAAAGGGGGAGATAGGATTATATCAAGAGAAGGGAGGGATAGATAGTGAATAAAAGAACACATGGACATAAAGAGAACATTCAGAAAACATACGAACAAGGAAAGGAAGAGAAGACAGAGAAAAACAGAATTAAGCAAATTAGCGAAAATAAAATGGTTTCCAGAATGAGAAAAAGAAGTAGATGGAGAAGAGAGGAAAGAAAAAAGAGAACAAAACAATAAAAGAGAGAGAGAGAGAGAGAGAGAGAGAGCCACCCCAAGGGCCGTCGTCTCCAGACAATACACGTCCCTGGGGACTTCCTCACTACCCCCTTTCTCAACACACTGAAAAAAACCGGGAGATTAAGTCAAACAAGAAGAAGAAGAAGAAGAAGAGAGGGAGAAGGAGAAGAAGAAGAGAGGGAGGAGAAAAAAGAAAAAGGGAGGAACATGGAAAAAGAAGAAGAAAAATGAGAAGAGGGGAGGAGGAATAAGATGAGAAAGAGGAGGAAGGAGGAGTAACAGGAGGATGTAGGAGAGGTAGAAGGAAGAAGAGGAAGAAGGAGTAGGTGGTTGTGTTCTAATCAGAATTGAAATATTCACGCCTCATTAATATTCATTGATAGCCTGAGGACAGAAAATATTAGAGAGAGAGAGAGAGAGAGAGAGAGAGAGAGAGAGAGAGAGAGAGAGAGATGACTTTTAGAATGAAGCAAAACTATATAGAGAAATAAATCTATTGCTCAGGTAATGTTTGTTCACTAGATTACAGGTAAAAAAAATTAAACAACTTTAATTTTTGCATTCCCAAACTGTAGGTGTGAAAGGAGTAATACTTTTGTACACACACACACACACATGTACATCTTCCCTCACCATTCTCCCTCCCCCTCACCCCCCCCCTTCCTCCCCCTCCTCGTAAAATAAACCTTAGAAAAAAAATCGCCCCCTCTATTGTGTACCAAGAAGCCGCCATTTTCCCCTTAGGCAGACTTGCTCCTCCCCCCCTCCGGCTCTCAAAAGTTTCCAACCTTAATTTTTTCCTCCTGACTGGGGATGTGAGAACGTAACTAGTTGCAGTAGAGTCTAATTAAACTTACGACATCATCTTGACTTTCATATGTGCGTTATAGGTTAGGTTAGACACGTTCTCACATCATTAAAGTTAGGTTAGGTTAGGTTAGGTTAGACACGTTCTCACATCATTTAAGTTAAGTTAGATTAGGTTAGGTTAGGTTAGACACGTTCTCACATCTCTTAAACTAGTAGGAAGAACTAACTTACGATCCTATGAGAATACATCTTTTTTGTCCTATGTTAACTAAGTCATTATAAATACATTTTCACAACACCCATAACGAGAAAAACCAACATACGATTCTGTTAAGGTGGAAAAAGTATATCATGCGTACACTACCCAATACCCCACCACACCCCCCCTACCCAATACCCCCATCACCCCCCCTACCCACTTACCCCATCACCCCCCCTACCCACTTACCCCATCACCCCCCCTACCCACTTACCCCATCACCTCCCCTACCCACTTACCCCATCACCTCCCCTACCCAACACCCCATCACCCCCCTACCCACTTACCCCATCACCCCCCTACCCACTTACCCCATCATCCCCCCTACCCACTTACCCCATCACCCCCCTACCCACTTACCCCACCACCCCCTACCCAATACCCCATCACCCCCCCTACCCACTTACCCCCACCACCCCCCCCCTACCCACTTACCCCCCCTCATGAAAGTGACGCCATGGACCACTGTGGTGAATCTTAGTGTAAACAACCAAGCTTTTAGGTACAACTTGCATACAGAAGCTTGAGTCAGTTAAGCTTGGGTGTTGGTTAAGCTGTTGGGAAGCGAAGATAATAATAAAAATAAAATAACGAACAAAAAAGGACAAAACGAAGAAGAAGAAGAAGAAGAAGAAGGACACAAAAGGTAAACCAACAACCACAAAGGTTTAATTTAACCACCCTCATGTGACGTCACGAGGGGAAAAAACCTTCTTAATATGGACATGAAACCAAGGGGCAGGAATTAACATGGGAAGTATATATGGGGCAAAATGTTGGACCATAAACAGAATTTTACATAAGAGGGAGAATTAATGTTGATTATATACTGTATGTGATGGCGGTGTTAGTGCTCTGAGACTGTAGTGGGTTGATATACAGTTGATTATAGTGTGTGTGTGTGTGTGTGTGTGTGTGTGTGTGTGTGTGTGTGTGTGTGTGTGTGTGTGTGTGTGTGTGTGTGTCTGTGTATGTGTGTGTGTAAATTGAGTTGTTATTTCTACCTACACCCACAACCCCTCCCCATATAATAATGGTTGCCCCTCGTGTAACGAGGATGGCCGGTCCAAGGGCTGCATGACCCAGTGTCAAGGAATAGTCCGAGAAGACCGGACAACTCGCCAACTGCACTGGCTAACCATTACCCGGGAACACTATCCGCAAATCGATTGACATCCAGGTTCCCAATTACTGCTGGGTAGACAGAGGCAAATGGTGTAAAGAAACTTGTCCATAGTGTCACCCTGCCCCGGGATCGAACCCGGGTTCGCTCGCTTGCGAGGCGAGCATGTTGACCATCACACACACACACACACACACACACACACACACACACACGTACAGTTTATTAGAAGCATAAAAAGTGACTCGTGACGTCAGAGCAATCAGCTGACTCTGGGTATCGTGACCTTTTCTTTTTATTCTATGGCCGCATTGTTTACAGTGGGCGTTTATATACAGTGTCCTTTACGTCCGTCCGTCCGTCCGTCCGCCCGTGCGTCCGTCCGTCCGCCCGTCCGTCCAATGAAAGATTGTCTCACAGTTTATTTTTATTTCTTATTTTTAGCTGAGATTTTGATAAGATTTTGACTTGGCTGAATTTGGGGGATTTTGTCCAGAGATGAATTTTTGTACGATCGGAATTTTATTGACCGGATTTTCGTTATTTGGATTTAATATTTGGGGAGTTTATTCTATGGTATTTAGTTCTTTTGGGAATTTGTTATTTTGGAATTTTGTCCGATAGGATTTTGTCCAATAATCAACACAAACGATCCTCAGGTCAACTAACGGGGACAAACAAACAAACACGACCTCTAGCTACAGCCTCGGTCACACCAACACCCTGTTTAATGAGAGAGCGGCAGAGAATGAAGGTTGATACTTGCACGTCCACACACACACACACACACACACACACACACACACACACACACACACACACACACACACACTTCCTGACGTTAGGTTCCTGAATTATATTAGCCAAGGGAGGGAAGTGAATCTGTTTTATCGAGGAAGGAAGGAAGGAAGGAAGGAAGGAAGGAGAAGGAAGGAAGGAAGGAAGGAAGGAAGGAGGGTTCTTTAATGAAGGAAATAAGAGACGTTTTATTAATTAAGTTCTTTAACTAAGAACAAGTGGAGAGCCTTTGGGAATCCATCTTTGTGTCGTAACTTAAGATAATGAGTTAATTACGTTCTCACATCACCAGTTAAGGTAAAAAAAAGAAAATATTGAACGTAAGATAAACCTTTGAGGGTAAGAGGCGTTGGTTATGGCGGTCTGTGTAATGCAGCAACAGCCATCAGGGAGTACGAGGCGTTAATACCGGGTTGTTTTAGGTACACAGATCCGGGTCCTGTAGGCGGTATAAGTAAATTCCTCCCCAGAGCAACTCTATCACCTTATTGCCACTAATTAAATTCTCCTGTAATGGCTCTTGCAGGGACGTCTTAATGGCGTTGTAAATAAACCCCAGAGAGGTAATGGTGGATTGGCGCCATTAAGGTCACCCTGAGTTATGAATAGTTAACGATAATTTTATCGTTATTGGACGACACATAACAACCACTATTACGATAATCCTCTCGACCCTCACGCCTGCCTTGGAGTCCAAAAAATAATCGTACGTTGATTTTTTCCCTTAACTGGAGATGCAACAAGGTATCACATTCTCCGGCTTTTAAGGTTCGACACAATGATGGAGTCTCAGAAATATCGTACGGTATAATAATAATAATAATAATAATAATAATAATAATAATAATAATAATAATAATAAAGTCTTTTCACCGTAAGAATCCGAGTAAAAAATAACAAAAACATCTGGTACATTTGGGTGTTAAGCATGACGTCATTCGAGGCTTTTAATCCAATCTCCATAATCATTAACATAATATCTGATGATGTTTTCCTTCAATTATTCCTCTCAAGAGCTTCATTTAACGTCGCTTTATATGGAAATTCCACAATAAATTACAACATATTGACGACAGCTTAAAAAGAAGAAAATAATGTTGTATTAGCCCCAAGTACAAAATTAGAATAAAACGTAAGGAATAGGAAAAAATACAGCCAAAACAATGAGCAACAAGTCAACAAGGCAGATTATTAGCGTGACACGAGACAGAACTCCGACCTAATTAGAACAGGTGGGGGAGGCCCTGAGGGGGATGGAAAACCGTGCTAACCCACAATTATGTCGGCAGACTTAAATAGTAAGTCTCTCTCTCTCTCTCTCTCTCTCTCTCTCTCTCTCTCTCTCTCTACGCCATTTGGACCCCAACAGCAGGACCCCTAAACTCCTTGACCCCCAAAGACTGGTTCTTGTTACTTTAGAAAGAGAGGAAGGAAGCGGTGAAGGACCCCCAAGGACTGAGAGAGAGAGAGAGAGAGCACCTCACTCACCACCCTCCCGTCAACTACCACCATTACCACCACTACCACCATTACCACCACTACCACTACTACCACCATTACCACTGCTACCCACCATCACCATCCCTTCAGCTACCACCACTACTGTCACCACAACAAAAGCAATACGACACTATGGTTCCTTGGCCGCCCGAACAACCTCAACGGAGTGAGGGTGAAGGGAGGGGCGGGGGGGTGAGGGTGAAGGGAGGGGCGGGGGGTAAGGGTGAAGGGAGGGGCGGGGGTGAGGTGAAGGGAGGGGCGGGGGTGAGGGTGAAGGGAGGGGCGGGGGTGAGGGTGAAGGGAGGGGCGGGGGGTGAGGGTGAAGGGAGGTGCGGGGGGTGAGGGTGAAGGGAGGGGCGGGGGGTGAGGGTGAAGGGAGGGGCGGGGGGTGAGGGTGAAGGGAGGGGCGGGGGGTGAGGGTGAAGGGAGGTGCGGGGGTGAGGGTAAAGGGAAGGGCGGGGGGTGAGGGTGAAGGGAGGGGCTGGGTGGTGAGGGTGAAGGAGGGGCGGGGGTGAGGGTGAAGGGAGGGGCGGGGGGTGAGGGTGAAGGGAGGGGCGGGGGTGAGGGTGAAGGGAGGGGCGGGGGTGAGGGTGAAGGGAGGGGCGGGGGTGAGGGTGAAGGGAGGGGCGGGGGGTGAGGGTGAAGGGAGGGGCGGGGGGGTGAGGGTGAAGGGAGGGGCGGGGGGTGAGGGTGAAGGGAGGGCGGGGGTGAGGGTGAAGGGAGGTGCGGGGGGTGAGGGTGAAGGGAGGGGCGGGGGGTGAGGGTGAAGGGAGGGGCGGGGGGTGAGGGTGAAGGGAGGGGCGGGGGGTGAGGGTGAAGGGAGGTGCGGGGGGTGAGGGTGAAGGGAGGGGTGTTTAATTATCAACTGAATCATAAACTAGCAACTAATCTTCTAGTAATCAACCAATTTTTGTTTCTTAATAAAGTAATTGGTTGTTTAAGGGCAGGAAGACCCGTGGAGAAGGAAGCACCTGGAGCGAGCGTTATTGCCTTTTATCTCCCCTGGAATGTGACCAATCAGAGCTCTTGTTAGGGAGCCCTTGAGTAAGAGTAACCTGAGATTTCCCTTGGGATGTCCAGAGTTATCTCTCTCTCTCTCTCTCTCTCTCTCTCTCTCTCTCTCTCTCTCTCTCTCTCTAATGCACTTACGTAAAAATCTACAAATTAACACTGATGACCTCTGACCTGGTACACACTATGACCAGCGTGAGGTGCAGAAGGAGTATACAGCCAGAACCATATTGAGATTGGAACAGTTTATTTAGCCATATTAAGTGAGATGCAATAAATAATAATAATAATAATAATAATAATAATAATAATAATAACACAGATATTAGTGAACAACAAAATAACAACAATATTTCTGACGGAATAGTACAGACTTAACGTTACTCGCCTCATTGAGACTTAGTGGATAAAAAGCCTTAACCCTCACCCCCCTAACTTACTCTTACGACCCCAAAAATGACGTACCCCCCCCCCCTCTCTCTCTCTCTCTCTCTCTCTCTCTCTCTCTCTCTCTCTCTCTCTCTCTCAAGGGTCAAACTAGGACAAAAATCAACGGGCAAAGTACAGACAAAAAAAATTCCATTGGACAAAATATATGTTAGTATTTGTCCACTTGGGTTTTGTCCACTTGGGTTTTGTCCACTAGGGTTTTGTCCACTAGGGTTTTGTTCTGTAGGGTTTTGTCCACTAGGGTTTTGTCCACAGGTACTCGTCTCCAGGTGTGTGGTAGGTCAATATCGATCTGGTATTCAAGTTATTCCTAGAGACGGAGGAGGAAGAGGAAGAAGAGGGGAAGAAGAGGAAGAGGAAGATGAAGAACTGGAAGAAGAGGAAGAGGAAGAAGAGGGGAAGAAGAGGAAGAGGAAGAAGAGGGGAAGAAGAGGAAGAAGAGGGGAAGAAGAGGGGAAGAAGAGGAAGAAGAGGAAGATGAAGAAGAGGAAGAATGCGGCAGACGAAGGCGGGAGTGTTATTACAAAATTCTTCACACCATGGAACTGTCACCTGATCCTTCACACTCCTCGCCCCTACCCCTCTTCCCCATCCTCCTCCCCCCTACCCCTCTTCCCCATCCTCCTAACCCCCTACCCTCTTCCCCCTCCTCCCCCCCCCCTACCCCGCCTTACAACTCCTGAAAGGAAGGAAGGGGGGTAAGGGAGAGGAGGATCTTCCCTTGGTCAATGCATGAGGGAGGAGAGGAAGGGGGAAGGAGTAGGGAGGGAGGGGAAATGGATGGGGGTGACCTGTTTCTTGGTTATAGGTAGGGAGGGGTGGTGAGGGAGAGGGGGAGAGAGAGAAGGAGGGAGAGGGAAGGAGGGGGATGAAAGAGGGAGAGGGAGAGAGAAAGAACACACTATCTGATATTACATGGTGGGGGGGCTGGGGGTGGAGGTCCTGGATAATGGAACAAGAGTATAAAGAAGAGAGAGGGGGAGAAAGAAAACCAAGGAAAGAAGGAGGAGAGAAGGATGGGAAGGAAGATAGAGAGGAAGGAAGGAATGCACGAAGGAGGGAAGAGAGAGAGAGAGACAAATGTTTGGAATGAGAGTAACGGGACAAGAGGAGTATGTGAGGGAAGGAGGTGAGGGAAGAAGGAAGGAGATGAAGGAGGTGAGGGAGGTGAGGGAGGTGAAGGAGGAACGTGATGAGAGAGAGATGGGGGGGGGGTGGTATGTGGACTATGGATGGGTGATAGGAGGAAGAGGAGGAGAGGGAAAGGCAGTTAGCTCATGGGACAATGCATAAGAGGGGGGGTGGGAAGGTCAGGGGGAGACGGGGGGAAGAGGGGGGAGGGGGGAAACGGGGGAAGAGGGGGGGAGGTGAGGGGGGAGACGGGGCAAGAGGGGGGGGGGGAAGATGCTGGAAGATGATACTGCCGAGTCTTGCCGACCTCAGGATGAAAGCCTTCGGGCGGTAAACTTTACTATGGTGGCGCTGAGAGAGAGAGAGAGAGAGAGAGAGAGAGAGAGAGAGAGAGAGAGAGAGAGAGAGAGAGAGATTTTTACAGGTTAACACATTTATTGACAAAGCTTGGAGTACAGTTTGCCTATTCTGAGTAATTCAGTCAGGTCTTGGCACTGAGGGTGATGTCACTGTTCACTGCCACGCAGGACAGTGGTTCATACACAAAGAAATACATCATATTCATTAGCAGTCTATATAGGTCAGAGTCATGTGGGTGATGTCACTGTTCACTGCCACGCAGGAGAGTGGTTCATATTTTTTTTTATGTGGGGGGGGGGAGGGGGGATTAGCCCACCTGGGCACAGGTCACTGACCCACTTCAGGGCCTGGGGGGCGAAAATGTATTAATAATAATAATAATAATAATAATAATAATAATAATAATAATAATAACAATAATAACAATAATAATAATAATAAAAATAATAATAATAATAATAATAATAATAATAATAATAATTATAATAATAATAGTAATAGTAATAATAATAATAATAATAATAATAATAATAATAATAATAATAATAATAATGTAATAATAAATTTTAATAAAAATAAAAATAAAATAATAATAATTCAAAGCAAATAAAATTTACAATACAAAATTAAAAATAAAATAATAATGATGACAATAATAATAATAATAATAACACTAATAATAATAAAAATAATAATAAGAACCATAAAGAAATGCAAAAATGAACAAATCGATAGCGAGAAACAATATATGTATGTTGTGTTGTCAAATTAAGAGAAACAATTGAGACCCTGCAATTGTGTGTAAATGGGGCAGAAAGTCAGATCAGCAACCTGGGACTTGGTCACAATTTTCGTGATACCATATGGCAGCAGGGTCTACCATTAGACAATGCATTATGCTTCCAGTATCTTCCCAGGAAGTAGTACTTTCCTGTTTGGTAGCTGCCTACTACCTACAGTAGAAGTCATATTCTAAATGGGGACTAGATAGTCCTCAAGCACACCTGATTCAATGTGATAATTAATAAATTCATGATACAATAAGCCAGGTGGCCTGAAGTCTTTGACAGTGTCACATTCAATAATATAGTGTTCAAGTGTATGCTTTAAAGGTTTATCACAAAGTTTACATGCTGAGTGTTCCGGTATGGGTACAGCGTTACTAACTTGCCAGATGTGTCTGTATCCTAGCCTAATTCTGGCCACGACTACATCACATTGTCTGGTTCTGTCCTTATGCTGGCCATACCGGTACCTCTTGTCACCAAATCTGTCATATTTACTAATGCTACAACTGTCAGGTCTCTCTGCATTTCTCACTTCTTCTAGATCAGAGTTCATGATTCTGACTTGAATGTTTTTAAGTACATCATTGGACAGACCAAGGTCGCGGTCAACATTTTCTTTCTTACATGCCTCATTGGCCAGTCTATTAACATGGTCATGATACCTAATTCCAACATGGGACGGAATCTACACATATTCAATGCGAAAGCTGTTCTCATTGGCAGTTATCACATTTATTTTAATATCACAGACAACTTTAGACATAGAGCCTGATGGGCTGTTCATTGATTTCAAAGCACTTTGAGAGTCACAGAATATCACCCCACCTCCATTTTCTTAGGGTAGTCTGTAGCTAAGTAGATTCCAGTTAGTTCAGTTTGTGTTGTGCTGGCCCAGTTGTTCAGCCTTTGTTTGTTTGACACTATCATCTCTTTTTCTTTATATATTACAATTGCACAGCCTGTTCTACCTGTGTTTGTCTGCACAGAACCATCAGTAAAAGCATAACATTTAATACTCTCTATGTGTCTGTTAATAGTTTCTAGTGTGACACATCTCACCACATCGGTGTTTAATATTTGCTTACTTCCAACAGGAGTGTAATTAATAGGAACTGATATGTCCAGCCAAGGAGGAATGGCATTAATAGGTTCGTCTGGGGTGATTGGGACATTCAGTTTCAAGAGATCTGCAACACTTTTATGAAGCCACGCCCCAAAGAGAGTCTTTTGTGGAAGGTCATCGAGATAGTTGGGATTACTTAGATAGAACATCAACTCAGTTTGAGCTGTAGTTTGGGGACCATTGTTCTTCAAAACTTTGACACAAAACATAGTATTAAGTAGAGCTATCCTCTCAGATAGGGAGGGCAGCCTGAGCTCTTTCCTCAAGTGTACAATTCTGGTTGATTTTGGGCATCCTAAGATGATGCGCATGGTTTCATTTTGTACTACCTCCAGGCTGTTTAGTTGTTTAAAGGGAATAGTTACAAGATGGAGAGCATGATAATCAACTACAGATCGAATGAAGTGAAGATAGAAAGTACGAGCACAGGTGATGTTAATTCCATAGCTCTTACCAACAAGGGTTCTGAGGGGTTTAGTGGACTGCAATAATTTGGCACGAAGGTTACCGGCGAAGTTCGCATTATTCACATTAATTCCAAGATATTTATAAGAGCTACATAGTTCCAAGGGCATGCTGTTAATGTTAAAGTCGAGAGGCAGAGGGTGAGCAGGGCGAGGATTGAGGACCCTTGTCTTGTCAACAGATATTATGAGACCACATTCAACAGTCCTCCGAGCAAATACATCCAGCAAGGCTTGGAGCCTGGGCCTGTTCTGTGTCATAATGCAGATATCATCAGCATAACATATTACTGTACAGCCTTGTTCCGCTGAACTGGAATGTCAGCAATAAACTTGTGAATCAGTATATTAAAGGTCATAGAACTTATCACTCCTCCCTGAGGTGCGCCAAGCTCAAATGCTCTCATTCTGGCACTTTTAACTCCCCTAAACAGAACACTGGCATACCTGTTGGACAGATAACCCTTTATCCATGTCAGGAGGCTACCTTGGATGCCAAAATTAGCTAGTTGCTCAAGTGTAATGTCTCTATTAGCTGCATCAAAGGCTGATTTAAGGTCTATGAAGGCTGTTTGTGTCTTATCTTTTGAGTGAACAAGATATTCTGCAAAGCATGTCAGTGTGCTGTGCCCGGGCATGAACCCGTACAGATTAGGGGCCAGTTTGTCTTTGACTTGAAACATGAGACGGTTGAGAACAACTCTTTCAAGGACTTTACACATACAGGAAGTGAGTGAAATGGACCTGAAGTTTGGAGAGTTAGCTTTAGGGATTGGTACTGTTTCCTTGAGTCCATGTCACTGGCAGAATACCCTGTGTGAGGCTCACACTAGAGAGAGAGAGAGAGAGAGAGAGAGAGAGTACAGTTATCACCGCCATCATCAATCTTCCTTATTATCCATGGTGTCCATCCTTATCTACTCCTATTTCCTCTTTTTAACGTCCATTTCCGCCCTCATTCTCTCTCTCTCTCTCTCTCTCTCTCTCTCTCTCTCTCTCTCTCTCTCTCTCTCTCTCTCTCTCTCTCTCTTCCTTCTCATTCACTCACGATTCTTATCTCTTCCCATCTACCTTCCATTCTCTTCTGTCCTTCCCCCTTCTCCCCTCCCTCTCATTCCTCTCTCCCTCACCAATCAGGGCCTCTCTCCCCATTTCCCTCCCTTACTAATCTGACCAAATCCTCCACATTTTTCACCCTGGGTATCTCTCCTTTCCACTCCCCTATTTGCTGCTTCCTGTAATCTGCCATTTCCCTATTTTCACACCCTTGCCCATTTACCGTCCTTCCTTGCGCTTATTTATCCCCTCGTTATTTTGTTGGTACCTATTTTCTCTTCTCCCTATTACGAGCTAATTTCCCCTCCCTATTGCCAGTTAATTTCTTTACCCTATTTATTAACCATACCAAATTTCCTCCAATTAATTGTTGTCTCCCTATAACTTACACCAAACCAATTTTTCTCTCCTATTTTTTCTTCACTACCAATTTGCTTCCCCCAACACCAAATTTCCTCAACCTATTTGCCAATTTTATCCACCATATCTTTTCCCTTTACCCTTTTTCTAACTCTTTAACAATTTCCCATTTTACAATGACTTTTTCACCCCTGCCAATTTCCCTCTCCCTATTTCCCCTTCTTACCAATTAGCCCTCCCTAATATACCCTGAATTCCTTCCCTGTCTATCCCCCCCCCCTTTACCAATTTACACTCTCCCTATTTCTTGCCAAATCTGCCCCCATAACTTTTCTGTCACTGTCATACGGGTTGGTCTACCGCCCTGACTGTCAACCCCGATGACATCTTTACTGTCACCGCCCACTATCTGTCAGCCAACTCTTCACTCTCTCTCTCTCTCTCTCTCTCTCTCTCTCTCTCTCTCTCTCTCCTCTTCCTTTGTTGACTCAATTTCTCACCAAACTGTCTACTTTTTTTTTCCGTTTGTCAATTTCCTTCACCTGAAAAGCCTCGTACCTTTCCTATTTCCCTCCTCCTCCCTCTCCCACTTCTCCGCCCTCACGTATTCACCCTTTCCTCCCCTTCACCATCATGCACTCCTCTTCTCCCACCTTTCGCCCTCTCCCAGTTTTTTTTTTCCTATCTGCTCTCATTCTCATTCCTACCCACCTCGCCCTTCCCTCTCTCTCTCTACCCCCCTCTCTCTACCCCCCCTCTCTCTACCCCCCTCTCTCTACCCCTCTCTCTACCCCCTCTCTCTCTCCCACCTACCTCTACCCCCCCTCTCTCTACCCCTCTCTCTCTCTCCCAAAATTTAATATAAACTGAGATCGTCTCCCCTGTCCAATAGGTCTGGCTGGTCCCTCTTATCTCTGGGGAATAGTCTACCTATCTCTGGGGAATAGTCTACCTATCTCTGGGGAATAGTCTATCCATCTCTAAGTAAGATATACCCATCCCTGAGAAGTAAACATCTCTCAAGGAAATAGAAATACTATCGCTAGCGCTTACAGGTGTTAAAGGGGGCGGTCTTATTTCCGAATATGTGGAAAGATCTTTGGCGAGGTGACATATTTTAGTGTGTGTGTGTGTGTGGGTGTGTGTGTGTGTGTGTGTGTGTGTGTGTGTGTGTGTGTGACGTAATAAAACCACGACAACTCTCTCTCTCTCTCTCTCTCTCTCTCTCTCTCTCTCTCTCCTATACAATCTTCCTGACCGAAAAAAAGTGCAATCAGTGGGCGGTGATGGGTAGCGGTGGGCGGCCAAGGAGATCGTTAAGAGGACTGGGTGGCTCAAGTGTTGGGTGACTGGAGTTATATGAGCGACGGGAATGTGGGTGGCCGGAGATATGTGGCCGCCCAGGGAATGATATGGGCAGACAAGGTTGAGTGTGGGTGGGTGGCTAGGGTGTGGGTGACCAGGGTGTGGGTGACCAGGGTGTGGGTGACCAGAGTGTGGGTGACCAGGGTGTGGGTGACCAGGGTGTGGGTGACCAGGGTGTGGGTGACCAGGGTGTGGGTGGCCAGGGTGTGGGTGGCCAGGGTGTGGGTGACCAGGGTGTGGGTGACCAGGGTGTGGGTGACCAGAGTGTGGGTGACCAGGGTGTGGGTAACCAGGGTGTGGGTGGCTAGAGTGTGGGCGGCTGGACATATATAATAAAGTAAATTAAATTCGAACTCTCAAAAATCCGTAAGGTAAAAAAAATATAATGTTTCTCTTCACTAAACTTACATAACGTCAAGCGGGGCCATCAGTGGGATAATCACCCTTAACCAAACCTAACCAAACCTAACCTAACCTAACCTAACCAAACCTAACCAAACCTAACCTAACCATCCACATTCACTCAACGACGGGCTTGGCACCAACAACCCTCCATGTATTTGTCTATATCTCCCCCAGAAACAAACACACACACAGCTGGCGGTCATAATTCACAGTTAAACACACAAGAGTCAACAGTCCTTTTCGCTGGTGACTGACGACTTCTTCAACCCAAGGCGAGAAAAAATATAAACAATGCGCAAGTCAGGGGTCTTTTGTTTTCCAGTCAGCTGATTGTGTTATTGTTCTGTTGGTTCTGACTAAGGGCTATAACCGGTTAAGACCAAGTTGATTTGACTATATCTGACAACATTATATTTTTGGAGAGTTTTATATTATATTTTGGGGCCAATAATAATAATAATAATAATAAATGTTCACTATCAGATAATTATGTATTCAAATTTACGTTGAAATATATTTATCATTAAAATCATTATTACCATCATTATTATTAATGTATCATTATATCACCATTATCACTATCATCAATGCTATAACCATTATTACCATCACTATCATCATCATCATCATCAATCCTGTCACCATTATCACCATCATCATCATCATCATCAATCCTGTCACCATTATCATCATCATCATCATCAATCCTGTCACCATTATCACCATCACCATCATCATCAACAATCCTGTCACCATTATCATCATCATCATCATCAATCCTGTCACCATTATCACCATCACTATCATCATCATCATCTTTCCCGCCTCACGTATATTCCAAGAAAATTCCCCACCACCTCCAGGGCTCAGGGAAGATTGAGTTTACCTAGGGCGAACTGCTGCCTCCAGGGGTGTTCATTTTCCCCGCCACTGAGACCTTAATATCAACCCTCGCCTTTATAAGCGTTTATTCCTCTATTTTGGTGAGATTATTATTATTTTTTTTTTGGGGGGGGGGGGGGAGTTTATGCTTCACACGTCTTTATTCTTCTCTTGTGTTGTGTTTTCTTGTTTACGGGAAGTTATTGAGTATGTTTTATTGTCTAGTTGCCAGAGAGAGAGAGAGAGAGAGAGAGAGAGAGAGAGAGAGAGAGAGAGAAAAGTGTTCTGCATGTGTGTGTGTGTGTGTGTGTGTGTACGTGTGTGTGTGTGTGTGTGTGTGTGTGTGTGTGTGTGTGTGTGTGTGTGTGTGTGTGTTTAGATTACTGCATTTGATGGTTAATGCTGTATGCGTTTACAATGAATCAAGACTGCTGCAAAGGGGAAGAATATAACAGCATAAGACAGCAGACAAACAACCAAACGTTCTATAATGCTCTACATACGAACTGACATCCCGATTGCCCAGACTGCTGCATGTAACAGCAGACAGTGAAGCCCAACCTATGTCCTGTCTGCTGCATTCAACGGACACTGTTAAAGAAGCATGTTTCTCTCTCTCTCTCTCTCTCAGGTACAGACAGGTTCATTGGGGAGAAGAGAGGGGAAGAAAAGAAGGGGAAGGGAGGGGAGGAGAAGGCGGAGTGGGAAGTGGACAGTGAGGGATGAACAAGGGGAGGGAGGAAGGGAAATTGGGGGTAGGGGGGGGGGAAATAGAAGTAAGGGGGGATGAAAAAAATAGGGTGTGTGTGGTGAAGAGGGGGGGAGGGGGCATCATAAGTCACCACTACTATCACTGTACGTCATGGCACCATCACTCACCATCACTCACTATCACATACCTGGGGCTACTATACCTGTAATTGCATCTGTACTTGTTTACGTGTACCTGTTATTACTACTTGTATGTTAAATCATTCCTCCATGTACCTGTAGCCCTTGTACCTCTATCTGTAACCCTGGGACTAAACTAATGGTCTACCTCTAGTGAAAGGAGCTACGAACGATCTTGGAATCTAATCGGTGCAATTATGAGACTCCCGCGATCTTAGAATCCAGCATTACCGTGAGTATATGAACACAGCCTATGTTGTGTGCGTCTATATATATAAACCTCACCTTAAGTTTTTATTCACCTGGGCTCAATGAGGGCATGGCCAAGGAGGATGAATGTGTGTGTGTGGTGGGTTGACGCTGACGACTTGAGGATCCTTGGAGAGGGCCTGAAGGTGACAGGAGGAAGGATGGGGGTCTATGGGCTAACGAAGGGAGGGAGGGGGTGACGGAGGTGATCAAGGAAAAGGTTGGAGGTGATGGAGGGGTGTGAGAGTGAGGTGTATGGGAGTTGAGGTGGTTAAGGTGGGGTGGTGGGGTAGAGGGTTGTTTTGAGCTGTACAGGAGGTTAGGATGGTGGTAGTGATTGTGGGAGTAGTGAGGGTGTGATAAAGAGGCGGAGGGAGGTCGTGAAGATATTGGTAGTGGTGGTAGTGTGGGGGTTGTCTCTCTCTCTCTCTCTCTCTCTCTCTCTCTCTCTCTCTCTCTCTCTCGTCAGTCAACAGACGAGCCGCTGACACTTTCATTTCCACAGCAAGATGAAGAACCAATTAATTACCAGCCAGATGAAATGGACGCGTCACTTTCCCGGAGCCGTCAGTGTCACTTTCCAAAATGGGTTTCTCACAGTCGAAAATGGTGTGGGCGTCACGTGACTCACTTTCTCAGGAGGTGGGCGTCACTTTCGGTACGTGGGGTGGGGTGGGTGGGGGGGGGGTGGGGGGTTGTAGGGGGTGGTGGGGAGGGAGGGGATGTGTAGGTGCGTGAGGGGCTTATGTGTAGCACGGGAGTGATTGGAGGAGTGCGTGGAGGTGCGAGGAGATACGTGAAGGATGTGTGGAGGAAGGCGTGGAGGAAGGCGTGGAGAGGCGCATATAAAAGGGCGTGGATGGGAGGCGTGAGGGAGGGCGTGGGGGAAGGCGTGGAGGAAGGCGTGGAAGAGGGTAAATTCAATACTTACGTGACCCTGATTTAAGAGGGTCGGTTCTCGCTGACCTTTACCCTGATCAACAGCACATTCCTCTTCGTTATCCGAACCAAGGGGACGATTTTACCTCGCTCAACCGGACGCGAGATGACGCTAATTCCGCTTTACGGACGAGAGACTGACCATATCTTACCCACCCGGATGTTGGCTGACACGAATCCGAACCTCTGGATATCAACGGACCGTATCTCACTTAACCGGACTTAAACTGACCGTCGTTCAGTAAACGGAAGGTAAACTTGCTCAAGTCTCGTTTTACCAGACTAACACCGACCTATTATTCGTTAAACGAGCCTAAAACTAACAGAATATTTTACTATACGAACTCAAACAGATCGGTATATTGTTTTATTAGTTACCCGAACATAGCAAAGATTCCAGTAAATATAATAACCGGATATTTGAGTCTGTAGTTATCAAATATATAAAAAGAAAAAAACCAGACACTGAAATCTCAATTAGAACCTGAATTCAACACCTCACCTTTAGCTCTGATTCTCACTCGTCCTCACCTGAAAAGAGAAATAAAATAGTCCATTAGTAATATATCTTCCAATAATTAAGTTGATGAGAAATAGTGATTATTTAGTTACCTTTTGTACAATTATTATACATTGATGGATAATAATAATGATAATAATAATAATAATAATAATAATAATAATAAATTAATATAACAAATAATTAATACACTCAAATAATACACTTAATACAATACCAAAAAATACATTAGATTCCTTATAACTTATCCGCCTCAACGTCTGTATTGACCTTGACCCGCCTATACTGATGTAACTGATCGTGGGTTGTTTTTTTCCATACCCACCTGAGATTTTATTTTTTTCGTTTTTTTCATGGCTGGACTGAGAGTATTTTCCCCATGATGATTTTTTCCCAATTTTCCTGACCACAATGATAATAATTTCCCAACAAAAAGGTAATTACTGCCTCTGGACTCAAGTATTACAGTTGGGGAAAGAAAGAGACGGAGAAACACACACACACACACACACAGACACAGACACACACACACACACACACACGCAACTATTAACCCCCCCCCCCCCTACAAACACTCTTGCTAACCTACCGTACTGACGGGACCTAACCTAACCTACCATACTGACGGGACCTAACCTAACCACACCGCTTATCCAGTCACTAACCACAAGGCAAAAGACCCCCCCTTCCCTCTCACTAACAACCACCACAACGCTAATCACATGAACTCTAGCTGAACTAGGCAAACAAACCATCGAGGCATAATACTAACTACGGTCTTAACAACTAATCAACACACTAACAACCACGAACCACCACTAACCATCACTAAAGACACTAACAAACTAAACAACTACCAAATCAGACAACTACGGGATACCTAACTACCCTCCATCCCTCCCCCCATTACTAACCATCGCTTACCTCTACATGGAACAAGGTACAAAGTATGACTCAATTGCATGTTATAATTTAATTAACGTGTAAACTACCTGTTAAGGGAGTGTAGGGGTGTGTAGGGGTGTGTAGGAGGTGTAGGGGTGTGTAGTGGGCAGGGTGTCCGTTTTAGGGAAGAAGTGGTCAAGGTGGGGCTGTAGGGGTGTGTAGTGTTTGTATAGTGACACACACACACACACACACACACCGATCGTTACTACCGTGAGTGTGGGTCATTACACGCCTCTCTACTAACGAGGTTAATGATGGTGTTTATAGTGGACGGTCCTCAGTGAGTATAACAACGGGATTATTATAGACTTGATCCACGATAACCTAACCTAACCTAACCTAACCTAACCTAACCTAACTTTATCTAACTTAACCTATCTTGTCTTCACCAAACAGCCGCTAGGTGAAGGTACTGTAGGTGTTTCTCTAACTGGGAATCATGGCGGGCTAGTGTAAGCAGTATATGTTTGGAGGAAATGTGGAAACTCTGATTCACCCTTTAGTTTGTTCCTTTCCTTGTTAGGGGAGGAATCTTTTATTTATTTTACTGTCTTTGTTGTTGTCACTGTGTGTAATCCTACTACCCGTACGGTACAGTTTACACAGTATGGTGCAGCAGCTAGTTTTTCATTTCCAACGGATTCGCTCAGATTACACGATTCTAGTTCCTGTCAGCAGGGTGACGGTCGCTGGACTGAGTCACATGTTCTGTACAGGTCCGTGTGTCATCGCTTTACAGGTGGTGATCAGACTGAATGTTCTCAGTCTGGCTCAAGATATCGTTAAAAAAATACGTGAGTGTACTGTGAGTGGACTGTATGTGTACCGTGAGTGTACTGTGAGGAGACTGCAGGTGTATGTTTTGCCTGTGATTGCCTAGGCATTTTCTGTTTGTTCACACACAGTATGTCTGGACTTAATGCGTGTTTGGGTGTTTTCCATTCCGATTATTGTCCCTTTTTTTTATTGTAATTTTTAGTCTTTATCATTCGTCTGTTTCTGTCTGTTGGTATTGTTTTGTTTATATTTTCCTTAGAATTGTGATGGCTGCCAGTGTTGCTAAGAAGCTGAAGTACAATGATGGATACATTAACTACGGCTGTACATCAATCCCCGCTGATGGCATCGAGAAACCTCAGTGTGTGTTGTGTTCGAAAGTGCTGGAGAACGACTCCACGAGGACTAGTAAGCCGAAGCATCACCTGACGACAATCCACCCCCAGTACGGAGAGACCCCGATGTTTTCAAGCGTCATGAACGGAGGCTGGGAAAACATTGACTGGGTGAGAGTGATGCCTTCCAACAACAGAACTTAAGTGTAGTCGAGGCACCAAATGATTGCTCAGGGGGGGGAACTTAGCCTAACCTAACTTTCTCTGACCTAATGTGTAAAAATAACAATATTGATAATTATCAATATTGTTATTATTAATATTATTATTATTACGAATGATTATAATCATTCGTAATAATAATAATATTAATAATAATATTATTATTATCAATAATTATAATAATAATGATGATGATAATGTGTGTATAACTACATACCTGCACTCAAACATGTATTACAACACACACACACACACACACGCGCGTGCACAAAACCACACATAAATTACAAGCATGTATGCAGGTATATGTATAAATATAAATGCACGTAAGACTGTGAACACACACACACACACAGGATAAAACTTGCCTTTGAAGTACTTGTGTCGGTCAATAAGAACAGCAATTTAAAGTTGGCACCTTGGCACTTGCACTCGGGGGGGGGGGGGGGGGACCTCTTAAATACCATCTGTCTCCTCCCACCCCACCCACCCCCGGCAATACCGTTTAGGGGGTAAGGACTCGGAGTATGGATTGTGCAAGCGTTGTGGCGTTGAGGTGAGAAGCTCTGTACCTCAAAGCAGTTTAGTGTGAGATGAGAGGACGGATGTGACTAGCTTCTCTTAAGTGCTGCTGAAGAATACTCTCTCTCTCTCTCTCAGTAGTACATGAAAGAACGAAAGAGAGAGAGAGAGAGAGTTAAAGTGAGAGTTACCGGTGCACTCCTAAGGCAATACAGCTAAATATTCTCACCGTGTTTTCCCTCTATAATGCACATCGATAATGGACTTCCACTGCTCACTGTTCATAACGTTTGTATTAGTAATGGAAATGTGTAGATGGAAAGTAAAAGGATGATTTGAGATTACGTGATCTAAGTCAACTTTAAAATAATAATAATAATAATAATAATAATAATAATAATAATAATAATAATAATAATAATAATAATAATAATAATAATAGCACACACACACACACACACTACATCCTTGACCACCGAAGGGTCAAGACGTACCTGGCGCTCCTCTCGGAGCAGCCAGGTCAACTGTTAAGTTGGCCCATACCAGCTCCCTCCCCTGAACCCTCCTCCCCACCGGAATATCAACAAGTTCACGCCAGAAGTTACTATTTCATTTAGGAAAGAAATGGAACCAGTGTCAAACAGAGGTGAACAGTGGTGAATCGTGCTTAAGTCAGTGAGAACAACTCAACAGTAACAGTGGTACCCAAGTTAACCTTTCACACAGTGAGGTCCCAGGTACCCAGTGATAACGGCCCGTGAGACCCAACTACCAGCGATGTGTTAATCCGTCTACGATAGGAAGGCCTGGAACCACACCTCACTCATATAACACCATCTGTGAGGGAATTACTACACCACGTGAGGCCCCTCATAACACCATATGTGAAGGAGTTACTACACCACGTGAGGCCCCTCATAACACCATCTGTGAGGGAATTACTACACCACGTGAGGCCCCTCATAACACCATCTGTGAGGGAATTACTACACCACGTGAGGCCCCTCATAACACCATCTGTGAGGGAGTTACTACACCACGTGAGGTCCCTCCTAACACCATCTGGGAGGGAGTTACTACGCTACGTGTTTGCTGTTCAACACCTACAATGATCTATATGTTCACTGTATGTTCCTTTACCTTTCTCTAATGAAGGCTTTTGTTAAACCACCAATGTATGTAATAAGTCATTTATGTCCAATGTATATTTTCAGCCTTCGGGCTGCAGAACTTTTTCAATAAACCGTCAATTATTATTATTATTATTATTATTACACACACACACACACACACACACACACACACACACCTTCAAAAACGTTAAGTACATCATATAAATATTTACCCTTTGTTTTTAATTTTGTTTCTAAATAAAATCTCGTGTTTCAAGAACCCTTTTGATTAACCCTTTTATTTATTATTAAAATAAACAGGATCCCAAGTGCCTGTTGATCCTCCTCAGGAATACTGTGAGGTGAATTGAATGGCCCATCTGAGGATCCGGGATGATGGATAGGGGATATGGGGGTGAGGGAAGAGGATCCGGGGTGAGGGAAGAGGATCCGGGGTGAGGGAAGAGGATCCGGGGGTGAGGGAAGAGGATCTGGGGTGAGGGAAGAGGATCTGGGGTGAGAGAAGAGGATCAGGGGGGTGAGAGATGAGGAAGGTTGGGGGAAGCGGGTATAGGGATGGACAAAGGGACAGTGTGGTGGGGATTAAGAGGGATTAGAAAGTGATAGGAACAAGAGAAAGTAATCAAGAGGAGAAAGGGTGGAGCCGACCAGACGGACATAGACAGGAGGGTGAAAGGAGAGGAATGAGAGGGGAAGGGGGGGAGGAGAGGGTAGTGGGAGTGGGGAAGGAGTAAGGGAGTGTGAAAGGAGGAGTAAGGGACGGAGAGAGGAAGCATAAGGGAAGGAAGAGGGGAAAGAGGAGATACGGGGGAAGGTGAAAGAACGAGTATGAAAGGGGAAAGGAAAGGGTGTAAAGGAAAGATGAGAGAAAAAATGGGTAAGAGAGAGAGAGAGAGAGAGAGAGAGAGAGAGAGAGAGAGAGAGAGAGGTAAAAGGGCAACCCCCAACAGGTGTCAGTGTTTACATCATCTGCCTCGTGTCAACAAAACAAGTGAGAATATTTAAGCGCGTAAATAAATTATTGTTGGGGAAAGTGCAGGCAGTCGAGATGTCCATCGGGTCGTTCTCTATCAGTTCTCCTGCAAGCACGACCCCCCACGACCCTTCTGCACCTTCCATGACCTTTATGACTCTCACTGTCTCTCATGATCCCAGTACGACCCTCTTACTACTTCCCTGACCCATTACGACCCTCTTACTACTCCCCCGACCCAGTACAACCCTCTTACTACTTCCCTGATCCCAGTACGACCTTCTTACTACTCCCCTGACCCAGTACGACCCTCTTGCTACTCCCCTGATCCCAGTACGACCCTCTTACTACTCCCCTGACCCAGTACGACCCTATTACTACTCCCCTGACCCAGTACGACCCTCTTACTACTCCCCTGACCCAGTACGACCCTCTTGCTACTCCCCTGACCCAGTACGACCCTCTTGCTACTCCCCTGACCCAGTACGACCCTTTTGCTACTCCCCTGACCCAGTACGACCCTCTTACTACTCCCTTGACCCAGTACGACCCTTTTGCTACTCCCCTGACCCAGTACGACCCTCTTACTACTCCCTTGACCCAGTACGACCCCTTCACTACCTCCCCTGACCCAGTACGACCCTCTTGCTACTCTCCTGATCCCAGTACGACCCTCTTACTACTCCCCTGACCCAGTACGACCCTTTTGCTACTCCCCTGACCCAGTACGACCCTCTTACTACTCCCTTGACCCAGTACGACCCTTTTGCTACTCCCCTGACCCAGTACGACCCTCTTACTACTCCCTTGACCCAGTACGACCCCTTCACTACCTCCCATGATCTAGTACGACCATCTTTACTATCCCACACGACACTTGATTCTCTACCACCCTCATAAAATTTACGACCTCCCCACGACCCAGCGTAGATTCTCACCAGGACACGACCCCCACGACCCCTCTTACTCTTCACTTGACCTTCTTATCCTCGATTGTCTCCTACTTCTCTCCTCCTTCTACCTCCCTCCCTCACCCTTCCTTCCCTCCTTCTATCCCCACATCCTCATTCCTGTGCTATTTATATCATTCTTATATCTATGTTCTGTTCCCTCCTTCTCTCCCTCCTTCCTCCCTTTACTACTTTCCTCAACCCTTACATCTTTTCACCTCTCCCTCTCTCCCTTTCTTTCCACTTCTCTTCTTCTCATCTTTACTTCCTCCTCTCACTTATTCTCACTCTTCCTGTCTTTCTCTCATCTCTCCTCTTTAACTTTCTCTCCCTCGTTCTCGCCTTTCTCCGTTCCCTCTTTGCCTACCCCCACATGACACAAAGGGCCAGGAACTTGTGACACTAATCAACCGGGTCCAGAAGTCTCATGACACCAGCCAGAAGATAATGTTAATGTGACACCTGGAGAGTCTGGAGGAGTCTATTGTGGCATGACACCTGGAGAGTCTGGAGGAGTCTATTGTGGCATGACACCTGGAGAGACTGGAGGAGTCTATTGTGGCATGACACCTGGAGAGACTGGAGGAGTCTATTGTGGCATGACACCTGGAGAGTCTGGAGGAGTCTATTGTGGCATGACACCTGGAGAGTCTGGAGGAGTCTATTGTGGCATGACACCTGACACCTCTAACTATAGTACGACACTTTTTCTCGATACTCTCTGACACCCCTTGATGATATGACACAGTTAAAATTACTAGCTAGTGTCCACGTTGAGACACAGATCTGACATTATCTGACACTCATGACACACCTTGACACTCACTCTGTTAAAACTTTTCACTCGTGAGAAGTTAAATAAGGTTGACCAGCGTCCTGTTGTGTATAGGAATAAGAAGAAATACTACTACTACTACTACTACTAATAGTAATAATAATAATAATAATGATGATGATGATGATGATGATGAACAGTTCTGGAGTATATTGACTAACATCCATTATAACACACCAAACTTCCTCAACAACCCTTAAATCTCCTCATATATCCTCGTGTCTACCTAAAATTACCCAAATTCCCGTGTGCTGATTGGTGGGTGTGGTGGCGTGATGGTAAGGCAAACGAACCCTGATTGGCAGGATAATGGCCCTTTTGTGATTGGCCAGTGAACACGTCACCGCCCACACCTTATTGGTGGTCATCATCGGGAATACCTCAGCTGGACCATCTGACCAATAACAACCTGTCTTTTGCCATGTACGCGTTTCTGATTGGCCGAAAAGTTTGTTGTTGTGGGAGGATTGAGTCGTATAGAACCTTTCCAGGCGGTGATTTATTTATTTAGCGTTTGGTTAAGACTTGCCGCCTATAAGAGGTGATAGACGGCCATATTCATCCGTCGCTCCTCACGCTGGTGGCCATTTTATGTTTTAACTTGGCATTTGTCCACTGATATGTTATGAGGTATTTCAGAGTGAAGTAATGACCAGTGTGTGCTACCACCACCACCACCATCAACTGGCCACACAACACGATACCTTATGATTCAGTCACCTGCAGTGTACAATCACCGGACCTTACTTTATGTGAGTTGGTAAGCTCAATGAACGCTTTACCTGACTGAGTGACTGACTTAAAGACTGAGCTGGACTGATGTATAAGTTCATCCTACGGGAGAAGGATTAGGCGTCAGTGCTCGTACCATGAAGGTTAAAAATAATAAGGTCGTTGTTTATCCTATGAAAAATAAAGATATCTCTTACATTCATCCTACGAAAAAATAAAGGTAGAAGGAAGGGGGGGGGGGGTCGGTGTTTATCCTGGAAGAAGCAAGCTGTCGGCCTTATGCATGGGTGTTGTACGGGGGAAAAAATCCTGTTCATCCTGGGATAATAACAATCTGGTCGTGTATGTGTATCCTGGGGTAGAAAAGAACATGACATTGGGTTTGTATGGAGAAGTGGTGGGTGGCGTGTGTGTGTGTGGTGGGTGGCGTGTGTGTGTGTGTGGTGTGTGTGTGGTGGGTGGCGTGTGTGTGGTAGGTGGCGTGTGTGTGGGTGGCGTGTGTGTGGTGGGTGGCGTGTCTGTGGTGTGTGGCGTGTGTGTGTGTGGTGGGTGGCGTGTGTGTGTGTGTGTGTGTGGTAGGTGGCGTGCGTGTGTGTGTGGTGGGTGGCGTGTGTGTGTGTGTGGTGGGTGGCGTGTGTGTGTGGATGTGGTGGGTGGCGTGTGTGTGTGGTGGGTGGCGTGTGTGTGGTGGGTGGCGTGTGTGTGTGGGTGGCGTGTGTGTGTGTGGTGGGTGGCGTGTGTGTGTGGTGGTGGGTGGCGTGTGTGTGGTGGGTGGCGTGTGTGTGTGTGGTGGGTGGCGTGTGTGTGTGTGTGGTGGGTGGCGTGTGTGTGTGTGTGGTGGGTGGCGTGGCGTGTGTGTGGTGGGTGGCGTGTGTGTGTGTGGTGGGTGGCGTGTGTGTGTGGGTGGCGTGTGTGTGTGTGGTGAGTGGCGTGTGTGGGTGGCGTGTGTGTGGTGGGTGGCGTGTGTGTGTGTGTGTGGTAGGTGGCGTGTGTGTGGTGGGTGGCGTGTGCGTGGTGGGTGGCGCGTGTGTGTGTGTGTGGTAGGTGGCGTGTGCGTTAAACAGCAGCGGCCGTCCCCAACTCACGCCGATCCTATCATTACAGTAGTTCCCGCCCGGTAAATCACCACTTTACCTGCCAATTGGGGTCCCTCGTCTTGTTATATATTCACTACAACCACCCGGCCATGCTCACGAAGGCTGTATCCTGACGCAGGTGCTGTAGGAGGGGCGTCCCGCGAGGTGATAACACCCTCGTAGATCACTGTAGTTCCCTTGTTTATTTGAAGCAACATAATCACGAACACTAAGAGTTCTGCAACACCAGACATACGCAGTGGGGGGGGGGGGGTACACGCAGTGGGAGGTGAGGAGGGCCAGGTGGTGCAATGGGAGGTGAGGAGGGCCAGGTGGTGCAATGGGAGGTGAGGAGGGCCAGGTGGTGCAGTGGGAGGTGAGGAGGGCCAGGTGGTGCAGTGAGAGGTGAGGAGGGCCAGGTGGTGCAGTGGGAGGTGAGGAGGGCCAGGTGGTGCAGTGGGAGGTGAGGAGGGCCAGGTGGTGCAGTGAGAGGTGAGGAGGGCCAGGTGGTGCAGTGGGAGGTGAGGAGGGCCAGGTGGTGCAGTGGGAGGTGAGGAGGGCCAGGTGGTGCAGTGAGAGGTGAGGAGGGCCAGGTGGTGCAGTGGGAGGTGAGGAGGGCCAGGTGGTGCAGTGGGAGGTGAGGAGGGCCAGGTGGTTATTATTATTATTATTATTATTTTTGTTATTATTATTATTATTATTATTGTTGTTGTTATTGTTGTTGTTATAACTCATCCATTCACCCCGTTACAGTGAAGATGTAATGAATGAGAAGAGAGGAAAATAAAGTTGCTAAATCATGTGTATTTTCATCTTGGTTTACCAGCCACAACTCTTCCCATAAAGTCAAGGACACGAGAGTAAACAAAACTAAATAAACATCGTACGTCAGGCACTCGAGTGATCCTTCAGGGTAAACACGAGCTGGCGACTGTTTACATCTGCTCACAACTGTTTATATCATCTGTTTGCAACCACTGTTTACATCTGCTCACAACTGTTTATATCATCTGTTTGCAGCACCTGTTTACATCTGCTCACAACTGTTTATATCATCTGTTTGCAACCACTGTTTACATCTGCTCACAACTGTTTATATCATCTGTTTGCAGCACCTGTTTACATCTGCTCACAACTGTTTATATCATCTGTTTGCAGTTCTCGTGTTGGAAGAGGTCAAAGGAAGAGCTTTAACAGGCGGCTCAAAGGTGTGTTTGATGCAGGGGTTTGTCCGGCTTGACCAGCTTGTTTTAATCTTTTTCTTTTCAGTTCACACCTGACTTAACCTCACCTCACCTACCAACACCTGACTTAACCTCGCCTCACCTACCAACACCTGACTTAACCTCGCCTCACCTACCAACACCTGACTTAACCTCGCCTCACCTACCAACACCTGACTTAACCTCGCCTCACCTACCAACACCTGACTTAACCTCGCCTCACCTACCAACACCTGACTTAACCTCGCCTCACCTACCAACACCTGACTTAACCTCGCCTCACCTACCAACACCTGACTTAACCTCGCCTCACCTACCAACACCTGACTTAACCTCGCCTCACCTACCAACACCTGACTTAACCTCGCCTCACCTACCAACACCTGACTTAACCTCGCCTCACCTACCAACACCTGACTTAACCTCGCCTCACCTACCAACACCTGACTTAACCTCGCCTCACCTACCAACACCTGACTTAACCTCGCCTCACCTACCAACACCTGACTTAACCTCGCCTCACCTACCAACACCTGACTTAACCTCGCCTCACCTACCAACACCTGACTTAACCTCGCCTCACCTACCAACATCTGACTTAACCTCGCCTCACCTACCAACACCTGACTTAACCTCGCCTCACCTACCAACACCTGACTTAACCTCGCCTCACCTGCCAACACCTGACTTTGTTGTAGGTGTGTAAGTAATACACCGGCGGGGAACAAATAATACTCGTTTATAATACAACAATGCTGTGTGGTTGGGTTTCACTTTAAATACAACAGGTTATTGTATTTCTATAGTTAAAACACACACTCACACACACACACACACACACACACACACACACACACACATATATGACTGAACTGTTCTATTTCACTTTAGATAAATAATACAGCAGTAGTATAGTAGTAGTAAGGTATTTTATTTTACCACAACAATCACCACATTACTACCATCATCAACACCACAACAATCACCATCACCACAACAATCACCACATTACTACCATCATCACCACCACCATAATCACCACATCACTACCATCATCACCACCACCACAACAATCACCATCACCACCACCAATATGTGTGTTTAGTGTACAGCTATGAAGGATAATTACTGTAATATATCAACACCAGAATAACTAAACAAAGAATAAAACTACAATACAACTAAAACTAAAAGTAAATAAATAAATAAAAAAATCCTAATTGTTTTCTTTATCTACGAGTCATTTTGAAAGTGTCCAGGGAATATTGTACACCCACTCACACTCACACGAACACCTCACAGACACGTACACCCACGTACACTCACACCTCACAGACAGACAAACACTCAAAACCAAAACGTACATAACATTTCAAGCCAATTTTTTTTCTCCAGTCAACCATTATTTTTTTTTTTCGTTTTAATAACATCAAAGGATACGAGTGTGTGTTAAGACTTAGGGCTTCTTTATTATAAAATGGTCGGCAGCTCTATTAAGCGTTTATAGGTAGTGCTGAATGGTAGATGATGGAGTGTGTGTGTGTAAGGGGTAATGGAGGGGGGGCTGTGAGTAGGTGAAGGAGGGGGGGAGGGGGGATGGAAAAGAAGAGGGGGGGGGTCCCACAACAATTATAAACCCTACCACTATTACCACACCTACCACTATCCACCACTACCATTACCACCATCCATCTTTACCACCACCACCACTCAGAGCACCACAATAAACAGGTATAATGGCACTGTATCGAGGTAACACCACACGACACGCACCTTTATAGTGGCACCCTAGCAAGCACCACATTACATTTTATGAACTGGAGTAAAACAAAGAATTGCTCACGTAAGTATTCCCTAATGATGCCTTTAATGATGGTCTTAACTACGGTCATATCATTAAAATCAAGTAAATCTATATATGACGAAAATAAATAAATAAATAAACTATTCGTCTATAATAAAAAGATAAAATAAACATTCATAAATAATATAAATAAATAAATTACTCGGAGAAATAAAAAAAAAGGAAAAATAATAATAAAAATAATTAATTAAAAACAAAATGGAAAAATATCACGTAAATCACACATTAATTATCACAAGGTAGAACTAAACCACCATAAATAACGAGTCAATAACGTTAATAACAGAACACTCACACACACACACACACCACACCACACACACACTCACTAATAAATGTGCACACAATATTAGTCGTGTAGGTGGAAATATACATGTACACATATACATAAAATGGCATACAGAGAAGGTATACATATGAACTATTAAGTATACAACCATACATAGACTCATATGTACACAAAGAAATATATATATATACACACACAGAGAAGAACACACTTAGCCTACATATAGACGCTTACACGCACTACAAGAATAAATTATACACGTACATGAATAAATTATACACGCACATGAATAAATTATACACGCATATGAATAAATTATACACGCACATGAATAAATTATACACGTACATGAATACAGTAAACAAATATGAACCAAAATACACATGTACGTTCCGGGACTTGCGTGTAAGTACTGTACAGAGAAGAGCTTATGTACTGATTGTGTACACGGACACCACTTACGGGGGAGAGAGAGAGAGAGAGAGAGAGAGAGAGAGAGAGAGAGAGAGAGAGAGAGAGAGAGAGAGAGAGAGAGAGAGAGAGAGAGTATGTATGTATGTGTATATAAACAAGTGAACATGTACGTCAGAGGGCCAGCAACACACACACCTTATGGTACAGTACAGACAGTGGCCGGATATTGAGTGAGAAACATATGAGGGAGACCTGTGTAGATACTGAGGGAGGGAGAGAGAGAGATGGAGGGAGGTAGGGAGGGGAGACTCAACAAGGCTAGAGTTACCACATTAATTTCATCAACTTATTATCCCGGACCCAGCAAGTAGTGGACGATAAAGTCTGAGTATATTACCTGCTGTCTCTCTCTTTCTCTCTCTCTCTCTCTCTGTCACGATGAGTTTGTTGTTCTTTCTAACTATATGTATGTATGTATGTATGTATGTATGTATGTATGTATGTTTCTCTGTATATACGAGATAATACAGCCTAGATATACAATGTAGACTCATACAACAGAGTCCAGGTCTACAGTACAATACATGAGAATACAGTAAGCAGTACTAACCGTTCTCTTCACACAAAGCCCGAATGGAGGATCGATGGAAGGAGTGACGATCCACCCCCACCACCCCTCTCCCCCCACCCCACCCTCTTCTCCCCACCCCTCTCCCCCCACCCAACCCTCTTCTCCCCACCCCCCCCCCACCCCCCCACTCTTTAAGGTGCCGCCCTATGATTAGCGACAGTGTGTGTGGGGTTGTACCATTATATACCGCAAATAAAACGACCCCTACTTACAAAACTATGATAGGGGGGGAGGGAGGGGGGAGGGGGGGAAGGGGTAGGGGAGTTTGTAACTTAAACGAGACTGTTGTGTGTGTGTGTGTGTGTGTGTGTGTGTGTGTGTGTGTGTGTGTATGGAGGTATAAAATATATATAAATATCTGGTTTAATAAGTAAAACACACACACACACACACACACACACACACAGGTGCATCTTCACCCACAACACTGCCTCTGTTGACCACTTGATGCTTCTTCTTCTTCTTCTTCTTCCACAGTCCTCCTCATATTTCATCTTTCTTCTTCTTCCATTCTCCTCTCCCTCCTCCTCCTCCTCCGTCAGTCACACCTTAATATGGTCCTCATGACACCTCTCACTTCGGGTACGTTCAGGTCATCCTCCAACCTCCTCCTCCAGCTGCTGGTCCTCCTCCTCCCCCTGCTGCCTTCTCCTCCTCTTGCAACTTTTCCTTCCCCTGTTAGTTCTTCTCCTCCAACTCCGTCTCTTCTTCCTCCTCCTCTCCCCTTCTCCTTACTACTCTCCCACTCCTCCTTCTACTACGCCTCTATTGCCATCCCCTACTCATCTCTCTCCCCCTTTTCCTCTTTCATCCCTTCTCTTTCTCTTCCCCTCATACCCTACCATCTCCCCCCTTCCCTTCCTCAACCCCTGCCTACCTCCCTTCATACCCTACCATCTCCCCTCCCCTCCCTCAACCCCTGCCTACCTCCCTTCATACCCTACCATCTCCCCTCCCCTCCCTCAACCTCTGCCTACCTCCCCTTATACCCTACCATCTCCCCCCCTTCCTTCCTCAACCCCTACCTCACCTCCCCAAGAAAGTGACAATATGGCTCGAGTCCTCCATAATGCCAAAGCTTTTAGGTGAGTTACCGAGGCGGGACACAATAACACTCAGACACACGTTGGTGGAACTCTCTTGTGGGGCTACGCTTATCAGGTCAGGTCAGAGGATTGCCTTTAATACCTAAACCTCAACTACAGGTCTGGATATAGCTTTCCGTCCTGTCTGTCTGTCTGTCTGTATGCTGGTCCTGTTTGTCTGTCTGTCTCTCTGTGTCTGTCGGTCCTATCTGTCTTGTTTTTCTGTCTGTCTCTGTCCCCAATATAATTCAAGAACGTGTTTGCGGATTTGCACTAGATTTTGAAGGTTTGGCCAACATGTAAATAGGTCTGTGAGATAAACTTGTCTATACTGAGTCAAAATTTACCAAGTGTTGCCGTAGTGACGTCTGACGCAGGTGTTTTTTTTTTCCAGGGGTTAAAGAAAACGATGATGTAAGACAGTTTCCAGCGGTGACTACATTAATTTACAGTGTCATTAGATCAATATTTACCCTGTCATGGTGAAGGTTGGCTGGCAGGGTTTGTATATGAATGTGTGATGTTTATTGTGTGGTGTGGTGTGGTGTGGGATGGTGTGGTGTGATGTAGCGTGGTGTGGTGTGATGTAGTGTGGGATGGTGTTGTGTGGTTTGGGATAGTGGTGTGGTGTGGTGTGGTGTGTTTGTTGGTATGTATGTTTATGTTCGTCTGCATACCAATAAGCCAGTATGTATCCATGTGTCTATATACAGCACATACCTAAAATACTGTAAAAAACTAACCAATCTTTAGCTAACCTAACCTAACCTAACCTAAACAAAGGTGCTCCCAGGTCACTCACTCTTGACTCACTCCCTCCCACCCACTCCCTCCCACCCACTCCCTCCCTCCCACTCCCTCCTTCCCACTCCCTCCCTCCCTCCCACTCTCTCCCTCCCTCTCACTAAGTCACACACCAATAAACATTCCCGACGTGTTATTGTTTTTGGAGTGGCGTGAAAAAGCCTCATATTTTACCTCCATACTTACCGAGGCAGGACGCTCACAGGAGACCAAGTTTTGCCCCAGTGACATCACAAAAGAGGCACTTCTATGGCGGCTCATTGACTGATACACCGTGACGTCACATGGAGTTGGGAAACATTGTCAAGTACTTCGGAAAAAAAAATGTTTCTTCTTGAGGGTTAGGTTAGGTTAGGTTAAGTTAGGTTAGGTTAGGTAAGGTTCGGTTGCGGTAACAGGTGGTACAGGAAAATTTATTGGGTAAATAACTAACAGACAAGAAAGGACAGTATACCGTGCCCACGAGGCGGAAATAACGATGGAAAATATGGCCGCGAAACTAAGCCTTCTGTTTGAATGTTAACCCAATAACACATTAAATATTACACTGTAGTTCTTTATTTTGCAACGATCAGCTGGGGGCAGTAGAGCACGGGGCAGCTACACCAGGTCAATGCACCCTCGTACACAGCTAATTCTGACATCCCTCATGGCACTAGTAGTGGAGTGAGTGTTGCCTGTTGATTGGTGGAACTGCGTGACGACATACCGTGAGAACCAATCAGATGCTCTAGAATCGCCACAACACCACTTCTTGACGCCGCCGTTCAGGAAGAAAAAGAACTTTCCTTTACTGTTTACCCTGTAGACCAACTCTCACCACTCAAAAGTTTCCTACACAAACAAGCAGCAGCAGATGTGAATAATATATTTGAATTAGAATAAAACATTAGACTACATTAAACTCTGGTCCTTCATGTCGTTCGCTCCTCACTAGTCAACGCTGACAACAACTTGTTGGAAAAACTGGCTGTTGATGACGATGTTTACTGTACTTAAACTCACCTTCGGCAAAGCTGTACTGTATTGACTATTTATCAAGTTAAGTTAAAACTGACTGCTTATAAATGTGTATACAGATTCCAACTTACCACTGATATTCCAACTCTCTTACTAGTCAGGAATCGAACCCGGAACCTCTGCATGTGAGCGGAAAGCTGTACCACTACACCACACGGGCAACAAAAGCTACCCTTGTCTGTTGTTTTAGAATAAGACGAAGGACCAGTCTTTGTGTGAAATACAACAAAGCCTTGGGTAGCCTTTTGGTGCCGTGGTATTGCTCTCCGCTCACTTGTAGAGATCCCGGGTTCGATTCCTGAGTTGTGAGGTTTGTATATTTTGAAGTCCGCATATATATATATATATATATATATATATATATATATATATATATATATATATATTAAAATCATCATACAAGTTCACATTGGTTCAGCATGTACAGTACAGGTGTACAAACAGTGTAAATAGACAGAGCTGGTATGAAAAATGCCAAAAATAATTCAATTTAACAAAGAAGCCGATGAAAGCTTAATGACACCTTAAGAGACGTAACTCAACGCCAGAAACCAGACCACCAGAACGTGGTCCGCCATGGTCCATTTTAATACCGTAATGGCACGAACTTGCACCATTAAGAGCGCCACTTACTGTGATATGACCTGATCTGGCCCATTGTACGATAATTTAGGCCAATGTAAACCACACGAGGATCTGTGGTGGTCTGGACCCGGATTCTCAACCGTTCGTGGAGTGAATCTTTCCCTCCAGTGATGTGAGACCTTTATTACTGACTCACACCTTGCAACACAGGCGGATTTTCAGGGGTCCGTACGTCAAAGTTACCTTATAACTCGTCATGTAAGAGCGTATCTAACTGACTCACTTAAATTACGACACAAAGATAGATTCTCAGGGGGTCGTCAGTAGAAAATAACCTCCCTAACTGAAGATAAGTGAACCCAACTCGCTTTCACAGTGACTCCCTAAGATGGTGGGCAATATGGCGTCCAAAGTGTTGAGAGACTCGTAACCTGAAGAGTAGGTTAATCCCAGCCAGCCATACCAGGGGGATGTCTCAGGGGGATGGAAGGGGTGAGGGGAGGTGAAGAGGGTGAGAAAGGGGGAAGGGGGGGTTAGGAGAAAGAGGGAGATGAGGAGGATTGGGAAGGTGAGGGGAGAGTGAGAGACGTGTGGTCACCTCTGACGTCAAGAGTCTTTCTTTTCACTCATGAAGAAAAAATAGATAAACAGACAGATTAATACAAAGATAATTAGACATATAGTGTAGATAAACAGAGAGAGAGAGAGAGAGAGAGAGAGAGAGAGAGAGAGAGAGAGAGAGAGAGAGAGAGAGAGAGAGAGACTAGTTACAAGTCCTAAATGCTAAGAATTTTATCAGGAGTTCAAGCAATAAGGGGTGGAGGTGGGTGGCTGTGTACTGCTGGGTAGATGTGGGTGTGGGCAGAACAGGGATGTGGGTAGTGGGTGTGGGTAGAACAGGGATGTGGGTGGTGGTTGTTGGGCGAAAGTGGTTATGATCGTGATTGTGGGCGTGTAGCTGGGTTGTGGGTGTGTGGGTGAGCGTGTAGGTGGATAGTGGATGTGTGGGTGGGCGTGTAGGTGGATATGGGCGTGTGGGTGGGCGTGTGGGTGGGCGTGTAGGTGAATATTGGCGTGTGGGTGGGTGTGTAGGGGTAATGGGCGTGTGGGTGGGCGGGTGGGTGAGGACGCTTGGCTAGTTCCCAAACTCTTATCACCTATTGACCCCCTCCCCTCCCTCCCTCCCTCTCCTCTACCCTATCCCTCATCCCTCTCCCCCTCCCCCTTCTCACCCTCTTCCAACCCCTTCCATTCCACCCCTTTCCTTCTCCTTCCCCCCTTCCCCTCTTTGTCTTCCACTCCTCCCTCCTTCCTCCTTCCTCCTCTCTTCGCCGTAACGTGGAATATAAAAATCATCATCAGTATTTTCTCACCTCCCTCCTTTATTCACTTTCTCCAATTACTTTCTATTTGTCTTCTCCATCTTCTTCACTTTCTTTCCACTTCCTGTTTATTTTCCTTTTCTCTGTTTCCAAATTTCGTGGATCAAAAACCATCGTTTGAGAAATATTATTAATCCTAGTGTATTCATCTATCTACCTTCAAATGTGGTGTGTATGTATGTATGTATGTATGCATGTATGTACAGTATGTGTGTGTATGTCTGTAAGTATCTCTCTCTCTCTCTCTCTCTCTCTCTCAGCCTCACTCACCAGGACTCACTTAGGCCGCTGTAATTCAAACCCTCTCAGCCTCTTAAGAACTACTATGGGAGTGAAGAGTGGTGAAAAAGAGGGAGAATTAGGCAGAAACGGATTAAAAAAAAGAACGGAAATGGCCCCTCTCTTTTCTACCTTTTCGCTTTTCCTCTTCTCTTCTCCTTTAGTTTCTTCTCTTCTCTCCTCCTTTTTCTTCTCTCCTTTCATTTCTTCGCTTCTCTTCTCTCGGTTCCCAAAATCGTTTGAAAATTGTCCCACGATTTTTTATTTAGTTTTTTCGTAACTAAAGATAAAAAAGAAATATCTGGTTACAAGTAAAGTCTCATTGTATCTTAGCCGCCATTTTTTTTTTTTGAGGGGGTGAGGGGGGGGGGGACATCGGCTCTGAATGGATGGTTAAGTGAGGCAGTTAGATCCTTGGCCTAATTGTTATTAATTACACTCCTGTTGGTAGTAAGCAAATGTTAAACACCGATGTGGTGAGATGTGTCACACTAGAAACTATTAACAGACACATAGAGAGAATTAAATGTTATGCTTTTACTGATGGTTCTGTGCAGACAAACACAGGTAGAACAGCTGTGCAATTGTAATATATAAAGAAAAAGAGATGATAGTGTCAGACAAACAAAGGCTGAACAACTGGGCCAGCACAACACAAACTGAACTAACTGGAATCTACTTAGCCACAGACTACCTCAAGAAAATGGAGGTGGGGTGATATTCTGTGACTCTCAAAGTGCTTTGAAATCAATGAACAGCCCGTCAGGCTCTATGTCTAAAGTTGTCTGTGATATTAAAAGAAATGTGATAACTGCCTATGAGAACAACTTTCGTATTGAATTTGTGTGGATTCCGTCCCATGTTGGACTTAGGTATCATGACTGCTGATAGACTGGCCAATGAGGCATGTAAGAGAGAAAATGTTGACCGTGACCTTGACCTGTCCAATGATGTACTTAAAAACATTCAAGTCAGAATCATGAACTCTGATCTAGAAGAAGTGAGAAATGCAGAGAGACCTGACAGTTGTAGCATTAGTAAATATGACAAATTTTGTGACGAGAGGTACCGGTATGGCCAGCATAAGGACAGAACCAGACAATGTGATGTAGTCGTGGCCAGAATTAGGCTAGGATACAGACACATCTGGCAAGTTAGTAACGCTGTACCCATACCGGAACACTCAGCATGTAAACTTTGTGATAAACCTTTAAAGCATACACTTGAACACTATATTATTGAATGTGACACTGTCAAAGACTTCAGGCCACCTGACTTATTGTGTCATGAACTTATTAATTATTACATTGAATCGGGGGTGCTTGATGACATTCTTGCTGTTTTTCCAAAATTTGCTAGCCCACACTGATTAGTCTTCAATTAGAATATGACGTCCAATGTATATGAACCACTGTCCTGCATGGCAGTGAACAGTGACATTACCCACATGAATCTGACCTCTATACATATAAAGCTGTTAATGAATATGATGTAATTCTTTGTGTATGAACCTCTGTCCTACGTGGCAGTGAGAAGTGATACCACCCTCAGTGTCAAGACCTGACTGAATTACTCACAATAGGCAAACTGTACTACAAGCTTTGCCAATTTGTTAAACTAAAATAGTGAGGTTATAAAAGGTAGATCATTATGAGAGAGAGAGAGAGAGGATATTGACTCACTCACACGCTGTTTTCACGAAATGTTCACAGCGTAGATAATTATTTAGATCCGCCTCTCACCAAACACTGCAGTGGCCTCTCTCTCTCTCTCCTTCCCCATTCCTCTCTCTCTCTCTCTTTATCTCTCTATTTTTCACCTTTTCACTTCGTCTCCTCCTTCTATCACCCTTCCCCCTCTCTCTCTCCCACTCTCCTTCCCACTGTCTTCCTTCCCTCTCTTCCTCTCACCCTCCTATTCTCTCTTCCTCTCCCCTATCTCCCGAACAATAAAGAAGATGAAAGAATGAAGGAGGAAAAAGAGGTGTGAAAACTAACCAAGGTCAAAGAAAGAAAGAAAGAAAGAAAGAAGGAATACGTAATAAAGATGGAAATAACATGGAGGGAAAAAGTGGTTCTAAAGAGGGGTGGAATTAACACTAAGGGGGTACGCGGGGGTGACCAGTTCCCCCTTTTTAGTACTCCTAACCCCTTTAAAGGTACTAAGGGGTATTAGAGGGTTAAAGTGGATAGCAATACATGCCCTTCCCCCCTTTTGTTATATTAATGGGGAAGGGGGAGGGTGGAAAGGGGGAAGGGAGGGAGGGAAAGGGGAAGGGGGAAAGGGGGAAAGGGGGAAGGGTATAAGCCAGTCTCTCTCTCCCCCTATATGTAAATTGTTCACCAGGAGTTAGTTATTGACGTTTATTCATTAACTCTCTCTCTCTCTCTCTCTCTCTCTCTCTCTCTCTCTCTCTCTCTCTCTCTCTCTCTCTCTCTATCTGTCTATTCATCTTCATTAAATTTACTATATGCTTTAAAACGTGTGTGTGTGTGTGTGTGTGTGTGTGTGCCACTGTGTATCTGTGTATGTATGCTTGTAGACCCATGTAAGTATGTATGTATGTATGTATGTATGTATGTAGCACTATCCTTCCCTCACACATCCCAGGTATTACCTTTATCAACATACACGTAGGGAGGGGGGTGAGGGGGGAGGGGGAGAGGGGAGGAGGGGGAGAGGGGGAGGGGGGGGGGGGAGGGGGAGGTAGCGTGGCTTAAGGTGTTGCAATAATGATAACCAGTCGAGGGAGGAGGAGGAGGGGGGGAGGGGGGAGGAGGGGGGAGGAGGAGGGGGGGGAGGAGGGGGGAGGAGGAGGAGGAGGAGCCGGCTGGTACAAGGGAGGAGAGGAGGATGTTGATAGCGTGAGGGAGGAGGAGAGGGAAGGTGAGATGAGGGAAGCTGCAAGATAGTGAAGGGAAGGTCCATTAGTGGAGGGAGGGTGGGGAGGGGGGAGGGAGGGAGGGGGAGGGAAGGGAGAGGGAAGGAAAGGGAAAAGGAGAAGTAGATTTTGTTAGTGGAACAACTTACCCCCACCCATCCCAGCAAAGACTACGCTCCCTTCCTTTAAATCATCTCTTAAAAAATATCTATTGTCTAAGTATTAATATTTCTTGTAACACTTACTATATTTACAGTACCTGCTGTTATTGTACCATCAAAACCGTTTTATCGGAAATTATCATGTAAATAGATACGTAATATTTGCCAACTAGTCATAATCCTGACAGCTCTGTCCTCTTGTTCAACCTTATTACTGTACAGCCCAGGTTGTACTGCTCCCCCATTATACTTATGTTTTTCAATTCCACTGTAATTTATGCATATAAAAAAATAATAATAATAATAAATATCGAAGTGATAACCGAGGTAACATTATGAGATGTTCTTATTACCACCAGGCTATTGTACTACTACAGATGATACTAAATGTTACATAATACTTCCTTGAGATAAATGTACAGTATATGTCAGGTGCCTACAAGAGAGCTCAGGTTCTCAACTGGCTCAGCCATGTTAATATTGTTATTATTATCCACTCTGTATCTGTGTTCTTCTGGCTAAATAAACTGTTTCAATTCAATTCTTGCCTCCTTACG
>CAUDMG010000997.1:537500-580000 GCA_958450375.1 Homarus gammarus
TTAAAGGGAAGTATCCAGGATTCACTAGAACGAGCAGTAGTAACAGTAACAGTCCCAGTGACAGTAGCAGTAACAACAACAACAGTAAAATCAGCTGCAGTAATAACAGCACTAACAGAACCAGTAGTGTCCATTAACAGCACCAGGCAGTATCGCCAGCAAGGGGGGGGGGAAGGGGGGAAGGGGAAGGGGGGACAGGGGGACAGGCAGTGACTCAGGGGGGTTTTACGTCCCTCCACCTGAATAATGGAAGATCATGTCACACACCCTTCTTGCTGCCGGGTCAAGCTAGGTCACGGCCGAGTGGGGGGGGGGGGAGAGGGGTGAGTGGGGGGGGGAGGGAGAGAGGAAGGGAGTGTAAGACGAAGGAAGGAGGAGAGGGGTGAGTGGGGGGGAGGGAGAGAGGGGTGAGTGGGGGTGGGAGGGAGAAAGGAAGGGAGTGTAAGACGAAGGAAGGAGGAGAGGGGTGAGTGGGGGTGGGAGGGAGAAAGGAAGGGAGTGTAAGACGAAGGAAGGAGGAGAGGGATGAGTGGGGGATGGAGAGAGAGAGAGAGAGGGGTGATGGTATAGCCCAGGTAAGACGGTTAAAGGTGAGGTGAGAAAGATCAGGTGTATCCAATAACTTCCTGTTGCTGTTGTTCCCGTTACTGTTGTTCCTGTTACTGTTCCTGTTGTTCCCGCTACTGTTGTTCCTGTTACTGTTTTTGCTGGTGGTGGTGATGTACTGTTCTTTATGTCGTGTTCACTGTTGGTGGTGGTGTGTGAGGGAGAGAAGGGGGAGAGAGGGAGAAGAGGAGGAACAGAAGAGAGGAGAGCCGTAGAGAGAGGGAGAAGAGAGGGAGAAAGGAGGTAGGACAAACGGCAGGGAGATGATGGAGAGGGAGATGATGGAAAGGATAGGAGGAAATGAGGGAAAGAAGAAGGGAGGGGAGGAAGGAAGAAGGGAGGGAAGGGGAGAGGCAGGAGGAAAGAAGAAGAGCGACAGAGAGGGTGGTGGGAAGGAGGGAAGGAATAAGGGAGGAAGGGAGAAAGCGATGACAGAAGGGAGAGGAGGGAGGACCGGCTGGGACAGAAGGGAGAGGAGGGAGGACCGGCTGGGAGAGAAGGGAGAGGAGGGAGGACCGGCTGGGACAGAAGGGAGAGGAGGGGGGACCGGCTGGGAGAGAAGGGAGAGGAGGGAGGACCGGCTGGGACAGAAGGGAGAGGAGGGAGGACCGGCTGGGACAGAAGGGAGAGGAGGGAGGACCGGCTGGGACAGAAGGGAGAGGTGAGTATTGGGGTCCACACTAAAAAGATTTTCTCAATTTCTTCCTGAACAAAAAAACAAACACTTTCTATTCCTTTGTTTCTGTGTGTGAGAGATAGATAGATAGAGAGAGAGAGAGAGAGAGAGAGAGAGAGAGAGAGAGAGAGAGAGAGAGAGAGAGAGAGAGAGAGAGAGAGAGAGAGTATAACATTTTCTCATCTGTAACCAAAACATTTCCCTGACTATAAATATTTCTTAATTATTCCTTCAGTACTTTTCCCACGCATTAATTTACTCTCTATGAATAAATTTAATATTCATGTATATTTTTCAGTGAATGAGTTTTATTGTATAGTTAGTGAATTAATTTAAATGTATAGTAGATGAATAAGACACTTTACTCTATATAAATAAATCTCATTCATTATTACGACGATTTTATTCATCGTCTTTGTTAAATTATTTATATTGAATTAAACCATCGTTAGTCAGTTTGTTAATATGTGAGTCACTCAGTCAATAATATGGTCAGTCAGTGGAGGAATTCGGTCAGTGGAGGCAGTCAGTCAGTGGAGGAAGTCAGTCAGTGGAGGCAGTCAGTCAGTGGAGGAAGTCGGTCAGTCAGTGAAGGCAGTCAGTCAGTGGTGGCAGTCAGTCAATCAGTGGAGGCAATCAGTCAGTCAGTGGAGTCAGTCAGTCAGTAGAGGCAGTAAGTCAGTCAGTTTGTGAAGTCAGTAAGTCAGTCAGTAAACCAGTCAAGTGTCTACAGCAACTAAATAAACAAAGTTATTTCCATCAGTGTGTGTAGTGTGAGGCGGCGAGCTATATGTATGATAATTCTAGCTACTCTCCCTCTCTCTCTCTCTCTCTCTCCTTCCCTCCCTCACTCCCACTTTCCCTCCCTTCATGTAATCCTAATCTACTTCCCCTCCCCCTCCCTCTCTTCCCACCTCCCCTCCCTCCCTCTCTTTCTTCCCCCTTCCCTCCCTCCCTCCCTCCCCCCCCATCCAAAAATAATTATCCCCAACAGTCTTATTCTTGAGTACTTTTACAGTTATGACGACTTAAATAGGGATTCTCAATAGCTACAATGAACAAGGCCCCATCCCGCCTGACGCTCCAGCCCGGGATCGAACCAGTGTACCCGACCAACGCACTAACACAGTCTCACCACTACGCCACGACACCTTGAAAAATTGTTTCCCTAAAAAAGTAAAAAAAAAGTAAAAAAATAATGTGGGTTAAACTCTGGTGACGCCATGACGAAAAATGAGCGAAGTTAGAATTTGTGAGTTGGTGGTAGTGGCCATTTTGTCCTGAACAGGGAGTGGGGAGGTGCTAGTACCAGTATACAGGGAGTAGGGAGGTGCTAGTACCAGTATACAGGGAGTGGGGAGGTGCTAGTACCAGTTTACAGGGAGTGGGGAGGTGCTAGTACCAGTTTACAGGGAGTGGGGAGGTGCTAGTACCAGTTTACAGGGAGTGGGGAGGTGCTAGTACTAGTTTACAGGGAGTGGGGAGGTGCTAGTACCAGTTTACAGGGAGTGGGGAGGTGCTAGTACCAGTTTACAGGGAGTGGGGAGGTGCTAGTACCAGTTTACAGGGAGTGGGGAGGTGCTAGTACCAGTTTACAGGGAGTGGGGAGGTGCTAGTACCAGTTTACAGGGAGTGGGGAGGTGCTAGTACCAGTTTACAGGGAGTGGGGAGGTGCTAGTACGAGTGGGAATGCTGTACAGATGCCGTAGCTACTTCACTCCTGAGCAGTTGCTTCAAGTATATAAGGGATATATTCGTCCTAACTGGGAGTACTGCCCTCATATCTGGGGTGGCTCTTCTTCTGTCCAACTATTAGATAGGGTGGAATCAAAGGCATTTCGTCTTATTAACTCTCCTCCTTTAGTCGACAATCTCTCTTCCCTTTCTCTTCGCCGCAATGTTGCTTCACTCTCTCTCTCTTACAGGTACTTTAACGGGCAATGTTCAGGGGATTTGGCATCCTGTGTACCGCCGGCAAGGCCGTGGGTTCGTAACACACGTCTTGCCCGCGGTGCCCACCGTTTCTCTGTGGATGTCGTTCACACTAGAATAACCCGTTATAGTACCTCCTTCTTTCCTCACACAGTCAAACTGTGGAATGCTCTGCCTTCTTCTGTGTTTCCATACTCTTACAATCTGTCTCACTTTAAAAAGCTGGTTTTCCGGCATCTTCGTGGAGTAGATCAATACAGTTTAACCTTTTTTTCTATATTTTCAATTTCTTTCCGTTCTCCCCCCCCCCCCCCAGGCTCCGTTGTGGGTCGTTGACCTGTGCCCGGGTGGGCTAATTCCCGTAAAAAAAAAAAAAAAAAAAGTTACAGGGAGTGAGGGGAGGCGGGGAGGTTGACGCCAATACACAGGTAGTGGGAGGATGCATGCCACCTCCTAGCACAGGTAATGGGATGGGGACATGATTGAATCGCCCGACGGAGTTCATTTATATTAATAAGGAGGAGAGAGAGAGAGAGAGAGAGAGAGAGAGAGAGAGAGAGAGAGAGAGAGAGAGAGAGAGAGAGAGACCCCAATAAGTTACCTGAAGTCATCGTACTCAAGGGGTTAAACAGGTAATTAATTAACAAACTTACCTTGATATTATTATTTTCTAATCCCTATTAAGGTGAACGACCTCCTGTGAGCCTTACCTGTAATTAAAAGAGAAAAAGGAATAATTAGTTATAATGATATTAATAATGACGATAATGATACACGATGGCTAACAATAATAATAATAAATAAATAATAATAATAATCCAGGAATCCCCTAAATCCTACTAATCCATAAAAGAAAAAAATAAATCCCAAATCCCATAAATATTCCCAAAGACCCCCTAATATTCCTTCAAATAACCACATATTTCCTAAAATCCCTAACTTACCCCCACTTCTTAAAATCCCTCCCACTAAAATCCCCACAAACAATTACCGTCAGTTTGGTCTTACGAGGCGAACAATTACAGGGACATTTAGGGAATTTGGGGGAATTTCCATAACTGATCGAATATTCATAGCAAGAGAAGGGGATAGTCTCCCTTGGGTACCCCTCCTTCCTTCCCTCCACTCCCTTACCTTCCTCCACCTCACTGTCCTCTCTCTTTCCCTTATTTCTTCCTTACCTCCCTTTATTCCACCTCTCTTTCCCTTACCTCCTTCTCCCCTCTACCGCCCTCTCTTCATGCTATCCCTTCTTCTCTTCTTCCCACCTCTCTGCCCCCTCCCTCTCTTCCCCTTAACATGCAGGGAAATCTGGGGTGTGTAGGTTCTCATTTCTTCCTCTATACACAGAGAATTTTAGAATTTCTAGGTATTTTTCCCTCGATACCAAGAAATTCTAGTATTTTAAGGTGAATTATGTCAGTTCTTCCGTACAGGCATGGAAATCTGGGGAGTTTTTAAGTACATATGTGGGGGAAATTAGGGTTTGTACGGGCACTTTCTTCCCTATACGTACAGTCCCCTTCACTAGTGCGTTTACAGGGGGCTCGTCATGTTCTGTGCAGTGTGGCTCAGAAGGAAACTCGTATAGTAAACATACAATAGAATCAAAGTAAAACAATATTAAAACAAATATCTCACAGGTAATGATTGGTGGAATGTTCATATGACGAGCCCCTGTAAAGGCACCAGTGAAGGGGACTGTAGATGGGACGTAGGGAGAGTTAGATACACATTATATCTTCCCTCTCCCTCTCTACCTTCCTTCAATAATCAATCCCTACTCTTCTCCTTCTTTCTATTCTTCCCCCCTCCCTCCCATCTGTCCATCCACTCCCCTCCCCACCCTTCCAACTCTCTCTCCCACCCTCCCATTATCTTCCATCACTCTTTCCCTCCACCACCAATCCAAATTCATCACCCTTCCCATCCTCCTACTACCCTCACTCCCTCCCTTCTCCCTTCCCTTCTTCCCCTACCTTCCCTCATACTCTTCCACTCTCCTCCCCACTCTTCCCCTTCCACTACCCCTTCCCTCTCTCCCATGACACTACACAGGTCACACAGTCATCGTCAATAAACACCACACACGCTACTGACTTGTGGAGGCCGCCGCGTTAATCTGCTCTCCATTGTATTGTCATCTATCTTGGTCAACCACTGCAGAGAGAGAGAGAGAGAGAGAGAGAGAGAGAGAGAGAGAGAGAGAGAGAGAGAGAGACGACCACCCTCACCACCATGCAATAAATCACTAGCTTCAGCTCCCAGGGATTACAAATGTTATAACTGCCTGCCTGACTGACTTACTAACACAGACCTGACACTTCCCTGACACTTTCCACGCACCTTCTGACACTTTCTTGATACCTTCCACACCCCGTACTGACACTTCCTACACACTGACACTTTCCACACACACACACCCTCTGACACTATCTGACACTTTCCACACATCCTAATTACTGCCTGACACTTCCTACACACTGCGACACTTTCCTAATATTGCCTGACATAACAACAACTATAATAACTACAATAACAACTACAATAACAAGCAAATAACAACTACATCAACGACAATAATAACCACAATCACATCAACCATAACTACAACAATAACAACCACTCACAACTATGATAACCACAATCACAACTACAACAAATATTACAACAACAAGAATAAAACAAATAAAATACCTTGTCTCTATAAAATTTACCTGGCCGGTTCCTGGAAAATGCAACGTGAGAGGTAAGACTGTATAGTAAGTTTTACCTGAGACAAATTAACCTGTGTCGACGCCACCTGCCTCCGAGTGTACGATGTTTACTCCCGAGGCTTGTCCAGAGGGTGACGAAGGGGGGGGGGGGGGGGGTAGGAGGGGGAGAGGGGGGGTATGTTACTTGTTCTTTGGGGGGGGAAGTTACGATACGTTACTTGTTGGAAGGAGTGACTGTACTGTATACGTTACTTGGTGCTACTTCTCATTATCGTCTTATATATTTTATCGTCTGTTCTCTCCAAGCTTCCAACTAACGCCTAGAGTCAGTTTGTAACAAGGCAGCTGATTGGTTGACGGAGGGACACCTAAACAATCCCGACAGTTCTCAAGGCAGCTGATTGGTTAATGGAAGGACACCCAAACAATCCCGACAGTTCTCAAGGCAGCTGATTGGTTAATGGAAGGACACCTAAACAATCCCGACAGTTCTCACGGCAGCTGATTGGTTAATGGAAGGACACCCAAACAATCCCGACAGTTCTCAAGGCAGCTGATTGGGTGACAGAAGGACACCCAAACAATCCCGACAGTTCTCAAGGCAGCTGAGTGGTTAATGGAAGGACACCCAAACAATCCCGACAGTTCTTTAGTATTTAAATCTATCGTATTTATTTTATTATATTTCGTGGGAAACACTCAGGTATCATTACTGTCTTGAGAGAACGAGAAAAAGATTACATTTTTTAGCGACATCCAAAAATATCGTTCAAAGTTAGGTTAAGTTAGGTTAGGTTAGGTTAGGTTAGGTTAGGTTAGGATGGTAAATCTGTAAGGTGAAATAAACTTGGGTGTCTAAAAAATTCCAAGTTATCCATCGTACATCTCTCAACATACACCCACCAAGACTAAGTATCGTACAGGGAACACCATAGTTATCGTTCATCATTACGTCAGATCAACCTGTGGTGGTGTTCATTATGGGGCGATAGAGAGAGAGAGAGAGAGAGAGAGAGAGAGAGAGAGAGAGAGAGAGAGAGAGAGGTGGGGTGAATGGGAGGTAACAATGGCGCTTTATTTACAGTATACTTTGTGGTTGTGGACATCAAATCCTCGTTACCCGGCGCGGATAACGCTACCTAACACCCACCAAGGATATCCCCCCGATAGCCGCTCTTCCCGTATATACCAATAACTGTGTCAAGGGAAATGTTTAGGTGGGGTGGATGAGATTTACTTTGTGTTGAGATCCCGGGATTCTTAAAGGATCATACGTCGTGTTTTAGCCTCTTACTTTACCTGGCGACGTGAGACCCAGATACAAGTGGGTTCTTTTAGGCTTAGACGCATAGAAGGATTCACAGTTGGTCTTAAGTTAAAAGAAAAATTCCCCCCCTCCCCCCCCCCCACTTAGATACACCACAACGTATGTATTATTATGACTTTAACCCTTTGAGTCCTGATGGGTTAAATCATCGTCCTCAAAGGGTTAAATCATCGTCCTCAAAGGGCTAAATCATCGTCCTCAAGGGGTTAAATCATCGTCCTCAAAGGGTTAAATCATCGTCCTCAAAGGGTTAAATCATCGTCCTCAAGGGGTTAAATCATCGTCCTCAAAGGGTTAAATCTTCGTCCTCAAGGGGTTAAATCATCGTCCTCAAGGGGTTAAATCATCGTCCTCAAAGGGTTAAATCATCGTCCTCAAAGGGTTAAATCATCGTCCTCAAGGGGTTAAATCATCGTCCTCAAAGGGTTAAATCATCGTCCTCAAAGGGTTAAATCATCGTCCTCAAAGGGTTAAATCATCGTCCTCAAAGGGTTAAATCATCGTCCTCAAGGGGTTAAATCATCGTCCTCAAAGGGTTAAATCATCGTCCTCAAAGGGTTAAATCATCGTCCTCAAAGGGTTAAATCATCTTCCTCAAAGGGTTAAGTCATCGTCCTCAAAGGGTTAAATCATCGTCCTCAAAGGGTTAAATCTTCGTCCTCAAAGGGTTAAATCATCGTCCTCAAAGGGTTAAATCATCGTCCTCAAAGGGTTAAATCATCGTCCTCAAAGGGTTAAATCATCGTCCTCAAAGGGTTAAATCATCGTCCTCAAAGGGTTAAATCATCGTCCTCAAAGGGTTAAATCATCTTCCTCAAAGGGTTAAATCATCGTCCTCAAAGGGTTAAATCATCGTCCTCAAAGGGTTAAATCATCGTCCTCAAAGGGTTAAATCATCGTCCTCAAAGGGTTAAATCATCGTCCTCAAAGGGTTAAATCATCGTCCTCAAAGGGTTAAATCATCGTCCTCAAAGGGTTAAATCATCTTCCTCAAAGGGTTAAATCATCGTCCTCAAAGGGTTAAATCATCGTCCTCAAAGGGTTAAATCATCGTCCTCAAAGGGTTAAATCATCTTCCTCAAAGGGTTAAATCATCGTCCTCAAAGGGTTAAATCATCGTCCTCAAAGGGTTAAATCATCGTCCTCAAAGGGTTAAATCATCGTCCTCAAAGGGTTAAATCATCGTCCTCAAAGGGTTAAATCATCGTCCTCAAAGGGTTAAATCATCGTCCTCAAAGGGTTAAATCATCGTCCTCAAAGGGTTAAATCATCGTCCTCAAAGGGTTAAATCATCTTCCTCAAAGGGTTAAATCATCGTCCTCAAAGGGTTAAATCATCGTCTTCAAAGGGTTAATCATCGTCCTCAAAGGGTTAATCATCGTCCTCAAAGGGTTAAATCATCGTCCTCAAAGGGTTAATCATCGTCCTCAAAGGGTTAAATCATCGTCCTCAAAGGGTTAAATCATCGTCCTCAAAGGGTTAAATCATCGTCCTCAAAGGGTTAAATCATCGTCCTCAAAAGGTTAAATCATCGTCCTCAAAGGGTTAAATCATCGTCCTCAAAGGGTTAAATCATCGTCCTCAAAAGGTTAAAGACGGCAAGATAACAGCTCAAAGTTTACCGTTATATATTTACCTGTGAAAGATTTTATCCTTGATCAAGTTATGAGTTTTAGTGTTAATTCAATGCCATATTTTGGGGACATTTTCTCAAGCCTCTGATTGGTCGAGAGGATTTCTCATCATTATCTTCACAAATGTTGGTCTGACTGTCAACATTATTCCCACCGTGTCTCTCTCTCTCAGCTGACTCAGATAAACAAGGGGGAATAAATGTTTCTCTCAGCCGTATAAATTAAGACTCAGCGAATACTTCTTAATAACCCAGATAACTAGGGAGACATGACAACAACAACAACGAAAATAACAACAAAAATAACAACAAAAATATAAAGAAAACAACGACAAAAATACAAAATAACAAAAATAACAACAACAACTACAAGACTTAACAAACAGACGACAATTTTTAGTACAACAAAAGATATTGGATGTTCCTCTGCTCACAACACTTACTTCAACATAGCGGACACCTTACCTACCGGAGCTCACACAACTACTGGGCCCTTCCTCCCTCCCTCCCTCTACTGACGAAGACCCTGAAGGCGTGTGTGTGTGTCCGTGGCAAGGTAAAGTTCAAACAGGAATACCATTGACCTAAGACTCCACCAGTGACCCCCAACCCTCACCCCTCCCCTCTCACCAACCACCCCCTCTCTCTCCCCACGCCCCACCAAGCTCCTCCCCCTCATTAGAATCTCAGATGAGGACAATTAACCTCCATAGTGATGTGGATCTTGCCTTGTTTACTCTTGTTTGTTTTTGTTTATATCACCCTCGGTAGTCTGTCTGCCTTTGTTTATCTTTTATTCATTTAAATTTCTTTCTTGTTAAGGTTGTTTACTTGTTTTCATCTATTTTTTTTCACTTTTTAATTTGTTTTTATTCTCTCTCTCTCTCTCTCTCTCTCTCTCTCTCTCTCTCTCTCTCTCTCTCTCCACCTACTTTCATTTCACCCTCTCTATGACAAATCTTCGCAGGCTAATTTTCTTTATTTTTAGCTGTTGTTATCTTTCTATTTTTCTATCTTTCTTTTCTTATTCATTCTCTTGCCTCTTGCTCCTTCCATCCAACTTTAATGGAGAGTTCTATTGTCCCTTTTCTGTCTCGCTTTCACTTTCTCTGAGACAAAAATATTCCTTTTGTCTTCTCTCTCTCTCTCTCTCTGTTTATTCAATTTTCACTCTACAAAGCATCTCTCTCTCTCTCTCTCTCTCTCTCTCTCTCTCTCTCTCTCTCTCTCTCTAACCTGATTTACTATAGTGAAAGAAAGAAACAAAGAAAGTTAATGAGTGATAAATAAAAAGGAAGAGTCAGAGAGGAAAATAAACAGATTAATATAAAGTAAGAAAGAAAGTAAGAAAGAAAGTAAGAAAGGAAAAAGAGAGCCCCCGTACACATAAAAATATCCACCCTCTTGTTCTACTCCGGCATGTGTGTGTTGACGTAATAACTTACCTTGTCTGGCCCTCAAGTGACTCATTCATTCTAGTGTTGTCTTATTTTTTTTATTATTCTTACTACTACTACTACTACTACTACTACTACTCCCCCAATAGGCACACCTTCGTTACTACTACTACTACCGCCACTACTTTTTTTTTAAACGTGGCCTCCAGCCTCCCCCAATAGCCACACCTTCGCCGCCATTTTATTACCGTGAAATTAACTATCCTCATACATAAGTAGCTACCCTGGCTGTGTTGAGTTAGTTGAGCGGCAGATCTATGTGGCATTCAGTGACTGTTGCCTCATAGTCGATATCTTCGAATGTTGTCGGCTTTGGGGCCGCTGATGTCGTTCCCCTGAGGTATAGCAATGCAGACCTAAGGAGAGAGAAGGACAGTCGACATCTCATCCAGGCTGCAACATAACTTCTGGGCTGCTGCTTCTGTTCGGAGATCACCTTCGCGAGTCTGGTGTAGAAGCATCTTGCACTTGGTCCCATCCCACCAGAGGTTGTGAACACTAGAGGAGTGAAGCTGCCTTGATCAACGTTCTGAATTCTCTCCCCATATGCCCTTAACTTGTCGTTCTCGTTCCTCCTGTGTGCAGCATCGAGAGCTAAGTTACGGTGACTGTTACTACTACTACTACTACTACTACTACTAATAATAATAATAAATATTATCATTATTATTGTTGGTGTTGTTCTTTTCATATTGTTGCTGATTTATGTTGTTGTTGTTGCAAAAATAATAATTATTATTATTATTATTATTGTTGTTGTTGTTGTTGTCGTCATTACTTACAATCACTAATATTACTCAGATTTCAACAGTGTTTTTCTTCCTAATATTAATCTTCTTTCTCTCTTGTTTTTCCTTGTTTTTGTTGCAAGAGTGTGTGTGTGTGTGTGTGTGTGTGTGTGTGTGTGTGTGTGTGTGTGTGTGTTTATTCTGGGAAGACAATTATTCTGAACTAGAGACGTGTGGGAGAGAAAAAGGGAAGGAAGAAGAAGAAGAAGAGCAACACGAGAGAGAGAGAGAGAGAGAGAGAGAGAGAGAGAGAGAGAGAGAGAGAGAGAGAGAGTTTACTCAGTCATGATACTAAATAATTCACTCTGAACACAGCCTTGACATCACCTCGCGCTACACCCCTTTGAGAGACACACACATGACACACCTTTGGCACTCGCTCTGACACAATACTTTATTCTTTATGACAAAACTTCACCTCTTCCTCCTCTACCTCTTCCTCCTCCTGTACCTCTTTCACCCTCCTCCTCCTCCTCTTCCTCTTCCTCTTCCTCTTCCTCCTCCTCCTCCGACTGCACTTTCGCTATTTCCCCTCTTGACTTATGTAAAGTCCCCTTGAGACATAGTCCTCTCCCCTCAACACCGTGTCCCTACCTCCCCTCATATACACTCTATCCTCACTACAACACACACCTCCCCTCCCCTCAGATACACTTCCCCTCCCCACAACACACACCTCCCCTCCCCACAACACACACCTCCCCTCCCCACAACACACACCTACCCTCCCCACAACACACACCTCCCCTCCCCACAACACACACCTCCCCTCCCCACAATACACACCTCCCCTCCCCATAACACATACCTCCCCTCCCCACAATACACACCTACCCTCCCCACAACACACACCTCCCCTCCCCACAACACACACCTACCCTCCCCACAACACACACCTCCCCTCCCCACAACACACACCTCCCCTCCCCACAACACACACCTTCCCTCCCCACAACACACACCTCCCCTCCCCACAACACACACCTCCCCTCCCCACAACACTCTGGTCGTAAAAGGATAAACCCCAAAAACGTTTCCTTTAAGACAAATTCGATCACCAACATAAATGAATTCTCAAAGGATGGTAAGCTAAATTTTCCTCCTAACTGGTGATGTTAAAACGAATCTCACTTAAATTATGACTGAGAGATAAGAGGAAAAATGGCGTCATAATTATCATAAGACTCGACCCTCGTCATGAATAAATTGATAAAATAAAGAGATAAGTGAAATAACTACTATAAATACTGACAAAGGGACGGGAGAAAAATGTAACGTGGTTTTCTTTGAGAACCTGACACACATACCTAATATTGTAGGCCGCGGTGGTGTGGTGATGGTGTGGTTGTGGTGAAGTAGTGTGGTAATGGTGTGGTGGTTGGTGTGGTAATAGTGTGGTTGTGGTGAGGACGTGTGGTAATGTGTGGATGACGGTGTAGTGACTGGTGTGGTAGTGTGGTAATGGTGTGGTGGCTAGTGTGGTAATAGTGTACAGTAGTGGTGTGGTGACTGGTATGGTAGTGTGATGACTGGTGCGGTAATGATGTGGCTGTGGTGTGGTATGGTGTGACTGTGGTGTGGTAGTGTGGTAATGGCATGGTGTGGCTGTGGTGTGGTAGTGTGGTAATGGCATGGTGTGGCTGTGGTGTGGTAGTGTGGTAATGGCATGGTGTGGCTGTGGTGTGGTAATGGTGTGGTTGGAGGTTGTGGGCTCACCATCACTAATTTAGAGCAGTGTTGATCTTGCAGGCATTACGAAGGCAGTTTATTGTCGATGGCTGTAAGGTGTGTGTTGTGGGAGAAGGGAGGGGTGAAAGATGGGAGGGGTGAAGGAAGGGAGGGGTGAAAGAAGAGAGGGGTGAAAGAAGGGAGGGGTGAAGGAAGGGAGGGGTGAAAGAAGAGAGGGGTGAAAGAAGGGAGGGGTGAAAGAAGGGAGGGAGGAAGGGAAGGATAAATGGATGAAAGCAGGAATAATAGAGAGAGAGAGAGAGAGAGAGAGAGAGAGAGAGAGAGAGAGAGAGAGAGAGAGGGAAGAAGGAAGAGGAGAAAGGCAGGAGGTGGTAAATATTGTAAGTGAGAGAAGGAGAGAGAAGGAGAAGAAGAGGAAGGGGGAGGAGAGAAGGAGATAAATGGTTTTAATAATGGCAAGGAAGAGGAGGAGGAGTGTGTGTGTGTGTGTGTGTGTGTGTGTGTGTGTGTGTGTGTGTGTGTGTGTGTTCAGCTACGCATCACAGCTTATTATCCCATATTAATTACAGGATGGTCAAAGGCTGTAACTTAGTTCTTCCTGGAAATAAAATAGCTTATATTTTTTTATTGAATTACTCTCGATTTTTTATTTTATTTTTTTTTGATGGACAATTTGAATGATTCGAGAACGTATTGGTTAGGTTAGGTTAGGAGCGAGTCTCTCTCTCTCTCTCTCTCTCTCTCTCTCGCCCTCACCCCCTCATCTCCCCTCCCTCACCTCTCACCCCCTCCCCTTACCTTCTACACCCCCTAATATTTGTCGCCCTTCAGGTCACAGTCCGTCAGGTCCGAGACATGTCCCTCACTTGGACCTGAAGTCTCTAGGGTGGAGAGGGGGGAGAGGAGAGGGGAGAGGGGAAAGGGAGGTAAGGGAAAAGGAGAGGAAAGAGAAGATGGTGAACAAAGAGATAGGGGGATAAAGGGAAGGAAAGAACAGGGGGAGGAAGGAGAGAAGATGAGAAGAGGTGGAGGGGGAAGAAAGAGAGGGAGAAGAGAGGGGGAGAGAGGGGAAAGAGAGTGAAGCGAGAGAAGGGAAAGAGAGAAAGAGAGATAAAAGAGCCCTAGATGTACTTCTAGTCTCCATTTTGAGCTTCTCAATTAACTGTCTTGTTAGGCCAGGCGTCCTCTCCCCGTCCCCTCACTGTCACACCGAGGGGAGACAAAACAATGACCACGACGTCCTCATTTTCTCTCCTCACTACCCCTCACTCTCATTGCTTCCCCTCTCCTCTCACTCTCAATTTCTTCCCCTCACTCTCCTCCCGTTCCCCTCTCCTCCTCTCTTTCCTCTTGTTCCCCTTTCTTCCTCTCACTCTCCTCCTTTTCCCCTCTCCTCCCCAACTGAACTCCCTCACTCCTACCACCCATTCCTTCCCTCCCTCCTTACCCTCCCTTCACTCTCCTTCCCTCCCTCCCTCTTGTCCCTCCTCTCACTCCCCTTACACCCCTCCCGCCCTCCTTACCCTCCACTTACTCTTGTCTCTCCTTACCCTCCCCTCACTCTCCTTCCCTCCCCTCACTTCCCCTCTGCCTAACACGAGTCAGTGTTTACCCAGGGCAAAATTTCCTCTCCGTTCGTCCCCTTAAATTTCCCCTCGACCCTTGGATACGCCGGTTGGATCGCCAGAGGGGGACACACCGCAAAAAAAAAATATTCAGCTTAGATACCCATTTATCCTCCCATTACTAAGGGGTAAGACATGGCCATAGTTCCCCCTTACGTGCCCTTAGATGTTCAGATCACTAAGGGGGTTAATGCGTCGTCAAAATCACTTCCCCATTAGATTCCCCTTAAATGTCTAGCTATCCTAACCTAAACCTAACCATTAGGATTGGGGAAGAGCACTAATGGGTCTCAGTCCTAATGGGGAGATGAGGTTAGGTTAGGTTGGGGTCTATTAGAACCTGGGCCAATTAGCACTAGGACTAATTAGTACTGGCGCCTATTAGAACCCGGGGCCTATTAGTACCCAGTCCAATTATCATTGGGACCTGTTCTATTAGAACTGCAACCCATAAAAGCTGGGCCCCTATGAAGACTGGGGCCTAGTAAATCTGGGGCCCATTTAACCGTCTAACCTTTTGTCTCTTTATAATAAAAAACTTTGGCCTCTCCACAGTAATTACTTTCCAACTAGTTATCGCGGTCACCTTCCTCGACGCTTTCTAAAAAAACTTTCCATTTATTTTCTATCAATCTTCCTGGTGGGGGAGAGGGTGGGGTGGAGGGGGTGTGGGGTGGGGTGGAGGGGGTGTGAGGTGGGGTGGACGGGTGTGGGGCAGGGTGGAGGGGTGTGGGGCAGGGTGGAGGGGGTGTGAGGTGGAGGGGGTGTGGGGCAGGGTGGAGGGGGTGTGGGGTGGGGTGGAGGGGTGTGGGCAGGTGAGGGGTGTGAGGTGGGGGGGTGAGGTGAGGGGGTGTGAGGGGGTGGAGGGTGGGGCAGGTGGAGGGTGTGGGGCAGGGGGGGGGTGGAGTGGAGGGGGTGTGGGGCAGGGTGGAGGGGGTGTGGGGTGGGGTGGAGGGGGTGTGGGGCAGGTTGGAGGGGGTGTGAGGTGGAGGGGGTGTGAGGTGGAGGGGGTGTGAGGTGGGGTGGAGGGGGTGTGGGATGGGGTGGGTTGGGGGTTGTAGTATGAGTGGAGTGTTGGGCCGGAGGTTGGGTGTTACTGGAGGGGGTTTGGGTGTTACTGGAGGGGGTTTGGGTGTTTCTAAGTATATGGTTCCTTTTCATCTAACAATTAAATATATTTAATTCACTTTACTTCAGTCCTCAAGCTTACTAATTTACTTAACTCTTGTCTCTATGATGGATTAACTTCCTACTTAATCTAACTAATCTACTTTTCACTATAACCCTTTAGCTTTGAGGTAACTAATCTACTTAACTCTTCATTCTAATTAATCCACTTTAATCCAGACATTAATTATGATATATTTTTGTAATTCTAACTGGACTTAAAATCATTCAGTAAATTCTATTGTTTTCTTTTTCTTTACATCATTATTGTATTTTTTTCTATCTCTCCATTTATCGCTCTTAATCCTTTACTTCCTTCATTCTATTTTTCTCTATTCACGCTTTATTTCATTACTCTCTCTATCTTTCTCTGTCAATCTCTCTACTTTCCAATTCTTTCATTCCATTCTCTTATTATCTTTCTTCTTTCAATTGTTATTATTTATTTGGGGATCTTTTTTTCTTCTTTTAAGTGTTGTGGGGGAGTAACGGGAGGGGGGTGGAGATGGGGGTAGGAGGGGGTGTGAGAGACGATGTGGATAGGGAAGGGGGTGATGGGTCGTATAGGAGGAAAGGGGAGAGGGAAGACAGGATGGTGGAGGAGGGAAAAAGAGAGAGAGAGAGAGAGAGCGTATGGAGGGGAAAGCCTGTTAAATATTTGGACGCGTGACGGTGGTATACACGCCACACACACACACCCTTTCTGTGTGTGTGTGTGTGTGTGTGTGTGTGTCCGTCTACCTGTCTCAACGTCAACAAGCGTGTGCGAACATTATGCATCCGTGTGCAAATGTTTGTGTATTCTAAACCACGCTCGTAACCCCTTCCTATGTATAACCATGTATTGTATACGTCTCAACCACGCCCGCAACCCTTCCTGCATATAACCATGTAGTATAGTAACGCAACAGAGCTTCACGTGGGCGTATCTGCGTCAATAGATCCATAGTTCGGTCGGGCGTGTCCCCTATTTTGTATGCCGTCTGGCCGTGTTTACGATGATGGGCCTCTGCGTGGGTGTAAGATTGGTTCAGACGCCCCAAATTGGCCTCGTGGCGGATATAATTGAAGAAGTGTGTTTAGGTTGACATTTCTCTCCCTAGGTAACTACTGATGGGTAAACATAACGTGGAATAGGCCCCATTCCTAATAGGCTCCATTCCTAATAGGCTCCATTTCTAATTGACTCTAATCCTAATTGGCCCTAATCCTAATAAGACCCATTCCTAGCGTGACCATTCCAAAAAAGATTAATTCCTAATAGGTCCAAGTCCTAATAAGCCCTATTTCTAATTGCCTTCATTCCTAATAGGCACCAGCATGGCACCACACCCCACACCCTCACCACATCCAACACCCTCACCACATACAACACCCTCACCACACCCCACACCCTCACCACACCCACACTCTCGTCAAACACCTCACCACAAAACACCACACTCTCCCCACACCTAACACCCTCACCACACCCTCACCACACCCCACACCCTCACCACACCCACACTCTCGTCAAACACCTCACCACAAAACACCACACTCTCCCCACACCTAACACCCTCACCACACCCTCACCACCAAACACCAAATTCTCCCCCATATTTTCACTACTCAAATATACTTTATTTCATTAATAAGATGAACTGAAAATAAGTTAACCCGTTCCACCAGGGTTAATATTTGCCCTCTGCAGTCATTCCCGCTGGCAAACACCGAGCATTGAGAGAGAGAGAGAGAGAGAGAGAGAGAGAGAGAGAGAGAGAGAGAGATTTACAGAAGCAAGGCAATTAATCTGATGCAAAATAGGTCATAGTAAGTCAACTAGAGCAGAAGGGGGATTAGAAATAAGTAACCTCAATTAGGGGAGGAAATGGGATGAAGCTGAAGTAATCTGACTCAGAATTAAGGAGAAAAAATAGGAAAGTATAACATGAAATAGGGAAGAAGGAAGTTAGTTTCCGCTAGATGATGGTGGAAACAAACTGAATTAACTATGGTAACAACAACATTCAAAGAAAATGTAAGTGTAACAGAAAACGGAAACTAACAAAGAAAACGGAAATGGCTGGAATCCCTATAGAAATATGGACAGTACAGGGGAAGAGAGAATCCCGTTTGTGAGAAATAAATTGGACAGGGGGAATGAAAAGGTTAGAAATAAAACTTAATGAAACGGAGAAAAGAAAATAGGGGATGAACGGAGGGAAATTGGGTCGCTATGTTGTGAAAAAAAAAATTGTCCACATACATGAACATTTTGACAAGATTGCAACTCGATGGCGGTGTGAGTATTCGCCAAGGAAAAAAAAAATGGGGTATCTTACTATTTTGGGGGATTTTAGTAGTGAAAAAATGGTTCCTAGACTGAGTTATGTAATTATAATATAACTACAGACATATATTTCACCAAGTTACAGTTTAGAGATTAATTAATGAACGATATAATTCTACCCCGTGTCAAGGCTCCAATAATATGAACATTTAAATACTTGTAAAAATGTTACGTGTTTGGATAGAAATACCCTCTTGCGTGGTCTTGTCTTATGGTCTGACCTTCCTACTGTATATCTGACCGTGTAAAATATATGCAGGTGTCGTAGGTAGCCGAGCAAGACATAAAAATAATATTATTTTATGTGTGGCTCAAGTACCACACACATTTCCATATCAAAATTCTATACCCTGATGCCATGGTGTATTTCCCTCTCATACTCCCTCTCTCGCTCTCATAACTAAAACATAAATCCCGTTTTGTTTTGTTTACCATTAAATCACAAATTGAATTCTTCGAGTCTGGCGATTTAATGACATGTTTGATTTTCCCGCCAACGATACATTTTTCTTATTTACTTATGTTTGAATTTCCCGCCAATCATGTTTGTTTAGCTCTGCCGCCGCCAATCATGTTTGTTTAGCTCTGCCGCCGCCAATCATGTTTGTTTAGCTCTGCCGCCGCCGCCATGATGTTGACCAAGGGGATGTTGTTGTTTTGTAGGATAGTGACAATTTTACGGTAATATAGTCTTACTTCAGCCCCCATGATTGTAACTATCACAACGAGGGGTGAATATTTTGTTTAGATTGGAGAAAAAAAAAAATATATACCCCGATTCTTTTATCGAATTGAGAGATGGATAAAATGGATACGTTGTCGAGTTCGTTCGTCGTTCCTACTGTAGTGGATTTCTCCTCCCCTACAAACGCTGTTTGTCTGCGTAGCCGACCCCGCGAATTCCCCAGTGTATGCCTCATGGTCTGGGTCAACCAGCGCCGCCATGCGTCACTGAGGTCAACTACTAAGCCACGCCTATCCCCCGCTATTTAAGACCTGACCTCGTGGTGATCTCTCTTTCTACCTCCACCAACCAGCCAGCAACACCTCCTCCTCCGCCGCTGCCTGGCGGCCCTCGCTCCCGCCGGCCAGCATGGCGACCCACAAGCTGTCCTCCTCTGAGCACCCTCACCAACCAGCTCTCTCTACATCACGCTTGTAACCATGCTGCCTTCCCAGCACCAAGCTGCATTGTACATCCAATACAACATGTATACAGAGAGCACATTGTGAGTTTCCTTTCTCCGTCCCATCCTGAGTGTGAACCAACAACCCGTACCCCACAAATGGTGACCCCCGGAGATTCGCACTCACACAGGATGGAGGAGAAACTGATCACTCTCCCAGTCTTCAAGCAACATGGAAGACTGGCTTATCTACCCAGAAGCAGCTCTCGTCTGCTCTACAGCTACTGTCTCTAAACCGCAGGTTAGACACCCTAGAGCAGCCCTGCTACTCTAAGCAGACAGCCGCTCCTCTTCCTGCCCCAAGCACCACGTCCTACCGACCCCAACACACCCGTCCTACCTCAGACACCGCCCCCGGCCCAGCAGTACCCCCTGCCGCTTCTCCTGATGCAGCCCCTGCTCCCGACGCGGCCCATGTGCCTGAGTGCGGACCCACACACCCCTCTTTTCTCCCTCAGGTACTCCCTGCTACTGTCCTGCACCCTGTTACTGTCGTGGACCCAGCTGCTGTCACGAGCCCTCATCCGCTTCTGCTGACGCAGCCCTTGCTCCTGACCCAGGCCCACACACCCTAGCAGGCGCATCTGACGACTCTGTACCTGCCATGAGGGAAGAACAACATTCATTGCCTCCCCAACCCTCTTTCTTCCTCTCTTCTCCCACAGATCTTGTGTGTCGAGACAGTTGCCTCAACTAGCGGCCGGCTCATCCACGCCATCGCCGTTATGTTTCACATGAGGCACGCACCGCCCGTTCTGCCTCACATGTGCCATGTAACCCTGCAGACAACAAGTCTCCTATACCGCCTGGAGGGAAGGAGGGAGTATTGTAGTGGATTTCTCCCCTACAAACACTGTTTGTCGCTGTGTAGCCGACCCCGCAAATTCCCCGGTGTATATGCCTCGTGGTCTGGGTCAACAAGCGCCGCCATACATCACGGAGGTCAACTACAAAGCCACGCCTACCCCCCGCTATTTAAGACCTGACCTCGTGGTGATCTCTCTCTTTCTACCTACACCAACCAGCCAGCAACACCACCTCCTCCTCGCTCCCGCCGGCGAGCATGGCGACCCACAAGCTGTCCTTCTCTGAGCATCCTCACCAACCACGCTGCCACTTCCCAGCACCAAGCTGCATTGTACATCCAATACAACATGTATACAGAGAGCACATTGTGAGTTTCCTTTCTCCGTCCCATCCTGAGTGTGAACCAAACATCCCATACCCCACACTACCTCACTGCCAGCCTCCCCGCGGCCCCTCCCCCAGCGCCCGAGATGACGTTAAGCTGAAGCCCCGTCTGGTCCGTTCGTTTTAAGGTTCTGTTAAGCTTATACTGTTATCTGGTATCTTTTATGATCCCTTCAATCAAACAAAAAAATCACAAATGTGTAGAAAAAAGACATAAAAGCGAAAAAGTTGGTTTATTGTCGCCGTGTGTGTGGGTAGATGGCGCTGGCGGGAACATAAACAAATGGTTGTACGGGTGATGGCTCCCTGTCCGAATGTCTGTACTGAACCATTATTTACTCTCGTTTACTATATCCTTTATCACTCAAAAGGGTAATAAAACAGATATCACAGACAAGAAAAAAGAGAAAAACAAATATTGAGAAGTTATATTACTTTTGGCAGTTAGAGTTTTTGAATCTCACGGGAAAGTTTACAACCAAGACGCGGATCCACACACGAGTTAAAATCTGATTTGGTAATGATAACTCACAAAGAAAAATTAATACGTAAAAGGAAAATAATACGAGTAGGGGCTATTTTAATCTCACGGGAATGACACCAAACTGTTCCAGGTTGGACGGATATATGAGCGATAGGGGTTGGGTATAAACGTGACTGCCCAGTATGGGCCATTAGACCCGCTGCAGTTTCCTCCATTTTTATGTTCTTATGTATCCGTTACACAAGCTAAAAATCACATCTGATATCGTCTATTATCACTCAGATACAACAAAAGCGGATCATAAACACGAAAAAAAGGGGGGGGGGGGATTAGCTCAGGGCGACTTTCAGAGTATTAGCATCTGGCGAGGATGTCAACAAATAGTTCCACGGTTGGCAGGGCTCCCCTCATACCCCACCATTCACCCGTCTATCATGACACGTGATATATACCGTCCAATGTCTCACCTCCCCGTCTATTGATCTTATCTGTGGCAATAATAACCCCAGGCAGTGTTCCCACGGCGGGCGGACACCAACTGAATGACAGTCAAGGGTGACGGAGACGAGACGTTACTTGTTCTGGTAACACTGGGTCGGCTGAGATACATAATAATAATAATAATAATAATAATAATAATAATAATAATAATAATAATAATAATAAATAGAAAACTAAAAAACAGGAACCCCCTCCCCCCCACAACACTCCCCCCACACTCTCCACCCACCCCACAACACTCCCCACACACTCTCCACCCCCCATAACACTCCCCCCACACTCTCCACCCCCCCCCCCACACACACAATGCACCTTAAAGTCTCATTTCAAAACACAAAGTAGACAAAAGAACCACAATTAAGGTGTTTGAGAATGGTAAACAATTAGGAGAGGTCAGCAAGTGTCTCCCAGACCATTAGGCAGGGTGAGGCGGTGGGAGGGAGGGGAGAGGTGGGATGGTATGTGGAGGAAGGGGCTAGTGTGTGTGTGGAGGGAGGGAGGGGGTGAACGAGGTGGTGGTGTGTATTAAGGTTGGAGGAACTTCACACAGTTTGTATCCGAGAGAGAGAGAGAGAGAGAGAGAGAGAGAGAGAGAGAGAGAGAGAGAGAGAGAGAGAGAGAGCATGAAATTAAAATCAGTGCAACGACAAAAAGATTTCCCGGGAAGAGACTTGGGCGTGTACACAATTACACCACGCCCCTCCCCCTCCACATGCCGCCCCCCTCCCACACACGCCCCCCACCTATCCCCTCCTCCCCACCCACTGACGCCCCTCCTCCCACCCACCCTCTCCTCCCCACCCACATACGCCCCTCCCACCCTCTCCTCCCCACCCACATACACCCCTCCTCCCACCCACCGTCTCCTCCCCACCCACATACACCCCTCCCACCCTCACCTCCCCACCCACATACGCCCCTCCCCACGCCCACACCCCACCCGCGCAAACATAACCGTTAGCACAGGACAATTTTTACCCAGAGCGACTGCCGGAGGAATGAACTTAACATGTACAGAGTTAACCCAGCCAGGGAAATAGTGGTAACTTGTGGTGATGTAAATGTTAATTAACCTAACCACTTCATCTGGACTATTGTTATTAACTTAATCTACTAAACTTATACTCAATGAAACCTTAACTGAATCTATCCAAACAACCTAATCTAGGATAATCTCATTCTAACCTAACCTAACCTAACCTAATTCTAACCTAACCTAACCTAACCTAACCTCAGCCTAACTCATGTTAACCTAACCAAACTTACTCTCTCTCACCCTAACCTAACTTAACTTAAAACTCCTATAACTCACCTTAACCTAAACTTAACCCACCCTAACTTAAACCTAACTTAAACCTAACCTAACCCACCCTAACCTAACATAAACCAACTTAACCAACCCTCACCTAACAAAATTAAACCAACAAACCAAGCATTAAACCTTACTGTCCTTAACCCTAAACCAAGAGAGATATATACAAGGGGGAAGGTCGGGACTCATCCTTGAATTCAGAGAAGCCTTGGCCGCCCCTTAAGTGACATCCACCTCTAAGTTCTTGGTTCCAGGAATTCGAGACAGGACGATATTTTTGTAAAAGAGGAAAGTGAATCTGTGTGTTTAATGTTATGGAAGCTTTCTGGAGACGGTGGTTGAGATCTTTGAAGATGATGTTTTAACCCTTACAGAATGATGTTTTAACCCTTTGAAGATGTTGGGGTAGCCACTTTGAGGGGGTGTTTTAACCTTTTTGAGGAGGATGTTTTAACCTTTTTGAGGAGGATGTTTTAACCTTTTTGAGGGGGTGTTTTAACCTTTTTGAGGAGGATGTTTTAACCTTTTTGAGGGGTGTTTTAACCTTTCTGAGGGGGTGTTTTAACCTTTTTGAGAGGGTGTTTTAACCTTTTTGAGGAGGGTGTTTTAACCTTTTTGAGGGGGTGTTTTAACCTTTTTGAGGGGGTGTTTTAACCTTTTTGAGGAGGGTGTTTTAACCTTTTTGAGGAGGATGTTTTAACCCTTTGAAGATGTATGATGTTTTAATTTTTAAACCTTCTGAAAATTATGTTTTAACTCTGAGAACGGTGGCTTAACCCTTCGATGATGTAAGTAGCATTTAAACTTCAAGTCCTGTGTTCCGTGGACTCAAGAAGTTACTTAATCAACAAGAATTTTAAGTAACAATTTAGACAAGATACCTGCATGAGTTTAGGTAATATTTAAGCCTTTTAATCTTGTCATCCGTGGAGTCAAGACGCTGTTTATTTATTTATTTATTTATTTATTTATTTATTTATTACGGGAATTAGCCCACCCTGGCACAGGTCGAACGACCCACAACGGGGCCTGGGGGGCGAAAAAATAAAATCAGAAAGAAATTAAAAATAGAGAAGAAAAAGGTTATACTGTGTTAATCTACTCCACGAAGATGCCGGAGAACCAGCTTTTTAAAGTGAGACAGATTGTATAAGTATGGAAACACAGAAGAAGGCAGAGCATTCCACAGTTTGGCTGTGTGAGGAAAGAAGGAGGTACTATAACGGGTTATTCTAGTGTGACCGACATCCACAGAGAAACGGTGGGCACTGCTGGCAAGACGTGTGTTACGAGCCCAGGGCCTTGCCGGCGGTACACAGGATGCCAAATCCACCGAACATTGCCCGTTAAAGTACCTGTAAGAGAGAGTGTGAAGCAACATTTTGTCTCGTAAGGAACACCAGGACCCTACTTAATAAGATATCCACGTAGCATCTTGTCCTCCCATCTTATCTAGCAAGGAACACCAAGACGCTGTTAAAGTAATGAAGAGTTTACACGAGTGATCTCCTCTTACAGGGTGAAGGACACGGCGTCAACATGGCTGCCACTCGGGATATTAATGAAATTTTGTGTTGACGGTGAACGTACATAAACCTGGGCTTAAAGTACATAAACCTGGGCTTAAAGTACATAAACCTTGGCTTAAAGTACATAAACCTGGGCTTAAAGTACATAAACCTGGGCTTAAAGTACATAAACCTGGGCTTAAAGTACATAAACCTTGGCTTAAAGTACATAAACCTTGGCTTAAAGTACATAAACCTGAGCTTAACGTACATAAACCTTGGCTTAAAGTACATAAACCTGGGCTTAACGTACATAAACCTGGGCTTAAAGTACATAAACCTTGGCTTAAAGTACATAAACCTGAGCTTAACGTACATAAACCTGAGCTTAACGTACATAAACCTGAGCTTAACGTACATAAACCTGAGCTTAACGTACATAAACCTGAGCTTAACGTACATAAACCTGAGCTTAACGTACATAAACCTGAGCTTAACGTACATAAACCTGAGCTTAACGTACATAAATCTGAGCTTAACGAACATAAACCTGAGCTTAACGTACATAAATCTGAGCTTAACGTACATAAACCTGGGCTTAACGTACATAAACCTGAGCTTAACGTACAAGTACAAGACGATAAAACAAACTTTACGAACAAATTATTATTTCCTTAGAATCTGTTCAAAATTAAACCCCGGCATAAAACAATATAAACCAGCAAGACACAGCATTACCTGACCTACATACCTGTTCATACTCTGAGCTGGAGAAAATTATGCCTGGGAACATTAAAAAGGCTTATTTAAACGACCTAACTTGAGGAGCCAAATATTATCGTTCACAGATTAAAACATTGAATTAAAAAGACCCAAGTTTTATGAGAAATTCTGATTAGCATTACACATTCAGGCTAGTTATACAAATTCAGATTAGTTGTGTGAATTCAGATTATCTATATACATTTAAGAGATTAGGTATATAAATTCAGTGTTAGCTACATAAATTAAGGCGATTTCTTACACAAATTCAGTTCAGAGATTCGTTCCAAATTTTTTTTTTTCATTTTGCCACTTACAGCTGCCAGTTTATTGTGCACCCCATACTCATCCACTGGGCAGTAGTGTGAAAGGAGAACAGAGTAATTCACAAAGGGTCTGTGTAACTAACCCCAGTGGTCAGGATATTATGGCATTGAATGTTTCGAATAAATTCTTTGTTTAGTTCTGTACATAGAAGGTAACTTATAGCAATTGCGTGAGTACAGGAGTGTGAGGCAAGTTGTATATCTTTAATTTCACTTTTGCAACCCTGAAATAGTGCAGCAGCTCTTCTGTTAGTGAGGTAACCACTTATTCACTGTAACAGTCTACCTCCTATATCCATTTTGGCTAGTTCGTACACTATAAGTCGCCTATTGGCAATATCAAATGCAGCTTTTGGGTCAAGAAGCGTGTTGTATCTGTGTCTTTCATCACCAGGCACAGTTAGAAGTGTAGTGATGCAATTATGTACACCACATGCTCTTGCTTTACTGTGAGTCTACGTCTGTTGAGTTTACCACCAGTGGGGGTGTTATAGGCTACATGTATACTAGCTTGGATTGGGCTGTGGTCAGACATAAGATCAGTGACAACATCAGAGCTATGAGTTGTGTATGATAGATTAAAGCCAATACACTTGTCTAGAGCCCCGCCATAGATGTGTGTTGGTTCATTATTACCTATAATTTGAACATCTTCATATGCGCTGAGAAGTGACATAAGTGTTAGTGGAGGAGTCACCTAATTTCTTGTGTCTAGTATTCAGGTCACCCATCAGGACAGTGGGCTCATTGTGTACAAAGTCTGGGAGATCTGTGTACTGAAGCTGATCTGAGGGAGCATAGGCGTTTAGCACGTTGGGTGTGGTGTTGCCCAGGTGGATAGTGACCCCATGGTACTGAAGGTTGGTAGTTTTGAGGGATACAAGAGGTGCATGCAGTAGTGACATATCATTGGGCAGACGGGGGGGGGGGGGGGCAGTTCAGAGACTAGTTCCAGCAATCCAGCGACTCATTCCAAGTTTAAAATCTCAGACGTGCAATAAAAAACTAATTTTATTCATGACTTTACAGATTTTAAAACTGGCGCTAAAACCCACGTATACAAATTTTAAAAACTCATTCATCCAATATGTAATAAAAATCTTAACTATATTTTTTCACACCGCAGTTTTGGAGTTCCGACACTTGGTCTCGTGGTAAGAGAAAAGAATTTACTCAAAAACTCTGTTAAAATATTGACCAAGCCTCTCTTATCACACATTCTACATTAAACACCAAAAATCCATGTTTAAGGAAGATGTGGCTTAATTCACTCAATGTTTACACACATTTCTGAAGACGTAAACATCACTAAGGTTCAAATTTAGGAGGAGAAATAATCTATATTGAGACATTAGTGTTGAAATGTTTATTCGAATTTTTCACAGTGATGGTCTGCTGGCGTGTGTGTGTGTGTGTGTGTGTGTTGGGGGGGGGGGGGGGAGGGGAGGGGGTTAAGCTCCCACTAAGGCGACACTAAGCTAGCTCTCAGCCGTAGTCAAGCGGCAGGAGAACATTGGCTACAGCTCTACTACTGACACCTACCCGCCCACCTCTTCCCACCTCTTCTTACTCCCTCTTCATCCGTATTTTCTCCTTCCTTTCTTTTCTTCTTCCTTCTCCCTCTTCAATTCTATTTCCCCTCTCTTCTCTTCTTCATCTCTATTTCCCTTTCCCTTCCTCTTCATCCCTATTTTCCCTTTTTCCTTCCATCTCCCCCTCTCCTTTCTCCCTCTTCCTCCCACTCCATTACTATTTTCCTTCCTTCCCCTTCTCCCTCTTTATCCTTATTTCCCATCCCTCTTCCTCCTCCCCCTCCTCTCTTTCTCCTCATACTTCCTCATTTCCTTTCCCTCCTCCTCTCCTTCCCTTCCTCTTCCAGTATGTCCACTTTTCCGTCGCCCGATAATCATATGTTTTTTAAGAGGTATTTCCGCCTTATTTCTGCAGTCTTTATCATTACCCACAGAGCATCAGTTAACAAGTGTCTCAGTATCAATTTGGTTTTATACGTTATCTATTTTGTTTTAATTATCAGGATATTAATGAGAGAGAGAGAGAGAGAGAGAGAGAGAGAGAGAGAGAGAGAGAGAGAGAGAGAGAGAGAGAGAGAGAGAGAGAGTTAAATGTGGTGTTTCGGAACAATCTCACTCGACTGCATCTTAATTATCTGTAAGGCCTTTTCATGGTCCACCAGGGTCCATGGTCCATCTAAGACATTTACACCGAGGTATTTAAATACTTTTTCTCTAACATTTACTGTGTGTGTGTGTGTGTGTGTGTGTGTGTGTGTGTCTGTGTGTGTGTGTGTCTGTGTGTGTGTCTGTGTGTCTGTGTGTGTGTGTGTGTGTGTGTGTGTGTGTGTGTGTGTGTGTGTGTCTGTGTGTGTGTGTGTGTCTGTGTGTGTGTGTGTGTGTGTGTGTGTGTACGTAAATATATCTATTTCTTCTGAGGAATACATTTCCTAAGATTGATTATATTTTTGTCTTTCGTATATAAAAAGAAAATATTCGTTTTGTGTAGGAAATTAAATTGGACAATAAATCCTCAGGAGTCGAGTTGTTTATAGCTGTGTCGACTGTCATTTGTTTCTCTCGACAATTTAGTGTTTACAGCTTCCAGTGTTGAGTGTCATGTGTTTCCGGGTAAAATTCACAAAGTTTATAACCGAGTTGATTACTATTTGCTTTTAAGAGTCGATTATTATCATTTGTTTCTCGAGAAAATCTTACGATATTCAGAACTCAGTTGATTATTATCATTTGTTAATGGAAAGATTAAAGAGTTTATACGTGACTTAATTGTTATTTGTTCATGACAAGATTAAAATCGATTTATATTTGTTTCTGGCGACGGCGTTTTACATTCTAATATCTAAAGTCTCTATATATTTGTTATTAAACTAGTAGAAAGTATTGAAAACGATACAGAAATATTTAGGGGTGTGATCACAGGTAAGAGGTCAGCCTGTTAACGTGAACAGGTGTGGAACAGGGTTATGTATCCCACTGTTGACCCGGTCATTATCACTGGACTTCCTTTTAAAGTGATTCAGTCAGTAATGGTGAGACAATAAAGGTGTAGTGTTTATTTACTGTTGGTCCAAGATGTCCACCAGCATCTAATTCTCCGAAGATGACCTTGGCATAAACAGATCTACTGTGGCGGTCTGTAACTTATCAAGATGCAAGTCAGCTTAATTTTTTTGTTTTGTTTTACATTTTCATCCTAAATTAATAAACATAAACTAACTTAACCATTTTAATAATCAGCAACTTAACCGAATCTAATGATGCCTATTACGTTGCCTAATGTAGTTGACCTTAACCTAGCCTCCTACTGCTCACTGTTTCCTTCAAGAAAATATTATATTTTTAAATCGTATCGTAAAACTACGTCAGATTACACACGTACCAGAGACCGTCATCGAACACGTCACTCACAATAAACTATTTTAAAGGGGAATTTATCCATAATTAACGAATTTGTTAGTTTGATTAGGTTAGGTTAGGTTAGGCTAGTCACTGCAGTGGAGAAGTAGTGAGCCGTAAGCTTTTTATTTTGGGGGGAAGGGGTAGTGTGGGGGTGGGGGGAGATGGCGGAGGGGATGTGGGTGGTGTCGGAGGGAGGGAGGGTGGGGTCAATTCTGGCTGGCCCATGTCAGTCCGGCGGCCACTGTATGTTCGTGCTCTGACTACCAAACTTAGGTACACATTCTCAAAGGGTTCGGAGACTGAATTTTCTTCGTAAGTAAAGATATATAAGAATAAGAGTATATAGAAGAAGACTTAGATTCTTGATGATTCGTAGAGTGAATAATTCGCTTGAGTGAAAGTGAAAAAAAAAACGCAAATAAATGATTTAAGGTGATACCCAGATTCTTAAACAACCATAAAGTGAATATTGCTCGTAACTCAAGATTTATGTTATGATTACAAAGATACGTAAGATTCCTCGGTAAATGGGATGTGAGAAACACGCACACAAGCACACACACACACACACACACATGACTTCCAAATTCCCCCTGAGACTCTACCTTGACTTCGGCTCAGGTAATAATTTATATCAGATAAATTAACATCTAACATTTTATACCTTAATTCTAACACCTAATATATAACTCAATAAACCTGTCTAGTTAAGGTAAAGTCTCAACGTAATTCTAATGCCATATTTTTTTTACCTTTAGTCAATCATTTTGGTGTATTTATAATAACTTCAGTTACGAGGAATATTGTTTTTACCTTACGATTTTTTTTTAAGAATTTGTTTCAATTTCCCTTAAATGTTTAGACACAATTAAGCTGAGTGTTGCTGTGTTTGTCGTGGCTGGGAGACCCGGGAGTTTCACACACACACACACACACAGACCCAAAATGCCGGCGAAATTGCACTAAGACGCTTGGCTACAGTATACGACTCTCTCTCTCTGTCCTGCAGGGCGGTAAAATTATCATACGAGTATTTGGGATTTTCTGGACCCAAATACATGTTGATGCTGTGTGACAAGGGGGGAAATACAAGCATGGGTATTCGACTCAGATATACCGCGGTCCTGTGTGAGTATACTGTATATAAACAAAGAAATACATGGATCACATACAGCGCAGTACTGTTAAGAATGTAAACAAAGAACCATGGATCACATACACCGCAGTACTGTTAAGAATGTAAACAAAGAACCATGGATCACATACAGCGTAGTCCATACACAAGCGTAAACAACCAAATACATGATCAGATAGACCATAATACCGTACCAGACTCCACGGGCAAAAACATTGTTTACAAAATGACGTTCAGTATCCATTGTTTACATCCTGCCACAGACCCAGGCGGCTAGGATTACCATCTTGTCTGACAGCTGTAGCCGGCGATCACAGTTGGGGTAGGGGAGGAGGGGGAGGGGGGGGGGAGGGGAGGGGGTGGGGGAGGGGATGGGGGTAGCTTAATGGTCTGTCTCTCTGACCACCACGCGCCTCGTTACAGCTTAAGTATATTGTTGTTAGGTTAGGTTAGGTTAGGTTAGGTAGGTTAGGTTAGGTTAAGTTAGGTTAGGTTGGGTTAGGTTAGGTTAGGTTAGGTTGGGTTAGGTTAGGTTAGGTTGGGTAGGTTAGGGTGGGTTAGGTTGGGTAGGTTAGGTTGGGTTAGGTTGGGTAGGTTAGGGTGGGTTAGGTTGGGTAGGTTAGGTTGGGTTAGGTTGGGTAGGTTAGGGTGGGTTAGGTTGGGTAGGTTAGGGTGGGTTAGGTTAGGTTAGGTTAGGTTGGGTAGGTTAGGGTGGGTTAGGTTGGGTAGGTTAGGTTGGGTAGGTTAGGGTGGGTTAGGTTGGGTAGGTTAGGGTGGGTTAGGTTGGGTAGGTTAGGGTGGGTTAGGTTGGGTAGGTTAGGTTGGGTAGGTTAGGGTGGGTTAGGTTGGGTAGGTTAGGGTGGGTTAGCTTAGGTTAGGTTGGGTCAGGTTGAGTTTAGGTCAAGTTAGATTAGGTTAGTTTTAATTACACTTGGCTAAGAGAGGTTAAGTTAAGGATGACTTGAGTTAGGTTAGGTTAGGTTAGGTTAGGTTAGGTTAGGTTTTAGTTGTCTGAGCTTTAAGGCCATGTTTAGTTAAGGCAGTATGTTGACCCCGAGGGAGTAGACACGGTGCATTCTGACCCGTGTATTACTTATTGTCCCTCCCACCTACAACACTACCAACACCTACAACACAACCACCACCTACAACACTACCACCACCTACACTACCACCACCTACAACACTACCACCACCTACAATCCCGTCACACACTCCACCAACCCTGTGTTTACCACCACCAGAGTGCGCCTGGTGACCGCCGCTCCACACCTCGGAAATAATCACCCTATTTGCCCTCTCTTCCCAGTGTGGCGTGAGCTTAGGACACACTAAATCAAGCATGCCAAATACAGCGTGTCGCCCGATGTCATGACAGAGGAGAAAATCTTGACATACGAGTGAATTCAGTCGATCTAAAAATTAGCCCCAACAATAATGGTAAGAGGAGACGTTGTTGTTCTCACGTCCGCCGCTAGATGACTGGAGGGGAATGTAACCAAACCTGGTAGATATGATATAATTTGAAAACATTATATACAGTCATTCACACACCTATGATTATGTTAATGTTAATAAAAGACAAGAATAAATAACATTATTTCACATTAAACTCATTATATAACATCTCAATAATAACTCTTGCCTCCGCTCCACCTACCAGGCTATTTTATGAAGAAATATGACTTGGTATATTTATATTTGCGAAGGATTATTAATATGAATACAGTATTTGGATATATTAGATGTATATTATCTTATGCAGTTAATCCGTATTTTGTTCATGTCACAACTCCTCACTTGTCTACATCAATTCTCGCCTCCGTAAATTCTCTAAAATTTTGGCTCACTGGATGAATATTTCCTGCGCCTATCGATAAAATGTTCCCACTGACTGGAAATATAATCTTTCTATTTCATTTTTTTAAAAGCTGACGGGGGGAAAAAATATATGAATTCGGTGCTGAAAAAATAAAGACAGAGAAGTTTGTCTTAAGTTAATTAATAAGATTGGATGAGCACAATTGTTAACAAAAACCAAGTAAACGTTTAAGCACATCGTAGAATGAGTTAGTTGTAATGTTAGCGAGTCTGGTGCCAAGTAGAACATCGACCTTATTACAATCGCGTTATACACACCGTCGACTTTCCTCTATTTATCCAATTTGTCTGGTGTTCCGTGACGGGCATTATCACCAGTTGCCAGATCACCTCTTTCTGTTCATATTTTCAACCCTATGAACAAGTAAAATCACAAGTTTACACCTTACTTGCAGTCATTGGCATTACTCTCTTATTTTCTCTCACACTCCTTCGTATCAAGAATAATCACACCAAAGATTCGTAATAATCGCGTGTCATAAACTGCTCTGGCGACTAGTGACCAACCACCTGGTCTCTTTCCCGCTCTTTCCTATCCCCTACACGTGGCCGCCGCCCAATATTTTTTTTCCACGGGGTAATTTAGACTATTACCACGCAATACACATCTAAACCTCCCTCCAAAAAAATAACCAACATAAAACCTAAACCCAATAAAAACCAACAATAACACGAAAGATAACCTTAAAATTAACTAAAAACAGAACCCTTCAGAGGATTTGAAAATGCCTGTTGTTGTGACGCGTCGGAATAGGTTTAACTATTTGCTTTTCCGTCCATCCTAGGTATAAAAGACCCCGACATACAGCTGTGGATGGTTGAACAGGGTGGGTGGAGATCTTCATTAGAGATATAACAGAGAAGAGATAAGCCTCGGGTGTGTGTGAATACAGCGTTTACAATCAATTACTGTACTAGGAGGGTAAACTCTCACAGGGATGAGGGTACCAACGGCTCTTTGCTTCGTTACTTGATACTTCTGAAAATGTTCATGATTTTCATGTTCATTTTTTTAACTTTTTTTCACTATTTGTTTCTGATGTTCATTTTGCTGTTAACGATGTGATGTTTCCTTTAATACTAATGTGTTGTTGAATGTTCATTTTTAGATTATTTTAATTCATTTAAAAATTAAAATTATATATGATTAGTTAATGAGGTTTTTATCTTTATAATAATAATAATAATAACGAGAACAACAACAAAAGAACAACCATACTTATGATGAAAACAATAATAAAAATTTGTATTAGTTGTAGATGTAGTAGAAATACCGGTAGTAGTAATGGCGAAGGTGTAGCTATAAGGAGAGGCTGGAGGCCACGTTAATAAAAACAATAGAAGTGATAACAGTGACTAAGTAGTAGTAATAGTAGTAGTGGTAGCAGAAACAGTAGTAGAAACAGTTGTAGTAGTAGTAGTAGTAACAGTCACCGTAACTTAGCTCTCGATGCTGCACACAGGAGGAACGAGAACGACAAGATAAGGGCATACGGGGAGAGAATTCAGAACGTTGATCAAGGCAGCTTCACTCCTCTAGTGTTCACAACCTCTGGTGGGATGGGACCAAGTGCAAGATGCTTCTACGCCAGACTCGCGGAGGTGATCTCCGAACAGAAGCAGCAGCCCAGAAGTTATGTTACAGCCTGGATGAGATGTCGACTGTCCTTCTCTCTCCTTCGGTCGGCTTTGCTCTGCCTCAGGGGAACGAGAGCATCGGCCCCAAAGTCGACAACAGTTGCAGATATTGACTATGAAGCAACAGTCACTGAATGCCTCATAGATCTGCGGCTCAACTAACTCAACACAGCCAGGGTAGCTACTTATGTATTAGGATACTTAATTTCATGGTAATAAAATGGCGGCGAAGGTGTGGCTATTGGGGGAGGCTGGAGGCCACATTCAAAAAAAAAAAACAGCAGTAGTAACTAGTAGTAGTAGTAGTAGTAGTAGTAGCAATAAAAAATGACTAATATGTAAAACTAAACCCAATTCCTATAACACCATTTACATCAGCACCAGAGCACTTAATCTATCTCTTATTCTACCAGTTCAAAGGATTTACTCACACAAGAAAAATAATAATAAAATAAAATTGTACTCGAGTTTGAGCGACCATAATGGCTTAACAAATATTCTGAAGCTTAATGTATTGTAATTATTCTATGCTTAAGAGAGAGAGAGAGAGAGAGAGAGAGAGAGAGAGAGAGAGAGAGAGAGAGAGAGAGAGAGAGAGAGAGAGAGCGTCAAATTCAACCCATTTCCACTATAGCCAACCAACTAACTATACACACACACACACACACACACACACACACACACACACACACACACACCACTCCATCCGTGTGCGTAAGGGACTTGGAATACGCACACGTGTGGGCGTATAGCGCACCACAGGTCGATGGCTAACGTACTGAACGCATGCCAGCAGGCCCGTGCACCCCGGGAATGGCGGCCAATATGAGCTTTGACAACAGATAAAAAAAAGAATATTTGAACTGAGTATAAATATGGCCGCCATTATGAGCTCTCTCTCTCTCTCTCTCTCTCTCTCTCTCTCTCTCTCTCTCTCTCTCTCTCTCTTCTAACTATGCCGCCTTTTTTTAAACCAAGGTTATAATATAAAGAGAAGTGTGTGTGTGTGTGTGTGTGTGTGTGTGTGTGTGTGTGTGTGTGTAAGACCTGCATGCATTACAAGCATCAAAACAGCGTGTACAGTAACCTACAAAAAAATACATCAACACTACAAAGAGACAACTACAGACAAAGAGAATAATTAATACCAAAAAATAAAAAAAAATATATAAATAAAAAATCACGTAATTTCATTTTTATATTCAGCTGTAAAAAGTCGAGTCCACTTTAATACAAAACTCAACACGGAACAATTGATTATGTGAGCTTAATTTATGGCCCATTTTTAAGTATTCATCAAAGGTTATATTCCTGAGTTTTTAAAATATATCAATAAAATGTTTAATAAAATAGGTCAGTTCGAGATGACATTAAATCATCTTATTATTCTAATTAGTCGACTATAGTCATCAATATTTGTCATCATATTTATCATAATAATCATGAAAGTCATCAAGTAAGTTATCATCTAAGTAATCAGTCATCACCCAATTAACCAGTCACCCCCAAGGGACCACCTAAGTAACTAGTCATCACCCAAGTAACCAGTCATCACCCCAGTAACCAGTCATCACCCAAGGCATCATCACCCAAGTAACCAGTCATCACCCAAGTAACCAGTCATCACCCAAGGCATCATCACCCAAGTAACCAGTCATCACCCAAGGCATCATCACCCAAGTAACCAGTCATCACCCAAGGCATCATCACCCCAGTAACCAGTCATCACCCAAGGCATCATCACCCAAGTAACCAGTCATCACCCAAGTAACCAGTCATCACCCAGGTCATCACGCACCCCAGCAGCAGCAGGTGGAACAGGCCAAGACACAACACCTGCAGAAGTCTGTCTAAAAATGAACCCTCCAAATTTATGATCGAAATTCAAAAGGTTTATGTTTAACATTCATAGCGTCACTTACTGTGCTGACGTCACTGTGGGGAGGGGAGGGATGGGGGAGAAAATGGGGAGAGAGAGGGGGGGGTGGGGTGCAAGGGGGGAGAGAGAGAGAGAGAGAGAGAGAGAGAGGTGAAGGTAGGAGAATGGCTTGGAGATTGGAGGGGTCAGGGAGGGGTCAGGGAGGGGTCAGGGAGGGGTAAAGAGAGGGAGTAGGGAGGTCGTCAGAAAGGAGGAACAGGGAAGGAAGTAGGGAGGTGGAATAGGGGGAGGAAAGGAGGGGGAGGAAGGGAAGGAATAGGAAGGGGGAGGTAGGGAATAAAGAGAGGGGGGGAGAGGGGAGGGGGGGGGGTTGTCGTATAGCCCCAGGTAGCAGCATCACATACCTGTTGAGAGAAGAAGGGAACGTTGTTAAGACATAAATAACTACCGTAGGTGATTAAACACACACACACACACACACACACACACATGGTTGGATATAGATAGATAAACAGACAGACAGAAACACAGACAGACAGACAGACAGACGGACGGACGGACAGACAGACAGACAGACAGATCATCACCCAACACTCCTAGAAGTATTCCACTAACCACCTTGCAAAGACCATCACCACTAACAAGCGAACTGCGACTGTGAATTGAATTACCTCCTGCCCGTCACACTTAAGTTATCCAACAAGCTTAAAGTGAGCAGCCAATCACACGCGGTTCAATCCCCTCTGTTGTAATTACTTTATATACAGATGATTGGCCAATTATTATACGTAATTAGGAGGTTGTTGTATTATTATGTATTTTGGAGTCTGTCTGTCTGTCTGTCTGTCTCTTATTTAGAACTAGACTCTGAACACACCTAAAAGACCCCCTGAAAAAATTCCCCTAAAACACCCCTTAAAGATGTCCCCCTAAAATACCCCTTAAAGACTTCCCCTAAAATACCCCTTAAAGACTTCCCCTAAAATACCCCTTAAAGACTTCCCCTAAAATACCCCTTAAAAATAACAGAAATCCCTTAAGAGCCTAAAGACCCCCTTCCCCCTCCATTGGATCCCCATAATGAGAGGGCGGCTTTAGAGGGTGTGGTAGAGGGTGTGGCAGAGGGTGTGGTTGAGGGTGTGTAAAGGGAGGGGGGGAAGGGGATGTGTAGGGAATAAAGGGAGAGTGTGTAGAGGGTTAGGGGTTGTGTAAGGGGAAGGTAGGGTAAGGGAGAAGGGAGATCTTAAGGAAATGGGGGCTCGAACCATAAGCAATGTCGACTCCCCATCACCCCCCATCACCCCCCATCACCCCTTCACGTTTAAGCCATTTGCAGCCCTGAACTGAAGATGCTATGTGGATGGAGGGAAGGAGAGGGGGAGGGAGGGAAGGAGGGGAGAAGGAGAGAGGGAGGGAGGGAAGGACGGAGAGGGAGGGAGAGAGGGACGGAGAGAGGGAGAGAGGTAATGGTGGAGAGGGAAGAGGGGGAGGAAGGTGGAAATGGCAAGGTACAAGAGAAAGGGATGGGAGGAAGGGAGGGAGAAATGGAGAATGGAAAAAGGAAAAGGAGGCAGAGGAGAAGCAGGAGGGGAAAGAGGGAGTGAGAGAGAGGGGAGAGAGAGGGGAGAGAGAGGGGAGAGAAAAATAAAAGTGTGAGGGGAGATTAGGGTTGTGGGAAAGAGGGGAGAGGGTGTGAGGGAGTGAGGGGAGAAGTGTGAAAATCAGGGAGGGGTGATAAAAGGGTTAAGAGGAAGAAGGGAGAAGAGAGGGGTGGAAGTAGACATAGGGAGAGAAGAGGGGAGGAAGGGGAAGAAGAAGAAGAAGAAGAAGAAGAAGAAGAAGAAGAAGACGGGAGACGGGAAAATTAGGAAGAGGAATAAAAGAGGAGACGATAAAGAAGAACAAAGTGAAAACGAATGAGAGGAAGAATGATAAGAGAAGAGAGAGAGGAAGATGTAATACCCGTAATGATTCTAAACCGCCACCATCACTACAACCATCACCACCATCACCACCATCACCACCACCACCACCACTACCACCACCACCACCATCACCACCACCACCACCATCACCACCACCATCACCACCATCACCACCACCACCACCACCACCACCATCACCATCACCACCATCACCACCATCACTACAACCATCACCACCATCACCACCACCACCATCACACCACCACCATCACCACCACCACCATCACCACCCTTACCACCACCACCACCATCACCACCCTTACCACCACCACTACCACCACCAACACCACCACTACCACACCACACCACAAACCACCACCATACACTCTGCCTGTGACAGCTATATGGCAAATTAACCACCGTGAACCACTTCCCCTCTCGACCAACCCCTCACCACCTTCCCTCACCACCTCCCCTCACCCACCTCCCCTCACCTACCTCCCCTCACCCACCTCCCCTCACCACCTCCCCTCACCACCTCCCCTCACCACCTCCCCTCACCACCTCCCCTCACCACCTCCTGCATAAAAACCACATTAAGCCACTTAGATGCAGTAGGCACACGTTTAAGAATGAGGGGAAAAGAAGGGGAAAGAGCTAGGGGTTGGGAAGGAGGAGGAGGGGTAGGGGAGTAGGGGAAGGGGGTAGAAGACGAGAGGTGGAAGGGAGGAGGAGAATGAGGGGAGGGAAGAGAAGGAAGGGAATAGGAGGAAGAGGGGAGGGAAGAGGAGGAGGAATAGGAGAGTGAGGGGAAGGACTATCACCAAGGGGCATAAAAATGGTTAAGACGTGACGAATTGTTGACGTAGTGCCTTATTCCCCTCACCCCTTACTTCCCCCCTCTTTTGACCTCCCTCCTGTCTCCCTCTCTCTCTCTCCCTCTCTTCTTACCCTCACCTTAATACCCCTCTCTCTTCCCTCACTCCTATATTTCCCCTCACTGCTGCTTACAACCCCCCCTTACCCTCACCTTCTCTCTTACCCCTCAGCTACACTCCCCCCTCTCTCACCCCTCACCTCATCCTACTCTTCTCCCCCACTTTACCTCTCCTCACTTCCCCTCGAATCCCCCCTCCTCTCTCTCCCTCTCTCTCTCTCTCTCTCTCTCTCTCTCTCTCTCTCTCTCTCCTACAATGGACTACACTTGTAATTAACGCTTTATAAAACAACACAAAAATAAGAGTAAAAAAAATCATATTTCCCATCAACACATTTTTACAAACATAATCACTACACACACACACACACACACACACACACACACACAACACACACACACACACAAGTATTAAAAAAATCCTTTGCGAAAGTATATTTTTTGAAACGTACAAAAAAACAATTCAATAAAAACAATAATATGGAAAATCTCGTTGTTTTTCGCCGTTTTTTTTATTAGTGTTTTTCTGTTTTTTTTTATTATCACTAAAGGGAAATTTATTTTTTCTCTACTGGACACGAGGACGGTGCCAATGGGTGCCAGGGAGTGCCATATATATTATTTTGTATTGAAGTGTATGACCTTTGGATATTCTGAGTGAGTCTAAAGGTCGGGGAGGAGAGGGGAGGGGAGGGGAGGGGAAGGGAAGGGAGGGGAGGGGAGGGGAGGGGAGGGGAGGGGGTAAGGGGTGTGAGTGGAAGAGAAGGGGTGTGAGGAGAGGGGATATTGTCAACCAATCAATGCCAAGCTCTCAAACGTAAACAAACACCCATGCATATTCTCAACCAATCAATGCCAAGCTCTCAGGCATAAACAAACACCCATGTATATTCTCAACCAATCAATGCCAAGCTCTCAAACGTAAACAAACACCCATGTATATTCTCAACCAATCAATGCCAAGCTCTCAAACGTAAACAAACACCCATGTATATTCTCAACCAATCAATGCCAAGCTCTCAGGCATAAACAAACACAAAACAACTCAACACTCGAAAGGTAATTGGGAGGAAAGAAGAGAGATGAGGGGTGAGAGAAGAGAGGTGAGGGGGTGAGAGAAGGGAGGTGAGGGGGTGAGAGAAGGGAGATGAGGGGGTGAGAGAAGGGAGGTGAGGGGGTGAGAGAAGGGAGGTGAGGGGGTGAGAGAAGAGAGGTGAGGGGGTGAGAGAAGAGAGGTGAGGGGTGAACTGAGTGGAAGAGTAACAACCTTGACGAGGGGAAGAGAGAGAGAGAGAGAGAGAGAGAGAGAGAGAGAGAGAGAGAGAGAGTAAACATAAGAGACGTGGGGGACAAAAGCAGGAAGTGAGAGAGAAAGGAAGAGAGGGAGAAGAGGAAGAGAAATTGAAGAAACATAGGGCGGTGAGAGGGTAGAAGTGAGAGGGGAATATAAAGGGAAAAAAAGGAAAGAGAGGGAGAAAGATAAGTGATGGAAAGTGAGAGGAAATGAAAGCAGAGTAGAATAACAAGAGAAGGGAGAGAAATGGGAGAAAGAATGAGGGGAAAGTGTGATGGAAGAGAGAATCAGAGCGAAAGAGTGAGAAAGGGAAGGTAACAAGATGGGAGAGGGAGAGTGGAGGCGTTGAGTGACTCGTCGCCTGATTGCTCTCTCTCTTACGGCCCAGTGGTCAGAATCCCTCCCCACCCCCTCCCGTCTCCCTCTCACTCCCCCTCTCACTCCCCCTCTCACTCTCAATCATGACGTTTCAATCTGTGTGTGTGTGTGTGTGTGTGTGTGTGTGTGTGTGTGTGTGTGTGTGTGAACGTGTGTGGATTTAGATACATAACTGTATACATCCATACACACATATATACATTTATACGTACATACATAAATACATACAATCAACACCTCAACCCGCCAGGATTCGAACCCACGGCCCACAAGCCGTATGATCAGTAAACCCTAACCTAACCTAACAAGTTATTCCGTAAAACGACAGAAGGTTTTAGTCGTTACGATTTGGCGAAATAACTAAGTGAAACATTTATATCGAGAAATTACCATAAGTTTCAATCATATCGTGAAATGACTGATCAGACACAATGACCATAACATGATCATTTAGAGAGAGAGAGAGAGAGAGAGAGTGTGTGTTAGTTGCCATACAGGTGTCCACACTATAGCGAGCGGCCAAACAGCTGACAGGATCACAACAAGACTTAAGTCACGGTCATTTGTGTGTCACTCGGTGTAAACACAGACTCTCAAACGTTCATTCTTTCCCTCAGTAACGGGAGACGTGAGACTATTTCTGTCTTTCTCACTCAAACTACGACACAAACATTGATTCTCAGAGATTCCCAAGTTATTTTTGTTTTCACCTTAGCGAAAATCTTTTAAGTTAGGACAGAAATATGATTCTCAAAAGTTCGTAAGTTGAATGTGATATGAGAACGTAACTAAGTGTCTCGCCTAAACTATGACACATAGATAGTTTCTCAAAGGTTCATACGATAAATGAGGAAGATAGATTGGATGCCTATTATAACCTGGGACCCATTATAACTGGGATCCATTATAACTGGGATCCATTATCAACTGGGACTCATTATAACTGGGACTCATTATGACTGGAGCCCATTAAGACTAGAGCCCATTATGCCGGGACAATTTGACCTGGATTACCATTGAGGATCGTGAAATGAAACGAGACGAGGAATGAACCAAGGACCTGTTTTTAGAGGTGTTGATGAACCAAGTCTCCTGCAGAATATGTTGCTATTGTATACAAACACTCACTGGATCTGTAAACCCGTGTATAAATATCCTTTTGACACACCCTGTATAAAACGGAACACCTTATCGAACACAACTTATACAAAGAACTGAACAAGGGGAATATGAAACACAGTACACACCTCTACAAAAACTGTACACTACTAATCAGTTGTACAGGGAATGCAGGAACGAACCCTTACCTTTCCCCTTTAAAAATAAGTATTGGGGCACCACAGAACGAAACAAGAAGACCATTAGAATGAACCACAGCGCCGTGTTAGGAATGTGGAATGAACTGGTAATCGGTCCAAGGGGACGCCATAACCCTGGGTGTGTTTACGGGAAAGAGGACGGAGACAAAAGACTGCTCAGGGACCACAGAACGAACCAAGAACATGTAGGAGGGACGCGGAATGAACCGACGTACAACACCCGAGGGAGGGAGGGAGTACAGTAATCTCAGAGGAGGAGGTAAACGTCTGACGAGGTGGCAAAAAACCATTAAAAATAGAGAGAGAGAGAGAGAGAGAGAGAGAGAGAGAGAGAGAGAGAGAGAGAGAGAGAGAGAGTAATGGGGAATCGGATTCACTGGGATTCGTAAGGTGATATCTTTTTGACGAGGTGGTAAATCGACCCTTAAACTGAGGGGAAAAGGAACCCGTATTTATAGTAGGTGGGTGTGTGTGTGTGTGTGTGTGTGTGTGTGTGTGTGTGTGTGTGTGTGTCCTTTTTGTCTGAGGAGGCAAAGGACCTTTAAATTTAGATGATAAAAAAGGTCCCATTCACAGATGTTGAATAAGGTGATACTTCTAAAGAATTTGTGGCCAGATTAAAAAAAAAAAATACTAACTTGATAATATCTTTCTATTTTACGAGGACATAAATGGAAACCTTAAAATTGTGGACAGAAAAAAAAAGGAATTCACAAAAAACTCGTAAGATTACTTTATTTTATATCAAGGTAACTAGAGGAAGATTCACTTAAGGTTCCTCTCCTCCTGAAGCAGATGTGGTTGAAGGCAGTACTGTATACGTCAGGGTCGAGTCTCAGCACACATAATGACGCCATGTTTGTGTTCATGACTCGTGATAAAAAAAACATCCTTTATTTACTTTTAACTGATATTACCAGCTAAAAGACCGCGTTCCTTAAGTGTTTTATTTATATATTTTTTTATTAACCAGACGGACCAGTTTCACCAAGGACTGAATGGCTTAGTTTAAGTATTTACTAAGTTAACGACCCAATTAAAGTTAGTGGTGGAGCAACCAATTCACTAGCTGATGGGTGTAAACAGGGAGGTATTGTTGTTGTTTGCTGGAGCGACACTAGAATGGTGAGTTGTGTCAGGGTATTACAGCGATGGTTTACAAGGAGACTAAATAAATGGACAACTTGGGGTCAATTATTCACTCTTTATGGTTAGGAAACACAGGAGGTTGTCTCGTGGTCGGTGTGTTGGTTGATCGGTCGGTCGGTTTGTTGATCGGAGTCCAGTGGCTAGTTTGGTCCATTAGTCGGTCGCTTCGTTGATCGTTCGGGTCGTCGGCCAATCGGTTAATCGGGTTCGTCATTGATTATTTATATGGTTAGTAAGTTGATTAGTCGGTCTGTCAACTGGTCGACATTTTGGTTGTTCGGTCGGCTCAGTGGGGTGGGCAGGTGGGTCGGTAG
>CAUDMG010000997.1:585000-590550 GCA_958450375.1 Homarus gammarus
GGGTAAAGCGTAAAGGGGACGACTAAGGGGCGATAAAGAAGTAAAGGGGACAAATTAAGGGCGATAAAGGGGTAAAGGGTGTCGTCCTCCTCCACCAGGCTCCAGGTATACCATCAGGTGACCACACGACAAACATCCACTCCCAAAATACCGTTTCTCACGCCAGGTAGCTGCACCACACGACACACCCGACCACTTAAGGCTTCGTGACCAAGATTCACAATAGGATTCTTACTGTATCGTTTCGGACCCCAAGCGTTTCGGACTCGATCTGTTTTTGATTCTAAGATTGAGAAAAAAGTTTGGGAACCGTAGATAGTTTAGTCCCCATATGTTTCGGACACAAGATGTTTCGGAATTTTTTAAAGTTTCCAATACAAAAGTTTCGATTTTGGGATGTTTCGGACCTTCAATGTTTTAGGTTTTAAAAGTTTCGAACCCAAGATATTTTAGACTTTAGAATGCTTCGAACCCAGAAGTTTCGGGCCCTTGAAAGTTTCGGGCCCTTGAAAGTTTCGGGCCCTTAAAAAGTTTCGGGCCCTTGAAAAGTTTCGGACCCTTGAAAGTTTCGACGCCTACACATTGTAACTCAGAACCCTGCGGACCTCTAGACCTTTAGCCATGAACATGTGACACTCATACACCTGCTAAGGCACAGTAGCTCAGACCCCGTGACGTCTCACATTCGTAGCCCCTAGACCGTTTTACCCCCCAGCTCCCCCGCTCCCCCGTCGCGTCACCTTGTTAACGCTTCGGCCTCGTTGTTCGCTAACGTTATCTAACCTAACCTAATGTTAACGAGCTCAAACCATCAAGGGATGGAAACGTTGCTAAACCAATTGGACTGCGGCCGACACGTGCCACTCCCACTGTTGTAATTTGGAGATTTGGTCTTGTTCCTCTCCTCTCCCCTGGGATGATGGGGCGGGGAGACTGAGGGGGAAGAGGACAGTGAGTAGGGGGGTAGTTGGGGAAGAGTGAGAGGGGGGGAGAGTGAGGGGAGTGAGAGAGCGGAGTGGGGCGGGAGAGTGAAGGGGTGGGGAAGAGGAGCGTGAGTGGGGGTGGGGTGGGGAGAGTGAGGGGATGAGTGAGGGAGGGGATGGGGAGTGAGTGTATGAGATGGAGGCGGGGAGAAAAGGAGAGGGGATGAGAGAAAGAGAAAGAGAGGGAGAAGGAGGGAAAGAGGAAGGGAAACAGACAGAAGGAATGAGGGGAGGGGAAAGACAGAAGGGACAGGAAGGGCAGGAGAAGAGAAGGGGTGGGAGAAGGTATGGAGGGAGTCGGGGGAAGGAAGCCAGAGGAAAAGTAGTGGGAGGGGAGGGGGAGCAGTGGGTCAGTGAAGGGAGCCAAAGGAGGTGAGGGAGTCAGCCCCCCTCCACACTGCGGTCCTTCACCTTATTGACGTTAATGTTGGATTGCTCATCTGGACGACCGAGGGGGGGGGGGGGGGTGAGGGGTGAGGGGGAGGGGGGACGAGGGTAGAGGGAAGAGGTGATAGTGAGTGAGGGGAGATGTAATTGTGGTCTGGAGGCGTGAGGTGCCTGGTGAGGTCTGTTTACCTGCAGTGAGGGGTGAGGGAGAGGGAGAGGGGGGTCGCTGGTGATATGGGATGTTATGGCGGTCATTAATTGTACTGACTGCCAGGGATGGTTTCATAATTATATATACGAGTTAGTGTGAGCGTCTAACTCATCTATCTATCTATGAACCTTCTATAACTATCTCTAGGAGAGAGAGAGAGAGAGAGAGATGAGAGAGAGAGAGCGAGCGAGATGAGAGAGGAAGAGAGAGAGAGAGAGAGTAAAACCCTAGGCCGGCCTCAGTTAGGGTCATTTTATAATATATTAAATGTGGTAAATATGGCACTAAACCTCACCATTACATATGGTAGGTAGGTTTATATACATTGGAGCAGGTGAGGTCAGTTGGTTAGGTTAGTTAGGTTAGGTTAGGCTAGGTTAGGTTAGGTTATAGGTTAGGTTTATTATACATTGGAGCAGGTGAGGTCAGGTTCAGGTTAGGTTAGGTAGGGTCAGGGACAGGCAAGGTCATTACAGGTAAAGTCACGTCAGGTCAGGCAAGAACACGTAAGGTCAGGTCGGGTGAGGTTATGAATCAGTCAATCCCTCAGGTCAGGTTATGTATCAGTCAATCCCTCAGGTCAGGTCATGTATCAGTCAATCCCTCAGGTCAGGTTATGTATCAGTCAATCCTCAGGTCAGGTCATGTATCAGTCAATCCCTCAGGTCAGGTTATGTATCAGTCAATCCCTCAGGTCAGGTCATGTATCAGTCAATCCCTCAGGTCAGGTCATGTATCAGTCAATCACTCAGGTAGGTCATGTATCAGTCAATCCCTCAGGTCAGGTCATGTATCAGTCAGTCCTCAGGTCATACCGTCACGGCAGACTGAAACGAGCCAGCAGTAATTAGTCTGATTGGCAAGCTGAACAACATGGCTCACTACATTCATTCACCAGCTGTGTCTGTCTGTCTGTCTGTCTGTCTGTCTGTCTTGTAGCTGTCTGTCTGTCTGTCTGTCTGTCTGTCTGTATGTATGTATGTATGTATGTATGTATGTATGTATGTCCTTCCCTTGCTCTTTGACCTCCCTTTACCCCATAAGTTACTAATCCTCTCCCCTTTATTCGTCATCCCTTACCCCCTAATCCCCCCTTACCTTCCCGTTTACTCCCTTTACTTCATCCCCTTGCCTCCCTCGCCCTGCCTCACCATGCCACCACAGGTAACCTTATGGAACAGGTAATGTCTGCAGAGGGTGTGTGAGCGAGAGATGTGGGGGAGAGGTGGCAACAACAGAAGGAGTAGACAACGGCAACCTCGGCACATGAACGGCAGAAGTAAACAAACGGGAAAGGGTGCTGCAGACAACAGGAGTAGCAGACAGTAGATAAAAAACAAACTTTTGCTGCAAACGGAAGCAACAGCACTATGGTTCCAGCAGAAACAACAACAACAGAAGCAGAAACAGCAACGGTAACAACATATACAACGAAACAGGACAATCACAGCCAGCAGCAGACAATAAGCAGCAGTAACAGCAGCACCATCACATGTGCAGCAGATAATGGCAGTAGTAACAGCAGCAGCAGCAGACAAAACAGCAGTAACAGCAGCAGCAGTACCATCACATGAGCAGCAAAACGACATACGTGAACCATAAACACAGGGCCGTGGGAGCCGGGACTTATGGCTACGACACACAGAGGTCCAAAAATGGCGCTGGCAGCCTACCTAACCTTAACTTCATCACTTTAGGCTTCACCGTCGGGTTTTAAGCCTCCAGGAAGGTTTAATTCCTCTTAAATTCGCAGGTTTTTAAAAGGTATAATTTCAGAGGGTTCCTTTATTGTTGTTGTGGGCCCCGTTTTCTGTGTAGTATTCAAGGCGGCACTAAATATAAGTATAATTTTCTAATCCTTTGATTTATTATTATTATTATTTGACAAATTACACATGTGAAGATTTGAAACGTGTGTGTGTGTGTGTGTGTGTGTGTGTGTGTGGCAGGAAGGAACACTTAGGAACAATAGTCACACAGGATATCCGGGTGGGTGGGTGTTGGGTGCCGCCCACTACACACCCACGCCAGCCCCCACAGGTGTCATCGCTCCTCCTCATACTCCCTCCTCTCACACCTGGTCTTCCTGTAGTGCTCTTCCTCCTCCTTGCGGTTTTTTGGTACTTCTTTCAATCCTCTCCTTCCTTTTCTTCTTGGTGATACGTTTCATCATTTCCTCGCTGCCTCCCCTTAACACTCTTTCTGCTGTCACTGTTACTACTGTTGTCTCTGTCACTACCACCGTCACCGCTGCCACCGTACCCGGCTGCCACCGTTACGGCTGCCACCGTTACCGTCGCTGCCACCGTTACCGGCTGCCACGTACGTCGCTGCCACCGTTACCGTCGCTGCCACGTACCGGTGCACCGTTACCGTGCTGCACCGTACCGTCGCTGCCACCGTTACCGGCTGCCACCGTACCGGCTGCCACCGTTACCGTCGCGCCACCGTCACCGGCTGCCACCGTTACCGGCTGCCACCGTTACCGTCGCTGCCACCGTCACCGGCTGCCACCGTTACCGGCTGCCCACCGTCGCTGCCACCGTTTACCGTCGCTGCCCACCGTTACCGTCGCTGCCACGTCACCGGCCGCCACAACAGCTGGGGTCGACTTGTCAAGTGCTCAGGTTCTTGAAGCATCACAAAAGACGGCGAACTAATTTGTCTCCTTCACTTGTGCTGACACTGGTGGGGGGGGGGGGGCGGGAGTTCTCTTAGCAGGGGAGGGAGTGGAAGGGACTGGAGAGGACTGTTGGAGGGGGAAAATTCTCCAAGCAGGGGGAAGGAAATGGAGGGAACGGGGAGGACTGGTGGAGGGGGAAAATCTTCCAAGCAGGGAAGGAATGGAGGGACGGGGAGACTGGTGGAGGGGGAAAATTCTCCAAGCAGGGGAAGGAATGGAGGGGACGGGGAGGACTGGTGGAGGAGGTAGGACGGTTGTTTTTCCTATCAGGGTTGAAGGAAGGAGGGTGTTTTTCCTAACCAGGGGGAGGAGGGGTGAGAGACAGTGGTGGTAGCCTGGGAGGACAGTGAGAGATGATAGAAAGTTAGGAGGGGTGAGAGAAGAGGGCCGGGGCAACCTCACCCTACTAACAGAGAGACCACTCACCGCCAGATGAGCTGTGTCGAGGAGCACCAGGTGGAGTCTCTCTCTCTCTCCTCATGCTACTTAGTGGGTTCATTGGGTGACACTCCCTGCAGCAAAAACGAGCACAAGACACTACCACCACCACCACCACCAGCTGAAGTGCCACCTGTAAGGACGGCGGGCAATGACACCACCACCACCAACTGCCACAATAGTAGTAGACTATGAGGCAACAGTCACTGAATGCCGTATAGATCTGCGGCTCATATACTACCAACTCAACACAGCCAGGGTAGACTTGTGCATTAGGATATTATTTAATATTAAGATAATAAAAATGGCGGCGAAGGTGTGAGCTATTGGGGGAGGCTGGAAGGCCATGTTGAAAAAAAGTAGTAGTAGTAGTAGTACTAGTATGTAGTAACACCATCAACACCAACCACACTACAACTACTGCTACCACCAACACCATCACACTTTACCATTACTATTACAACTACCACCACCTACACCAGGAAGATGAAGAACAAAAAGGAAAAGAACGAAAAGAAGAAGGAAAGGAAGAACGAGGAGGAGGAGGAGAAGTAGAAGAGCCATTCACACCGTCTTCTCATGAACCTCCTGACTGATACAACACTCACCAGGGGGCAAGAAATATTACTGTACTGGGAACACGCCAAGATGCAGACGATAAGAAGAGAGAGAGGAGGGAAGGAGGAGAGAGAGAGAGACCGAGAGAGACGAGAGGAGAGCGAGGAGAGAGAGATTGTGTGGTAGTGAGGTTACGTGATATGACTCCACCTGCTACTGTGATCGTTGTTGCTGTTGTGCTAATACTAATTCAGTTACTAGGCTTGCTTGTGCTGTTGCTGCTCGATGGT
>CAUDMG010000998.1:0-33676 GCA_958450375.1 Homarus gammarus
ATGAAATTAATTGATTTTTATAGTGTTTTAACTGGTGTCTATACAGTATGTGATCAATATAGCCCGCCTACTTTTCATATTATTTGCTTCTCTTATGACTAAAATTCTGTCCTCAAAAAAGTAAATACAACCTTTTCATTAAGTTTTCCTAACTAAACTCTGCTAACTGTCTCGCTCCACCATCATTAATTCCTTTGCCCTCATCCTTGTATCATTATTATCATTCCATTATTTTTTATATTACTTCAACATTCAGCACCACTGGGGCGGTAATTACTAAATCATATTGAAATGTTTTTAATACACCTTACATTACTGTACGTGTGAGAGAACTGTGGAGGAGTTGGTAGAGGCGACACCTTCATTACCTACACCATATGACGCGTCTGTCTGTAGGATGTTGACTCCACACAGTCTTGAAGATGACGTGTACGCCCTCCCTTCCTACACAGTGTGATAATTATCACACTGTCTTACACAGTCTATACTGATACCTTCTGTAACTTGGATCTTTAACTGCCCAGATTCACAACATTTTTCAAAATAGGTTAAAAGTGACGTCATATGAATGTTAAAGCTGAATTTAAAAAAATAATATAGTAAATTTCTATGATTATGATTTTACTTAAAAAAAGGATAAAATCAATAATATGAAAGATAAACAAAAGGTTAATTTGGTATTTCAAGTTTCAGTGAGTCTCAGCAGTCTTTCTCCTGTACTGAACAAATTTCCTGAAACCGATCGTGAAACTCTTAATTGTATATTTACGCCAGTGAGCGAGTTGGCCGCTGTGTTCTCCAAGACTAAATTTTTCGTAAACACTGAAAACAACATAAACTAAAAGCAATTATTATAATATATTTTCCTTAATAAAATAACAAAAAATTCTTCTGTACACTCGCTTTAAAACGTATCTAATTTTTTTGTTAGACAATATAACACAAGGGACGAAATATTTTGACATCCCTACCGAGACAACAGGAGAGGCAGTGTTCATTTTGAAATTGATCAGATCTCTCCGTAAAGATACTTTTTGGGGTGTGTTTACTTACTTAAAAAGTGAGTTTATAATATTTGTGAACCACTTTGCATACTCACACCCTCGAGGGATAAAATATAATACCACAACTTTTCCCACAAGATTTACAACAGTAATGATCCAGAGAAATGTGCTAATTGATATAATTATTTTCAGTATAATTAAGTGTAGACGGTAATAAAGATAAGATAATTAAACGCTGGTAGAGAGAGAGAGAGAGAGAGAGAGAGAGAGAGAGAGAGAGAGAGAGAGAGAGAGATGTATATATATAAATGTGAACGTAGGAAATATAATGTTTTATTTTGAGTACTGTATATATTAGGGGAGATAACATGTGTAAATATAACCAGTGACTAAGATAGGAAGAGAATAAGGACAGGTAAGAATGATAACACCACAGCAGCAAGAGCGAGTTATTGTTGTTTAAAGTGGAAGGTGTGAAGGTAGCTGTTGGGGAGCTGTTATTATTATTATTATTATTATTATTATTATTATTAATATTATTAATATTATTATTATTATTATTATTATTATTACTTGGGTATCAAGATATCAGACTGTTAATATCCCAGAGTTGTGAAGGTGGAGGTAGCAGCCTATCGTCTCCTCTGTCCACGTCTTGTTCTGTCTTTAAGAGTCTCACCTCCAGTACTCTCCCGGCGTTAATTTGTCACTCACAGTAATCCCTTGTTTAACCAGATTTCACTAAGCCGGAAATCTTTATAAATGGGACCCAATTTAGCCAGAAGAGATCCCCACAATTCTCGAGAACCTTCAACAAAAGGAACTAATTCATTTTGCCAATGTAATATATACAACATCTGAATGTACCATTAAGTTTAGAACTTGGGGCTGGCTGGGGCCTATGATGGCTTGGGATCAAGTTTCGCTTAGTCCAACTGTTATCATTCATCTGTCTCATTCTTCGTTCTTATATGTGTGGCAAACTCTCACCTCTTTTTGTGTAGTAAAGTCATGACTCTTCTAATTTCTTATTCCTGGTTCAGTAAGTCTAGTTGAGTCATGTGTTTCTGGTCTTAGTATTACCATGTTTACTTCCCCAAGTCCATCATAGTTATAAACAAAATAATAAATGCTTTACGGCATCAAGACGCATTACTTCCTTTCGTCTCTCCTCTTTAGTACAAAGTATTTAATATTATCAAAAACTTTGTTCTCTCTATTGTTATCTCTATTTATGTTCTCTGATATTCTTTAGTTTCATTGTTTGTCTCTCTCTCCTTCTCCCTACACCATCTCCATATCCTCCATGTGTGTAACTCGTAACATCTACATAATTCTTCATAAAACCAACAGTTTCCGTTTCATAACCCAAGTCAACGTTTGTATATTACTGTGGTAATTGTAGTTGTGAGGTGGTGGGTTGATGGTACCTCGCCTGGGTCTGTGTGGTGGTGGGTTGATGGTACCTCGCCTGGGTCTGTGTGGTGGTGGGTTGATGGTACCTCGCCTGGGTCTGTGTGGTGGTGGGTTGATGGAACCTCGCCTGGGTCTGTGTGGTGGTGGGTTGATGGAACCTCGCCTGGGTCTGTGTGGTGGTGGGTTGATGGAACAGTACCTCACCTGGGTCTGTGTGATGGTGGGTTGACGGTACAGTACCTCACCTGGGTCTGTGTGATGGTGGGTTGACGGTACAGTACCTCACCTGGGTCTGTATGGTGGTGGGTTGACGGTACAGTACCTCACCTGGGTCTGTGTGGTGGTGGGTTGACGGTACAGTACCACACCTGGGTCTGTGTGGTGGTGGGTTGACGGTACAGTACCTCAACTGGGTCTGTGTGGTGGTGGGTTGACGGTACAGTACCTCAACTGGGTCTGTGTGGTGGTGGGTTGACGGTACAGTACCTCACCTGGGTCTGTGTGGTGGTGGGTTGACGGTACAGTACCTCACCTGGGTCTGTGGGGTGGTGGGTTGACGGTACAGTACCTCACCTGGGTCTGTGTGATGGTGGGTTGACGGTACAGTACTTCACCTGGGTCTGTGTGGTGGTGGGTTGACGGTATAGTACCTCACCTGGGTCTGTGGGGTGGTGGGTTGACGGTACAGTACCTCACCTGGGTCTGTGTGATGGTGGGTTGACGGTACAGTACCTCACCTGGGTCTGTGTGGTGGTGGGTTGACGGTACAGTACCTCACCTGGGTCTGTGTGGTGGTGGGTTGACGGTACAGTACCTCACCTGGGTCTGTGTGATGGTGGGTTGATGGTACAGTATCTCACCTGGGTCTGTGTGGTGGTGGGTTGACGGTACAGTACCTCACCTGGGTCTGTGTGGTGGTGGGTTGACGGTACAGTACCTCACCTGGGTCTGTGTGGTGGTGGGTTGACGGTACAGTACCTCACCTGGGTCTGTGTGATGGTGGGTTGATGGTACAGTATCTCACCTGGGTCTGTGTGGTGGTGGGTTGATGGTACAGTACCTCACCTGGGTCTGTGTGGTGGTGGGTTGATGGTACAGTACCTCACCTGGGTCTGAGTGGTGGTGGGTTGACGGTACAGTACCTCACCTGGGTCTGTGTGGTGGTGGGTTCACTACCAGCCAGGAAGCAATGTGAGCCACCTCAGTGTTTCCAATGTCTCGCAGTACTACCAACATCCACCACTGTTACAAACATTCACTCATTGTTATCAGCATCCCGCAGTGTTGCCAGTATCTTGTAGTGTTATCAATATTTCCGTAAATGTTACCAACATCCCCTCACAACACCTGCGGGGCGGCCTTAGAATCCGTTATTATTTCCGTTATCATAAAAATCTCTACATTTGGAAACTGACTTTTTCTATAACAATCGGTGTTGTACCATAACCCCGAACACCTGGCGTCTTGTAGTACAGTATACTGGAGGTGATAACGGGGGTCGGTGAGGGCCTGGAGATATGGACCCTACACTCTACAGCACCACATTTAGGCAATACGAGAAGCTCCAGAGCTGTACTTGTTCCAGCGCCTCAGCAGAGTGATCCAGAAAGGGAAATGTTTCCTGAATATTGTGATCTCGTCCTTCTCCTGAGGAGCTCCAGAGGAGTCTTTGGAATGTGATGTGATGTGTGTGTGTGTGTTTGTGTGTGTGTGTGTGTGTGTGTGATTTCTTATTCAGGAACTGTAAAATTCTGAGAACTTTCTGAAAGTGAGGAGGAAAATATTGGATCATAGAAACGTTGACTCATCAGGTTACGTCCGTCCGCCTTACTGGGTAATTCTATCCGGATCTGTTTATAAAGATGGTAGTTATTAGGTGAAAACGAGATCGAGCGACATGTTGGTAAAATAATGCCGAGTTGAATTAAGAGTAATACCGGATTGAGTTACGAGTTAAAGGAATGAGGAAAAGGGGTGGGCGAAGACACAGAGAAACACCAATATTATGGGAAGGAAAGAAGTGGTCAACCCATCAAGGAGTGGAAGGACCCTAAAGCTAAATGAAGACGAGAGTTGAGAATGAGAGGAACACCAGCTGAGACAAGGCTGGTGATCAGTCTCGTGTTACAGCCTATCAAAGGCTTTAGAAACATCAACATCCACAATATAAAATCCCCAAAAGAAGTAAGAAAGTCACCAATGGATTTTCCTGGGCGTAAACCATATTGGTGACCAGAGAGACTACCGAGAGACTCAATATCCTCCCGGAAATGAATTGAGGAAAGATTTGAAGATTTTAGAGAGAAAGTGAAGAGGTAGAGGACGATAGAAAAGGGATTATTAATGACGACACTTTCTCGGGATGACCTGACTCAATACTTGTCTTCAGGAAGGAGGTAGATATTTAGACGAGACGACACAGGTGAATGATTACTGGCACCAGGTGTGAGGAACGCTCCTTCATAACACAGAGAGAGTTGCCATAATATTCTTATATTCATTACTGTAAAGTCTCATAAAACTGTTATTGACAGTATCAGGTTAAAGCTCAAAAGTCTGTGGTAGATTTCCAAAACAGAATACAGAGAGAAGTTGTTGCCTCTGAGTTAGTGAGGTTAGCAGTGTTAGGATTTCAGTTGTCATTAGAGAGCCAAGTTTTGACCCCCTCTCGTGATATATAAAGGCATACCAGTATATGTAAGTTTGATTCGTATTCTCCTTTTTTTATAGACCTAATAAATATATTAAGTGATCAGGTGGTCAGCGGAGTGATTATTGTTTATGGGTGAATAATTCTCTGGCTACAGCTACTAACTATAGTCAGTTGTAATAAAGCTTGTTACCATTTTATTCAAACGACAGAGTATAAACCGGACAAGCTGTGGCAGAAGTGTAGTGAACATATTACTTGAATAATGAAGTTTTCATTTTATTTTAATATTTTTTTTTTGTATTTGGGAGGCTATTAAAGTAGTCAGGTGAACACAAAACGTAGATGGAAGCAGATTAACATATTAAGCGATCTGTTATACTGTACAGATTGTTGGCCGGTATAGTAGTACTGTGCTACCTATCAGCTTACTAGCCGGTCGGGCGGTTGATCTATCCAGTGTTAGTACAGGAGAATGCCGGGTTTGGTAGTGAGGTTCACACTCGATAACACCCTGCTCACGTGTGTAAGGACCAAGCGGGATTCGAATCTTGATATATTTGTGAGAGATCTGCTCATTACTGATACTTCAACGGGAAAGGAGACAAAAAATATTATCGAATAATCAATTTTGAATATTAACAGTGATACTGTTTTCTAATAGTTGGACATTACGATGGATTAAAAAAACCTCCCTCGGGATATATTTGTGAGTGGATGTCCCTAACACTGTAAGGTCTGTTTGGCTTCCTGGCTGCACGTGAATCCCATAAGTTTCTGTACTTTTTTGTCGAGACAGACAAGTTAATGTGAACCGACTGCGGACTACGGCTGGAATCACCACATTTACATGAAAAGTGGTTTCTGAAATGAAGGGAAATGAACGAGAAAGAAAATGGAAATTTGATAATGTTAGTTTTCTGAAGAGGTAGTTATGAATTATTGACTATGTATGACAATGAGAGAGAGAGAGAGAGAGAGAGAGAGAGAGAGAGAGAGAGAGAGTATTATCAGTCACTAGTACCGTATTACAATTAAGGTCAGCGTGTACCATGATGAAGGCAAGTTTAGTAGAGTCATAAAGTAGGAGCGACGTAAAGTTTATTACACGAGATAATAAAACAATGTACAGTATACAGAAGAGTCAGTGAGGAAGGACACGACTCATCCCAGCTGGAAGATTTACACGTTTACATTAAGGTCGTGGTAGAAGACCAAGGTTGTTCAGTGAGTGGAAATATATGTTAACAATGAAGGGTAGAAGATGACTGTTGGGTGAATGAGTATTGTTACACCGATATATTTTACCTCTGGTTTATTCTTACATTTTAGTATTTGTGTTTAGGTGTTAATGATACTAAGAAGTTAAAATATTGCAGTTAAAGTATTGCAGATAAGAACGTGTGTGGAGTACAGAGACAAGAAGATCACCAGTAGTAACAGACAAACTCGTCACTCTTATATTGCACAAAGAATAATCAGGTGAACGCGTGTATATGTATAGATGTGATGCTACTATTCTGACTCACTGCAACAAGGTTACTGTTATTTATTTATTTTTTGCATGTTCACTTAATTTTGGCCAAGGACATCCCTACCCCCTCTTCCAGAGAGGGAGAGAGAGAGAGAGCGTGATTGAGTGTCTGTTTATCTTTATTTCGTCCAAAACAAACCTGGACAACGCCGGGTACCCCACCTAGTTTATAACATGATTTCCTACATGCACATGGATATGAATATGTTATCACATCTGCAAGTCATACAATTATTTTATTTAAAGGAAAATCCATTGTCCCAGGCAGGTCTCCGTAGTCAGGCGGGTTGAAACATTTACGAAAATAGTCTAAAAGGTATTTTTTGTTTTTGTTAATTGAACGCTGTGTAGTCCTCTTATGCTATAGAGAAAACATCTAACAGTATAAATTATAAGAGAGAAGCTATGGAAAAACCGAGTATAAATCGTTGTTAACAGTGAAAAGAATACAACATGGTGCAGAGAACTGATTTAGTGGTATATGATGTACTGTATGTCACGGCTGAGAGAGATTTTATAACAATAATGATAATAGTTGCGTTGTGTTGCCTACTACAAGGAAAGGGTTCCAAGATTCAGTCCTCGTTACACAATTATTATAATTAAACTTTATCGAAGTTCTTGATGGAGTTCAGTCATATAAGATTTACAAAAAGAATCAAGGAAATGAGGAAAAGGTTACATATATCAAGAGTAAACAAACCTATACCATTTATTTCTTCGATTTAACACGAGATTCACAGTTAGTAATAATTCACTTACACTGTTCTTCCGAGTCACACTACAGTTAAGTGCAACAATGATAAAATAATTTACCTTGTGGGGATCTTGCCAGTTATTTCCATTGTGAGAAGCATTTGCCAATGTGTCGATGAAAACTTTTGGAAGACCATTTGCCACCAGTGTCCTGCTCAGTGGGGTGTATAGTTCCTTGTGTAAGTTGGAGTAACTAAAAGCAGGTATGAGATGCCCGAGTTACCCAAGTCTTGTGTATTGTATAGGAATATCTGAAGTTAAGTCAGTAGTGAGGCCTGTGTTGTGTGTACGTTGGTTCTCTGTAAATGGAAGTAGTGACGGTATTGTTTGATCTTTCTGTCTTGATGTCTAGAATGGAAGTTTGTTATTGCTCACACTCAGAGGTGAAATGTGTAGCCTGTTGTGGTGTGTGGAATACAAGTAGTCTAAGAACATTGGCTGTGTTGAGCCGACTTATAGCTTCAAAATGTCATCCACGTATCCTTAATACAGGGTGTTTCAGAAATACGTTTCGTAGTTCTGGGGTGTATTCCTGAGACATACTGAGTAGGGTGGTCCCGAAATGGGGGTTAAAATTTTTTTTTCAGAATATGATCACAACCACCCTGCCCTTTTATAAGAACTACCAAAATAATATAACCCAAACAATTTCAACCAAATTGAGGGATGTTTAGGGGTGCCACCAGCCAGGGGCACAACTTGACACAACTTACTTAATATATATATATATATTATATAATGGCAGATTGTTGACATGTTGTGCAGGTGTCTGTATTCTGTCAATCCATGAATGAGCTTAGGTCTATCTGTGAGTGCCACATATCCAATTGGACTTATAGAGAATTTTTTTGTCACTTCTTTGTACTCATTATCAAGCTCAACATCCTAGACTCTACAAACTGGATGTTGGGTGTGAGTTTGTGTTACCTATTGTCCCTAAATTATATATCATATAATACTAATAATAGTAATGGTTTCTCTTTTTAGATGGCTAGTACTAGTGGTAGTGGCACAAAGCCAAAGACAAGGAAAGACAATGAAGTATGGTTGATTGGGCCAACTGCACACGCTTTGACTGGTCTAAAACTGCCTTCTACTGGGGAAGTTATGAGTTTGTTCTTTCAAATTCACAAAGTCAACAAAGCAACCATCAAAGAGAGTGCCAAGGAAGTGATCAAGCAAGTACTCCCATTTTGGGAAATGGCAAGAATACCAACTTGCTCAGAAATTCATGCCCGAGAAAGAGTTGAAAAAATGTTTGTGAAATGGAAAAGCCTTCAAAAAGCTGCCAAGAGGAGAAGCCAAGCTCAGCAAATAAAGGAAGAAGTTTTCAAAGAACAATTAAGTAAACTATTTGACATTGCTCATGCAAATGCTTTGACAATGATCAAAATTGAAGAAGATCGGCAATTCCTTCTAGCACAACGAGATGGAAGGAAAGGATACTTGGGTAGAGTTGATAAAGAACTAGCAGCAAAAGAAGTCCGCTTGGCAATACGAAAAGAAGAAGAACGTGCTCGCTTTTCAAAAGCTTTGGCACAGAAAACAAAAGAAGATGAAAAACAAGGAATGAATCCGCCATTCTCATCATCATCTGAGTCTGAGGAACAAGTAAATTCTTCAGCGTCAGAGTGTTCTCCTCCCAAAAAATCAAAACCTGGGAAACCACGTGCAAAAAACATAATGTCCCCTGTTCTGGCCAAAGCACTAGATCGCACCAAGATTAGTGATCGTGATGCTGTGCATTTGATTGCTGCAGCAGCTCAAACTTTAGGTCACAACGTGGAAGACATAGCAGTCAACCGGAAGACAATTCGACAATCAAGAATGAAGTTGAGAGTTCAGTCTTTTAAGTCTGCCAAAGAACAATTTATACTTAATCTTGATCCAACAATCCCTCTTGTTGTTCATTGGGATGGAAAGCTACTTCCTGAAACAGCTGGTGGTAAAGAAACTTATGATCGATTGCCAATCATTGTGTCCTATGAAGAGAATGAACAATTGCTGAATGTATCAAAGTTGCCCAATGGAACTGGTGAAGCGATGGCTAATGCTGTGGTTGAAGTGGTCAAAGATTGGAAATTAAAAGACTATATAGTGGCAATGTCTTTTGACACTACAAGCAGCAACACTGGACGCCACACTGGGGCCTGTAAGCTCATCGAAATTAAACTGGAGAAAAATCTCCTATGGTTGCCATGCCGTCATCATGTGCATGAGGTTGTGATCGGTGGAGTATTTGACCGTGTAATGGGTCCATCAACTGGGCCAGATATACTTGTTTTTAAGAGATTTCAAGCATTTTGGCCCAACATTGTGCAGAGTGACTACAGTACAGCTGCCACTGATCAAGAAATGGATTTGGTTGTGACTGAAAATCGAGAAGGTCTGCTGAAAAATGCATTGAGCTTCCTTAATGATAATCAGCCACGGGAAGACTATAGAGAATTACTCGAATTGGTTGTTATATTCCTGGGAGGAACTCCACACCGCAAGATATCTTTCAGGAGGCCTGGGGCCATGCACAGAGCCAGGTGGATGGCAAAGCTGTTGTATTCCTTCAAAATATGGATGTTCCGGTCACAATTCAAGTTGACAGCCCGAGAAGTCAAAGGACTCGGTAGGGTGGTTCGATTTGCTGTCCTTGTATACTTTAAAGCATGGTTCCTGGCTACTTTGCCAGTTCAAGCTCCAGCAAATGACCTGCTCTTCCTGAAGAAGATTTCTGACTACACAAAAGTTGACAAGGAGGTTTCAGAAGAGGCTTGCCGCAAATTTATCAATCATCTGTGGTACCTCAATGAAGAAGTTGTTGGCTTTGCCTTCTTTGATATGAATGTTGGTGATGAAACAAAGCAGAGGATGGTGGACAGTCTAAAAAAGGCTCAAAATGGTAACCGCATGAAGGCAGTGGTTAAGCCTCAAGACGTGAATGACATTCACCTTGAAGATTTTGTGTCTTCTGCAACAAGTAAATTTTTTGACATGCTCAATCTGCCAACTGACTTTCTACAGTTGTCCCCATCTTTGTGGCAAACTAATGCAGGTTATTGCAAAGCACAAAAGAAGCTCAAGACAATGAAAGTGGTTAACGATGTGGCTGAGAGAGGTGTGGCACTCATCCAAGATTACATCCATGTAATAACAAAGGATGAGGAACAACGCCAATTTCTACTCCAGGTGGTCAGTGATCATCGAAAGAACTTTCCAAACTCTCTAAAAAGGACTGTAATAGAGGCACTCAAGAAGAATGACCTGTGTTGCTAAATTTCATTGATTTTGCTGTATTACAACTATTAACAACTAACTGTATTGATATTGACTATGTATTGTATACGATTTACACATTTACCGGTACTTGTTCAATATAAAAACTAGATAGTCTTTGTGGCACCTCTAAATTTTATCCAAATTTTTTAAAAAATGACAGATCATTGTTTTAATAGTATACACACACTTAGGCAGGGTGGTCGTTGAAATTTAAACCAAAAAAAATTTCGGGACCACCCTAATACTGAGACATACACAAGGATAAATGACTTCATGATCATAGGTTCGGAGTTATAACTTCTAACCTGACAGTTGGGGCTGTAGTGTGATAAAATCGTCGGAGTATATTAAAATCATACGCAACCTCATATGAATTTTACAGTAAATGTTAAAAGTTTCGGCCCTCTACCTGACTGTAGACTTCAGCCCGTTGCTAAAGTGACTCGTGCATGTTGGAAGACTCCAGGGGTGTTGCTAATGGTTGTAGCACTGTCTTGCACTTGGCGCCACAGCTCCTCATGAGTCGGGACCTTTGTAGCATACTCTTTGATTTTAACGTTACCCCACAGATAGACGCCAAGGGAATTTAGGTCAGGTGATCGAGTTGGCTATGGAACAGGGCCTCCACGCTCTATCCACCTGCCAGGATACCCAACATTTTGAAGTTCCGTTGTTACTCGAGCAAAATGAGCTGGGGTACCATCCTGCATGTACCACAATTGTTGACGTATCCTGAAGGGCACCTCCTCAAGCATCACTAACAGAGTGTCCCCAAGAAAATGTGTTCTTGTTCTGCCTGTCAGTCACTGGGGCAGCAGATATGGACCAATAATGCCGGCCAAACATTGATTGAGAATCGTACTTAATAAGTTTTATGTGTCACTACATGTGGACTGTCAACAGACCCACTCGGCGTTATCACGTACTTTAAACAGGGCTTGATATTTTGTCCTCCCCTACCCGATTTGGTGGTATAATAACTCCGACACTATGGTCAGGGAGTCATTTACCCTTGTATATGTCTCAGGAATACACCCCCCCCCCCTCCCTCCAATTATGAAACGTCTTCCTGAAACACCCTGTTGATTAGAGGTTTAAATGCAAGTGGTCTTTTTGTAACCATGTAGTTCCCGGGAAAGACAGGAATGGGTTGGTGAGCGAGGGCCCTTGGAGGGACCCATGACTCTTGCCCACTCGACCATCACCAAAACATCTCCGAATGTGGGTCCTAGGGGGCGACCCATGGCTACACGCCCACTCAACCATCACCAAAACATCTCCGAGTGTGGGTGTTAGGGGGTGACCCATGGCTACACGCCCACTCAACCATCACCAAACTTCTCCGAGTGTAGGTCCTAGGGGGCGACCCATGGCTACACGCCCACTCAACCATCACCAAAACATCTCCGAGTGTGGGTGTTAGGGGGTGACCCATGGCAACACGCCCACTCAACCATCATCAAAACATCTCCGAGTGTAGGTCCTAGGGGGCGACCCATGGCTACACGCCCACTCAACCATCACCAAAACATCTCCGAGTGTAGGTCCTAGGGGGCGACCCATGGCTACACGCCCACTCAACCATCACCAAAACATCTCCGAGTGTAGGTCCTAGGGGGCGACCCATGGCTACACGCCCACTCAACCATCACCAAAACATCTCCGAGTGTAGGTCCTAGGGGGTGACCCATGGCTACACGCCCACTCAACCATCACCAAAACATCTCCGAGTGTAGGTCCTAGGGGGCGACCCATGGCTACACGCCCACTCAACCATCATCAAAACATCTCCGAGTGTGGGTGTTAGGAGGTGACCCATGGCAACACGCCCACTCAAGCATCACCAAAACATCTCCGAGTGTAGGTCCTAGGGGGCGACCCATGTTTACACGCCCACTCAACCATCACCAAAACATCTCCGAGTGTGGGTGTTAGGAGGTGACCCATGGCTACACGCCCACTCAACCATCACCAAAACATCTCGGAGGAAAGACGTTCCCTCACAACTTGTGGTGCTCCTCCTGACTCCTGCTGTAGGTCACTCTGACAAGTAATCAAAAGTTGGTCAATTTTTCACAACTACAAGACAGCGGCCAGTGAACACCTAGTCCTCCCCACACCTGCTGATGGCCACTCCCACACCTGCTGATGTATCTGGATGGCCACTCCCACACCTGCTGATGTATCTGGATGGCCACTCCCACACCTGCTGATGTATCTGGATGGCCACTCCCACACCTGCTGATGTGTCTTGATGGCCACTCCCACACCCAAGCTCAGTATCAGAACATTGAGGCGACGCTTACGTCTTATAGACTAATGAGGAGAGAGAGAATGACTGACATAAGATAAGGGATACAATGTAGCAGTCGTCGGATTCAATCACACGTAACATAAGCTACAACAACTGTCGGTGGATGATCCTGGCGGGGACACTTACATTACATATGAGAAGAAAAATATAGAAAAAACAGAAAAAATACTACTTTTAATGTTCGGGTATCGAAGAAAGAAAATATTGTCTTCTATAAATAACTACTCTAGAATAAATAGTTTAGGTACACACGGGATCTAAAGTATTACTAAAATAAATGTGTTAGGTGTGTAAGGGATTTAAGGTATTACCATATTTCTTCCCCCGTCTTCATTCTGATCAATAATTTATGCAGTTCATCTTTAAAATAAATATCATAAATACTTAAGCAAACTAATTGATTCCAAAGCTTTACTACATTTTTCTATATATATCACAATAAAAAAACATTATTTCGGGTCCAGATTCTTGGCTTCTTGACGTTGTGATATAAGATAAACCTGCAGCATTATTCAGCAGTATATATCTGTACAAATAATGTGAATTAACGGGACTGTCTTAAGATAATCCTCCACCAAAATTAGCTCTTTGTTTCCCTGGCACCCCAATTATGGCTTAATCTTGCCTTAGGTAATCTGTCGGTAAGTTGGAAACCCCTCCTGGTCTCTCTCTCTCTCTTTCTCTCTCTCAAGTAATTAATAAGACCATTACACACAAACACCCACAAGGCTTCTATCGCCTAACATACCTCGCTCACTTAATTCTGATATGTTTCCTAAGCTGAAGAAGAATAATGACTGGGAGAGTTTACTCCATATGAGCTAAAATGCTGCACTATTTCTTTATATTAAATTTATAGCTATTGAACTTGACGACATTATGCGTCAAAATATATAAGTGACTTGAAAAATCAAAATAATACTGAAAATGGAAATGGATTAACATAATTAAAGCTATTGCTGTTTTTGGTATTTATATATAATTTCTTTATATACGAGTAGAAGTCCTTTGGTGAGGAAAGACACGGAGTTGCCACTATCCTCATTTCAATTCCTAACCTGGGAGGAACCTGTACAGAGACCGTAAATGGTTATCGGGCGTTCCTGTGGATCAGCGTCACCTAAATTCCAACCACGTTGTCTGCCGTGCTTGTGGTCCAGCGGGGAACTGCCAAGTACTGTCACAACTACACAAAGGCCCCGGCATTAAACAACCGTCCGGAAGGATTAAGACTGAGCGGACTAAACTCAGAATAGGAAGGAACCTGGAATGTGAGGACGTTGTGTGAAGGTGGGAAGTACACAAACGTTTACGGGACAATTCCTCGAGTCTTCCATCGAGTTCCTGGTGTACTTCATCATGCCAGTTGGTGCATTACTGAAGCTTGTTTTCGTCGAACCCAAAAATATTGTATCGAGTTATTGCCCAGTTATCAGCATTAATGAACGTTCAAGCCTCGTGGGAATGGAAAGACGATTACAGAATATTTTCAACCATAATAAAAAATAAAGAGACCTTCCCTGCAGCACTCGCCACATATTTTTAAACAATAAAGTTTTGTCATGATGTTACATTAGTATTGTAAATCGTCGGGTCTTACAGTTTTCTTCAGTATCTAAAAATCTTCAGGATTATAGAACTATTAAATCAGTATTTGTGTTTTTCCATTTGTGAACACCACACGTTAGTCAGTTGATAAATTAATAGGTTTTAAAACAACGACAAAATATATAATTTAACATCCTTTTCATAACAACACAAAGACACTTACTCGAAACAGCAGTTAGTGAATAACTTTGGAGCCATTAAGCGTCTTGGTTCTTTTGACATTGTTATTGTGTTAACTGACATGAAACTGTACATTACTAGATCCTCAATCAGGTTATGTTAATTGTGATGCTTCATAACGTAATTTTGTTGTAGTACAAATGCAGGACAAATCTTATAACAGCTTTTACGCCCAAACTTAATAAGTTGTACTTAAGACTGAGCTCCTCCGTGGCAAACTTTGCTCCAAGGTGTTTGTTCGGTCTTGTGTTTTATTATAGTTAGTCAAGCTTTTGATCTCAGAGAGACTACTTGTGACAATGTAAGTCATAAGTACAGTGCCGCCTATAGTGTTGTTATGGGGAGGTGAAGGAGGGGCTCCGATGGGTAAACTATCCAATAAAAGCTTATACAGCTTTAATCATTAACTGCTGACATAAAGAATAAATAGAGCATTAACTGTGTCACACTGCTGGCGGGGTAACTGATCAAAGAGTTAAAGGATGTAGGCCACAGAAAAAAGGTGTACAGAAATAAAAAATGAGCTAAATTAGGATTACAATGAAAATATATCTGTTGTCTACAGAAAGGCGAGTCATGGGCTCATTAGGCATTAAGAAAAGGTAAAAATTATCTACCCAATTTATTAGTGAATACCAGATTGTGAGGCGTTAGTTAATAATACCAGCAAGTACTTGATTTAAGATGGTTCAGGAACACAAGACTACATATGTTACGGTATTTGGATGAGGGAAGCCAAGGTCAGAGCCGGGACACGAGAGGCAGTTACTTGTTCACCTCCCCAGTAATGTAACATTTATGAGGGAGTAACTGGATGGTTTAAAAGGTTCAGTAAATATATAAGAGTGTGATAAATTGTTGTTGTGGAAACTGATGACGAAATGTCCGCCCACCAAAATTATTTAGGATACAAGGGAATGTGTTGAATATTTGGGGGAAATCTTGAAGTCTTTGGCCACCAGAGAAAATAATTGGTTATGTCATTGTCGTAGACAGTGTGTGGACATGATACCCCCCCTCCCCCCCCCCCCCCCCCCCCGCCTAATGAAGTTTTCAACAGTTTAGTTCGGACACAGTTTATCTAATAATACCAACTGTACTATCTTATCTTAACAACATGGTAATTATTTTTTCTGGTATTTGCAGGACTGAAGACCTTTGGTAGCCGAAGACTGACGGTAAGTAATCACCACCAATAGTCAGTAGAGGAGTTTTGTAATAATTTATCAGTGAATTATGTATAAAAATATTATAATTGTTCCCAAAAGTTCAGGGATGAAAGTCATTGGTGATCAAAATATGTTCGAGGGAGTAATGTACTTTAATATCTTCTTATCATGGTGGGTCTTAAATCATTATACTGTAGTTGGTTTAAAGTGTTTAATAAATGCTTGTAACTAACACTGGTTTATGTTTCACAGGAGCAGACAACAGGACAATGTAAGTACACAAGTCAGTTGTAAGATATTATAATAATGGGGGACAGTTTTAGTTTGTTCACATTCCAAGTTATAAATACTTCCAGTGGTTGAAAATCTGCTTGTATAATATTTAACGTTACTTTAAAATAGAAAATAACATAAATAAATTTAATGAACGTACTCGTATTGTTTATAATTTATTACATAGTAAACAGTTCGATACTTGAACCTTGTTTGTCTGGGAACATATTCCATATATGTTTTTATTGCATTTGTCTTGGTAACACAGGTAACACGCCAGTATGGACACCTAGTGGTTGTGACGGTAGGTACTGAAGTAACACCAGGCTTGTAGCAATGTTAGCTTTAAGGTGAGGTGAGGTTACAATGTCTTGGTTTATGGAGGTACTGTAGTGTTTGTGTTGGTCAGACGGAACTAAGGTTCATGTATCTCAGTACAACATGGATGTACAGTATATTTTCTTTCAGGTCCATTTAAAGTACACGCTGTATGTATTACTTTCTGTGCACATAAGTGAAGTTTATTTTAAATGAGAGTTAAAGTTAATGTTTATTTTGCTGCAACACAAATGAAAAGTTTTATGAAACACCATAGAGCTAACAGTACGTATAATTATTTTACATCACTATATTCGGCTTTCGTCTGAAGAAATAACTGACCTCTGTCTCTGTGTTACCAGTTCGATGGTATAATGTTATTATTAAAGGATACTGTATTTTTTGGGCTGTCTTTTGTGTACTTGTCGTCGACCCTGAAGCTCCGCGTTTTGTGTTATATTTCTGAAAGACAACATTTAATTGTGTTTCTTGTGTTTTTTGCTTTGGTTGTTATGTCGGCTGTTCTCCCGGGTTTTGTTATAGTTCTCATGTTCTGTTCTTACACACCTTTTATGGTAGTAATAATGTTATACGTGTTTACTACGACTACTATATGTAGATGATGTGACAGGTTTTTCACAATACGACAAATAACACATCAGTTTCTATGGTAAAATGTAAATATTGTTGTTGTATATACCGGTAAGACAATGAGTTAACTTTTAGTTTTACCAGTTTATTATCAAAAGGGATTAAATAAGCCTGGAGTGATGGGTACCGGGTATACTGTGTTTTGTAGCTTTGTAGTCACCAGTCATTCATCTTATTAAGCGTCATCAGTCATTGATCTTATTAAGCGTCATCAGTCATTGATCTTATTAAGCGTCATCAGTCATTGATCTTATTAAGCGTCTTCAGTCATTGATCTTATTAAGCGTCATCAGTCATTGATCTTATTAAGCGTCATCAGTCATTGATCTTATTAAGCGTCATCAGTCATTGATCTTATTAAGCGTCATCAGTCATTGATCTTATTAAGCGTCATCAGTCATTGATCTTATTAAGCGTCATCAGTCATTGATCTTATTAAGCGTCTTCAGTCATTGATCTTATTAAGCGTCATCAGTCATTGATCTTATTAAGCGTCATCAGTCATTGATCTTATTAAGCGTCATCAGTCATTGATCTTATTAAGCGTCTTCAGTCATTGATCTTATTAAGCGTCATCAGTCATTGATCTTATTAAGCGTCATCAGTCATTGATCTTATTAAGCGTCATCAGTCATTGATCTTATTAAGCGTCATCAGTCATTGATCTTATTAAGCGTCATCAGTCATTGATCTTATTAAGCGTCATCAGCCATTCATCTTATTAAGCGTCATCAGTCTTTCATCTTATTAAGAGCTTTATTTTGAACAGCGGAAATAGATAAAAATAAGGAAAACATAAACAAATTAGTACAGTATGTGTTAGCGGCGCTTTCATCTGTGTTCCCCTCGTGAGAGGCACAACACACACTGTGTATATATATTTTTTAAATTGTTATATTACAGTGTTCCTGTGTTTATTCCATATGGCACCTGTGTGTGTGTGTGTGTGTGTGTGTGTGTTGAAAAGAAACATAAGTACTATAAGCTCTATCACTATGGGAGGCCGTAACCCTCGTGTCACATTTTATCATCATCACATTTTTTAACACTTGGTGTGACAGCTACACAATGGAAATTATAACGTAGTCAAATATTGCAAAATTTTAGTTGTGTAAACTCTGGTACAACGTGTTGTTGGAATTTTTTTTATTAAATGGATCCATAAGGCACTGGGGTTTAAAATTCAATGAATAATAACAAGTCCAACCTTGCTTGAGGTCTTTAGTTTGTTTGTTTTACTCAGTCGTTCACAAAGTTATGTATAAATGATGTTAGTTGAACTGCAAGTTGAAGAGCACTTTTGATATATACACTACAGTGTTGTATATCTGTGTTTTAATTCCTCCTACAGTGGGAGTTATGTGTTGAGATATATTTATGGTGAAGACTGAGGAGTGGATATTGTGTGGTCTGTATGTCACATACTACACCGGACGGCCCGCACATGAGATAGTTTTGGTTGAGGGAGACCTAAGTATACGGAGACGTCAGTTGTTAAACTCTGCAATACTCACGTCAGGTTTGGTTCGCGCAGGTCAGGTTCACGCTAGTTGATGGTGAAAGTCGACAATTCGTGAAGACCACTGAGTAACCTGACGCAGATTATTTAACAGTGGACACAGACAACAGGTGTACACAACACTAAGAACACCGGTTTGAGTGTTGGGGCTGGGCTTTTAAGTTCCAGATCTCGAGTCTTGGTAAGGGAAGCTTGTATAGAGTTAACAGACTGGTCCAAACACGCTCCTTACTCGACTCTTGTGTAAAGGTACAGTATACCACAAGGTAACTGGGGTGAAGCACAGGCTGGTCCAGAGCCATGTGTCAGATGCTGTTGTTGAAGAGATAAAGTCTTTAAAATCATCTCTGTGACTACTGCTGTAAAACTGTACCTTACCTTAATAAAACTGTTATTGTGGTTCATCACTCACTAGGGGAAAATGGTTACCATGATTTAGAGAGTGTGAAAGATAACCAACTGTTACAATCGTCTCTATAAGTGGCAAGACACATCTAAACCACAGTCAATCCTGTTGTCACTGTTGATTTTGGAGGAAATAATTACACGTGAGGATATTCTCTCATGAGCCTCACTTAACGTTCACAAGCTCACGCGAGGATATTCTCTCAAGAGCCTCACTTCACGTTCACAAGCACACGCGAGGATATTCCCTCATAAGCCTCACTTCACGTTCACAAGCACGCGAGGATATTCTCTCATAAGCCTCACTTCACGTTCACAAACACACGTGAGCATATTCCCTCATAAGCCTCACTTCACGTTCACAAGCACATGCCAGGAAATTCTCTCATAAGCCTCACTTCACGTTCACAAACACACGTGAGCATATTCCCTCGTAAGCCTCACTTCACGTTCACAAACACATTAAACAGTTCACATTATTACAAAAGTTCTCTCACAGGGAATATATTATAGGTTCATGTGCAGGTCCAGGCACTCACCTCCCAGTGTTTACCTGGTGAGTGTCCGCTGCCACACTACCCGGGGTGTCCGCTGCCACACTACCCGGAGTGTCCGCTGCCACACTACCCGGGGTGTTTGCTGCCACACTACCCGGAGTGTCCGCTGCCACACTACCCGGAGTGTCCGCTGCCACACTACCCGGGGTGTCCGCTGCCACACTACCCGGGGTGTCCGCTGCCACACTACCCGGAGTGTTTGCTGCCACACTACCCGGAGTGTCCGCTGCCACACTACCCGGAGTGTCCGCTGCCACACTACCCGGAGAATGTAATATGTGGCTAGGCCCATGAACCCCCATTACCACCACGACTACGGGGACCATAGTGCCTGGGCGACCATAGTGCCTGGGCGACCATAGTGCCTGGACACCATAGCAAACACGAAAAGTATGACTGTACAGTATGGGGAGACTTGGACGTGTGTGTGTGTTATTCCTCAGCCAGTTGGTCTCTGTCCACTTCATGATCAGTGACATGGTTGTGTTGGTCAGGCCGCGGTAAGGAAGGTATGTGATGAGGCTTCATAGACCAGTAAAGTGTCTGACCAATGTATACCCGATGAGGAACCAGGGAGCCTAGTGTAGCCAGTATGGTGCTAATAGTGTGCGGTGATATTAGGGTGGTGCTCATTGTGTGGTGATAATAGGGTGGTGCTTATTGTGTGGTGATAATACAGTGTGGTGCGCATTGTGTGGTGATAATATTGTGTGGTGCTCATTGTGTGGTGATAATATAGTGTGGTGATAATATTGTGTGGTGCTCATTGTGTGGTGATAATATTGTGTGGTGCTCATTGTGTGGTGCTCATTGTGTGGTGATAATTTTGTGGTGATAATATTGTGTGGTGCTCATTGTGTGGTGATAATATTGTGACGTTCATATGGTGCTCATTGTGTGGTGCTCAATGTGTGGTGATAATATTGTGTGGTGCTCATTGTGTGGTGATAATTTTGTGGTGATAATATTGTGTGGTGCTCATTGTGTGGTGATAATATTGTGACGTTCATATGGTGTTAATGGTGTGGTGCTCATTGTGTGGTGATAATATTGTGACGTTCATATGGTGTTAATAGTGTGGTGCTCATTGTTTGGTGATAATTTGTGGTGATAATATTGTTTGGTGGTCGTTGTGTGGTGATATATTGTGTGGTGCTCATTGTATGGTGCTCATAGTGTGGTGCTTATTGTATGGTGATAATAGTTAGTGCTCATAGTGTGGTGCTCATTGTGTGGCAATAGTGTGGTGCTCATTGTATGGTGATAATAGTGTGGTACTCATTATGTGGTGATAATAATATGGTGCTTATTGTGTGGTGATAATATTTTGTGGTGCTCATTGTGTGGTGATAATATTGTGACGTTCATATGGTGTTAATAGTGTGGTGCTCATTGTTTGGTGATAATTTGTGGTGATAATATTGTTTGGTGGTCGTTGTGTGGTGATATATTGTGTGGTGCTCATTGTGTGGTGATAATAGTGATAATAGTGTAGTGCTCATAGTGTGGTGATAATAGTGTGGTGCTCATTGTGTGGTGCTCGTTGTGTGGTGATAATAGTGTGGTGCTCGTTGTGTGGTGATAATAGTGTGGTGCTCATAGTGTGGTGTTAAACTAAGGAATCTCGTATAGTTTTCTGATTGACAGACTCACTGGCTTTACTAAGGACTGTACCACAATGGACTCTAAAACAAGAATGTGTAGTGATGAAACAGAGAGAATTTTAGTTGGAGTACTTGTTAGCCGTTAGTGTTATCTAGAACTTGGTGGATGATACAGAATTATAATGAAACTACTGTACTTATTAAGGTTTGAAAGGGCTTTACAGTACATAGTTAAGTTGAAAGAGGTGATAGGTCAATTGTATTTAGTTTTACGGCACTTAACGTATTGACCAACACAAGGACACGTGCTGGGTGTCATGCTATTTTCTGGTGTGCAGTTAGCAACTCCAGTCACAAGTAATTTAAATATTCGACTTGGGCGGAGATTGTGTAATTTGGCCCATACCCCCTGAGGCACAACTTTCAGCTCGACTATATTAAACCTGTCCTGAATCCAGCCACAAGTGAGACTAATTAAAAATCTTAATTAATTCTCTGCTAATAAAGGTACGAATTATATTACATGTAAAATGAATCGCTGAATTTTGAATGGACCAGATACGACTTTTTTTTTTCAATTGGTTCAGTTTGTGAGGTAATTGCCAAGGGACTAAATGTTGTTCAGGGTAGATGCTCTCAGTTGTGTCCGGGAACTCTTACAGTCACGGAAAAACAGGCCTGTCAATCCTCCGTCCCATCCATGAACCTGCGTGGTGTCTCGGATTCACAGGTTCAGAGTCTGAGGTCGGAGGACTGACAGAACTTTTTCCCGTGACTGTACCATAACACAGTGTTGGAAGTGAGTGTAAGTCTTTCCTCTACTTCGTCTTTCTCGAGGTCAACTAATATATATTTTTTACATAAAAGATGACGGCCAGGAGACAGCGCCAACCATCACCTTTGTCGTTTTATATATAAGGTGTAATACCTCGTTGATGATAGTGTCAGGCGTCTGGCCACCAAACGACACCTCCTCGACGAGAATTCCGGGGTGAATATAAAAGAGGCTGATCAGTTGGTGATAAAAATGATAGCGGCGTGGAAGCCTGGCAACACCATGATCAATACCTCCTTCCTCCCCACCCAGAAGATCGTGCCGGACCGGTACTGAATAAATACATTTAAATAAAGCTTAAATATTGAGGAGTGTGTAGGTGCAGGTGGGTGGGTGAGGGAGGGAGGTAACAATAGATGATGTAAGAACCAAACAAGTATATTTTTCTCTGATTCAATGTTAATATTAAAAGCCAATATTCTTCCGTACTCCGGGACCGTTTCCTTAATTGATATATATATATATATATATATGTATGTATGTATGTATGTATATATATATATATATATATATATATATTTATGTATGTATGTATGTATATATATATATATATATAAATAAGTTTGTCATCTTGATTCCATGTCTAACCATTACAGATCTCCATCATTTAACAAACATGAACTCACTAAGTCGTTCAGAACTCCTTAAGACATGGCTACGTCTTGTCTCTTAGTGATGAAGTTGATACACGATCCGTGACACAATTAGTTAATAAACCTGACTTGAACACAAACTTCAGCCAACCTTTCCTGAGTGGCTAACTTCCTCTTGGCCCAACACAAGAGACGAAGTCATACAGGCGAATTGTTTCTCTGTAGCTCCTCACAACCCTTCAAAGGTAAACTTACCGGTGAGAGAACACAATCATTTTATTACATTTGGATGAAATGACTTAACATGTACAATATTTCAAAAAGTATCTGTCCGCACACTGTGTGAGACATTATGAGACCCCGGATGATAGGTATTGGGATATGAGTGTTCTTGTCCTGTATAGTTTAACATAAGTAATGTAATGTGTTGTGTATTTATCTCGGCGTAATTAATATGATGTTCGGCTACCAAATGTAGTAGGATCAGTATGCCGCAGGGGGCCAGCATACCAACCCTCCCGGGACATCACGAGTTAATATTTTAAGATACTGTACAGTTGGTGAAATGTGTTCCTACACCCCCCCCCCCCCCCCTGTGGTAACCTGTGTTTCCAAACGGCCAACCTATATGACGTACAGTAAACCTGTCTACCAATCACGTCCGTCATAACACAACCAATACCCATTCATTCATAAATAGTGAAACTACTCCTGAAATAAGAAGCAAATACAACATTTTATCAGACGAAGTCAACATTTTGTTCAAGAAAGTTATTTTATGCCTCGAATAACGTACAAATAACTTTTTTTTTTATAATGGGTCTGTGTAAAACGTGAAAAATAAACTATACACTGTACAGACGGAGGACAGCCACTTTGACCCTTTGTTGTCCCCTAACTGCCTACAGCAACAACTTTTTTCTTTTACAGTCCCTCCTTCAGCTGCCCGCCGTCAGCAACACATTTTACTTTTAAAAACAATAATAAAAATGTTCTCCATCAAATATATTGTGTCTAAAAACAATTGATATGATGTAGATATATTCCTCTTACCCCTTCACTACGGGGACGCCACTTTTAATATTTTATTTGGCCAACGCAAGACGATTTTATTCAGCACAGAGGGGACCCCATACACAAGTGATTAGTAGACTATCTCCCTAAGCGGATCGGTAGTAGATGCCTCGCAAGCGAGATTTCACGGGTTCGATTCCCGGGCCGGTGAAAGTTGTTTGGACTTACTTCCTTGTCCCCATTAGTCCCTGTTCACCTAGTAGTAAAGTAGGTACCTGGTGTAAATCGAAAATTGCGAATTCGTATTCAGGGAAAGTTGTTGGAGCTTCCAATATCTTCATGACATAAAACCACTGACTCTTCAGGCTTTTACGATCTTAACTCGTGAGACCTAAAGGCAAGCATGAACTTAGCATGCTTCCCTGTTGGGTGCTGTAAACGCTTCTGCGCTTCACCTTACACAAGGATGTAGGGGGGTGCCCAATAAATAAAAAAAAGTATCTCCCTAAGCATATACCGGTGCTTGTTTAAAAGAAATACATTGCTTAATAATGTGGGATAAGGAAGACATTAGTGAGGAAAGTGAATGGTCTTTGAGGTGATACATCCATGGGTTCTTATATCCCAAATAAGGTTAGAAAAAGCGGCAGGTTAAAAGCAATATGTCTTGGGGTGGGGAGGTGAGTTTCAATCTGGGGGAGTGTGTGGAGGTCTACCAACTTCACTATGTGGTGGATATATTAACGAGTCTCCCTGATTTATTGTGAGGACGATACTTTAGTACTGGATAGACTGAGCGCCAGATGCCCTTGTCCATTGTTGGTTGTCTTCAGATGTGTAAGTGTCGGATACATCACAGTATTACTTCCCTGTGTTGGTGCGAGACAGTGGTAGTGATGTTGGCTGTAAGAACTCGGGAGCTGTTTCACCTTACAATAACGGCAGATACAGGAGTCCTTTACGCTCTCCCACGCCCCCGCGCCTCTCCCACGCCCCCGCGCCTCTCCCACGCCCCCGCGCCTCTCCCACGTCCCCCGCGCCTCTCCCACGTCCCCCGCGCCTCTCCCACGTCCCCCGCGCCTCTCCCACGCCCCCGCGCCTCTCCCACGCCCCCCGCGCCTCTCCCACGCCCCCCGCGCCTCTCCCACGCCCCCCGCGCCTCTCCCACGGCCCCGCGCCTCTCCCACGGCCCCGCGCCTCTCCCACGCCCCCGCGCCTCTCCCACACCCCCGCGCCTCTCCCACACCCCCGCGCCTCTCCCACGTCCCCCGCGCCTCTCCCACGTCCCCCGCGCCTCTCCCACACCCCCGCGCCTCTCCCACGCCCCCGTGCCTCTCCCACGCCCCCGTGCCTCTCCCACGCCCCCGTGCCTCTCCCACACCCCCGTGCCTCTCCCACACCCCCGTGCCTCTCCCACACCCCCGCGCCTCTCCCACACCCCCGCGCCTCTCCCACGCCCCCGCGCCTCTCCCACCCCCCGTGCCTCTCCCACCCCCCCGTGCCTCTCCCACCCCCCCGTGCCTCTCCCACCCCCCCGTGCCTCTCCCACCCCCCCGTGCCTCTCCCACACCCCCCGTGCCTCTCCCACACCCCCCGTGCCTCTCCCACACCCCCCGTGCCTCTCCCACACCCCCGTGCCTCTCCCACACCACCGTGCCTCTCCCACACCCCCGTGCCTCTCCCACACCCCCCGTACCTCTCCCACACCCCCGTGCCTCTCCCACGCCCCCGTGCCTCTCCCACACCCCCGTGCCTCTCCCACACCCCCGTGCCTCTCCCACGCCCCCGTGCCTCTCCCACGCCCCCGTGCCTCTCCCACGCCCCCGTGCCTCTCCCACGCCCCCGTGCCTCTCCCACGCCCCCTGTGCCTCTCCCACACCCCCGTGCCTCTCCCACACCCCCGTGCCTCTCCCACACCCCCGTGCCTCTCCCACACCCCCGTGCCTCTCCCACACCCCCGTGCCTCTCCCACACCCCCGTGCCTCTCCCACACCCCCCGTGCCTCTCCCACGCCCCCGTGCCTCTCCCACGCCCCCGTGCCTCTCCCACGCCCCCGTGCCTCTCCCACACCCCCGTGCCTCTCCCACACCCCCCCGTGCCTCTCCCACACCCCCCCGTGCCTCTCCCACACCCCCCCGTGCCTCTCCCACACCCCCCCGTGCCTCTCCCACACCCCCCGTGCCTCTCCCACACCCCCGTGCCTCTCCCACTCCCCCGTGCCTCTCCCACTCCCCCGTGCCTCTCCCACTCCCCCGTGCCTCTCCCACACCCCCGTGCCTCTCCCACACCCCCCGTGCCTCTCCCACACCCCCCGTGCCTCTCCCACGCCCCCGTGCCTCTCCCACACCCCCGCGGCTCTCAGGCAGGAACTAACTCCCAGATGGTAGTCTTATCTTTCACCACCTTAAGGGCCGCTCTCCGTCACCACCACCACCCTTGTCATCATCACTCGCCCAACTCATCACAGCCAAGCGCTACCTCAGTGTATTATATTTCATCGAATTTACCTCCTCTTGCGGAAGATACATATTTTCACTGTAGGTGCGTGGGTGGTTTGGTGGCTGACACATTATAAGCGATGTGAGAATTAATGACAAATTAACTAAGATGAGATTAAGTTAATTTTAACAGATTCAAGTTAACGATCAAAGTCCCCCCCCCCCCTCAAGCAACGAGAGAAGTAAGATGTGCTGTATTACAAAAACTGACACAACGTGTAGTAATTTTCCTTAATTTTCTCTTCACATTCTCTCTTAAACACCTTACTTACTGCTGCAGGAGAGTTGAAGTAATCTCTTAATTAATAACGAACAGAGATGATCACTTCCCTCCTGTGGATAATAAACAAAAATCATATTTACCCGTATATACAATTTTTTACTCAACCTCCAATTAATTAGGGTCTTTAAACTTCACACTAAACGACATCAGTACTAATGCACCGGAGTAACATTTGACTTGTCTTTACGAAATTGGTCTTACAAATCCACACTCACTCAGACATAATCAAAAATATATCTTCCAGGTGAATAATGAACATAATAATGAATCCAACTGTGAATCATCAGCCCAACAAGGACACATCTACACTGTAGTTTGTATTCATACATTTGTCTTTACGTGAGATTTAGCGGTCCCGTCCTGGCCACCCTCTAAGAGTGTATTAGCAAGAATGTAATTTTTGCTGTTCTTTTTTTCCCTCTTGGTCTCCGCTAAGAGCGTCATTTCTCTCTCTAACAAGGCCTCCAGGATCCTTAAGTCCTGCTTCTCAATTATCTTCGGAATTAAATAGACAAATTTCTGGAGGTTGGATCACTACTCAGTGTCTTAGGTACAATGACCTTAACCTCTATTTTACAATTCAATATAATTTCTTTCCAACAGGTAGTAGGTAGTAGGCAGCTATCAAACAGGGAGGAACTACCGCCTGGGAAGATATTGGAAGCGTAATGTGTTGTTTAATAGTAGGCTCTACTGCCATATGGCATCACTAAAATTGTGACCAAGTCCCAGGCTGCTGATCGGACTTTCTGCCTCATTTACACACAATTGCAAGGTCTCAATTGTTTTTCTTACTTTGACAACACAACATACATATATCGTTACTAACTCCTGATCTTTTTTTTTCATTTATGGTCTTTTGATATATATTATATTGTATTACACTGTACTATATTATGTTATATTTTATTAATATTTTTTTATTTATGCTTTTATTATATATTATATTTTATTACATTATATTTTATTATACAGTATTATATTATTTTATATTATATATTATATTATATTATATTTTTCTGATTATTTAATAATTTTGATTTATTATTATTATTATTATTATTATTGTAGCTGGATGTTTAATGGTAGTGTTATAACCTACAACAACAACAACACGCTGTTGTATTTCTAAGCAAATCCGCCTTAGTTTTTGAATAATGAAAACAAAATAAAACAAAACATAACAGTATATATAGACGTTCCTCCACTAGAAGCTACAAATATCTCATACATCCACGTTTAAAAAGAAAGAAGTAAATATAACATTGTGTACAGTAATAGCGAGACGTGACCAGCCTCGCCCACTCAGTATTCAGTCTATTTCCTTCTAACAGGAAATTATAATGTCGCTGTTGTTCTCGTTTATTAACCTGTGTGTTGACTCGTGTGCCCAGGTGTATATTGACTCGTGCTCAGGTGTGTGTTGACTCGTGTGCTCAGGTGTATATTGACTCTCGTGCTCAGGTGTGTGTTGACTCTCGTGCTCAGGTGTGTGTTGACTCGTGTGCTCAGGTGTATATTGATTCGTGCTCAGGTGTGTGTTGACGCTTGTGCTCAGGTGTGTGTTGACTCGTGTGCTCAGGTGTATGTTGACTCGTGTGCTCAGGTGTGTGTTGACTCGTATGTTCAGGTGTATATTGATTTGTGCTCAGGTGTGTGTTGACGCGTGTGCTTAGGTGTATATTGACTCTCGTGCTTAGGTGTGTGTTGACGCGTGTGCTCAGGTGTATATTCACTCGTGCTCAGGTGTGTGTTGACTCGTGTGCTCAGGTGTGTGTTGACTCGTGTGCTCAGGTGTGTTGACTCATGTGCTCAGGTGTGTGTTGACTCGTGTGCTCAGGTGTATGTTGACTCGTGTGCTCAGGTGTGTGTTGACTCGTGTGCTCAGGTGTGTGTTGACTTGGTTGCTCAGGTGTGTGTTGACTCAGTTGCTCAGGTGTGTGTTGACTCGTGTGCTCAGGTGTATGTTGACTCTCGTGCTCAGGTGTGTGTTGGCGCGTGTGCTCAGGTGTGTGTTGACTCGTATGTTCAGGTGTATATTGATTTGTGCTCAGGTGTGTGTTGACGCGTGTGCTTAGGTGTATATTGACTCTCGTGCTTAGGTGTGTGTTGACGCGTGTGCTCAGGTGTATATTCACTCGTGCTCAGGTGTGTGTTGACTCGTGTGCTCAGGTGTGTGTTGACTCGTGTGCTCAGGTGTGTTGACTCATGTGCTCAGGTGTGTGTTGACTCGTGTGCTCAGGTGTATGTTGACTCGTGTGCTCAGGTGTGTGTTGACTCGTGTGCTCAGGTGTGTGTTGACTTGGTTGCTCAGGTGTGTGTTGACTCAGTTGCTCAGGTGTGTGTTGACTCGTGTGCTCAGGTGTATGTTGACTCTCGTGCTCAGGTGTGTGTTGGCGCGTGTGCTCAGGTGTGTGTTGACTCGTGTGCTCAGGTGTATGTTGACTCGTGTGCTCAGGTGTGTGTTGACTCGTGTGCTCAGGTGTGTGTTGACTCGTGTGCTGATGTGTATGTTGACTCGTGTTCTCAGGTGTGTGTTGATTCGTGTGCTCAGGTGTGTGTTGACTTGGGTGCTCAGGTGGGTGTTGACTCGTGTGCTCAGGTGTATGTTGACTCGTGTGCTCAGGTGTGTGTTGACTCGTGTGCTCAGGTGTGTGTTGACTCGGTTGCTCAGGTGTGTGTTGACTCGTGTGCTGATGTGTATGTTGACTCGTGTTCTCAGGTGTGTGTTGACTCGTGTGTTTAGTTGTGTGTTGACTCGTGTGCTCAGGTGTGTGTGTTGACGCGTGTGCTCAGGTGTATATTGACTCGTGCTCAGGTGTGTGTTGACTCGTGTGCTCAGGTGTATGTTGACTCGTGTGCTCAGGTGTGTGTTGACTCGTGTGCTCAGGTGTATGTTGACTCGTGTGCTCAGGTGTGTGTTGATTCGTGTGCTCAGGTGTGTGTTGACTCGTGTGTTCAGGTGTGTGTTGACGCGTGTGCTCAGGTGTATGTTGACTCGTGTGCTCAGGTGTGTGTTGACTTGGGTGCTCAGGTGGGTGTTGACTCGTGTGCTCAGGTGTGTGTTGACTCGTGTGCTCAGGTATATGTTGACTCGTGTGTTTAGTTGTGTGTTGACTCGTGTGCTCAGGTGTGTGTTGACTCGTGTTCTCAGGTGTGTGTGTTGACTCGTGTGCTCAGGTGTGTGTTGACTCGGTTGCTGAGGTTTATGTTGACTCGTGTGCTCAGGTGTGTGTTGGCGCGTGTGCTTAGGTGTATATTGACTCTCGTGCTCAGGTGTGTGTTGACGCATGTGCTCAGGTGTATATTGACTCGTGCTCAGGTGTGTGTTGACTCGTGTGCTCAGGTGTGTGTTGACTCGTGTGCTCAGGTGTGTGTTGACTCGTGTGCTCAGGTGTATGTTGACTCATGTGCTCAGGTGTGTGTTGACTGGTGTGCTCAGGTGTGTGTTGACTCGTGTGCTCAGGTGTGTGTTGACTCGGTTGCTCAAGTGTGTGTTGACTCGTGTGCTGATGTGTATGTTGACTCGTGTTCTCAGGTGTGTGTTGACTCGTGTGCTCAGGTGTGTGTTGACTTGTGTGCTCAGGTGTGTGTTGATTCGTGTGCTCAGGTGTGTGTTGACTTGGGTGCTCAGGTGGGTGTTGACTCGTGTGCTCAGGTGTGTGTTGACTCGTGTGCTCAGGTGTATGTTGACTCGTGTGCTCAGGTGTGTGTTGATTCGTGTGCTCAGGTGTGTGTTGACTTGGGTGCTCAGGTGGGTGTTGACTCGTGTGTTCAGGTGTGTGTTGACTCGTGTGTTCAGGTGTGTGTTGACTCACTTACTGTTGTGTTCGTAATATTGGCCACCCACACGCCCATGGCCGCGCACATATAACCGCCCACGCCCATAGCTACCCTTACGCCCATGAGCACCCATATATATCCGCCCAAGCTCATAGTCCCCCCCTCCCACACGCCCACTACATCCATGACCACCCATATATAACCGCCTACGTGTAATAGGCCCCTGTCTCATCAACAGAATGTATTATATAAACGGGTCAATACATCTGATATTATATTCAGATTCACCACCCTGTATCTTTCCACTGTCTATGAGTAAGACATGAGATGGACACGTGAGCGGGCAACTTACCCAAGAGGGCGAGACCCATAGCTCAGCATATCTGTAAGCACGCACTGCGATGCCCCCAAGCTTCAGTAGCTCACCTCAACTCATATCGTAAGGACGTGACCTAACGTTTATCATACATAAACGCCGTCCCTTTCTCATTCACTCCTAGACAGTGAGACTTACGGTTGATATACACTCAGGAATTATATCTACAACCTTTTATAATAAAACAAAGGAACTACCGTTTGGGTCTCGTTACTTAAAACCCAAATATAAATATGTGTGAACGGACTGGTTAATTGGACAAGCAGCCGATTCATACGCCCATAGCCGCCCACTACGCCCATGGTCGCCCACATATAACCACACGCATGCCCATGTTCCCACAATATCTAGTGACCATGTGTGTGTGTTTACAGTACATACCAAGCTGGTCGTTAAGTACCCAAACAATTCCGGTATTAAGGCGATTGGGTATTAGGCTGGCCCTCTGAACTGCCAGTAGGCTTCTCTGAGAAACTGAACTCAGTGTAGTGTGGGTACGTGGTGGGTGAGGAACTAACTGTTGTGGGTCGGTCATGGGCTCAGGACAATATTGACTTTTCTTACGTGAGAGCGAGCGAGCGAGCGAGCCTGGTTGGGAAATCTTTATTAAAGACTAGCTATAACAATGATCAGACGTAAGTGAGGTACAGTAGTGGGGTGGTGAAGTAGTCCCTACATTAAGGACATGATAGGAACACTACCTTACACCAGAGACCATGTAGGAGCACCTGGGGGAAGACACACAACAGTACAGTGGAGTCTGACACCCAGGCGTTATATTGACAATTATTTATCCTTTTATGTTGAGTTCTAGGAAGCTGTACAATGAGGCCGACTGATGTGTGGGAGTGGTTGAGGAACTGTACTAGGGTGTGAGGACTGTACTGGGGTGTGAGGACTGTACTGGGGTGTGAGGACTGTACTGGGGTGTGAGGACTGTACTGGGGTGTGAGGACTGCACTGGGATGTGAGGACTGTTCTGGGGTGTGAGGACTGTACTGGGGTGTGAGAACTGTACTGGGGTGTGAGGACTGCACTGGGATGTGAGGACTGCACTGGGGTGTGAGGACTGTACTGGGGTGTGAGGACTGTACTGTATGTAGTAGTTAGAAAAATGTTTTTGGAATTATTACGTGTAGTTGGGCGTGAGGGAACGGTAGGAGATGACTTTAACAATAACTAAGGTGAGTAGTCAAAATTTATAACTGAAGAAGCAGAAAAAATTGAGTAAAATAATATTTTTGGAAAAGTTGGGGAAGAGGAGAAACGCGAGCCAAAGGAAGCAGGAAGACGTAAAGTTGTGAGAGAAGATTGTAAAGATAAGTTGTAAGTTACTGAGACTCACTGTGTACAGCTGTGTTAGTTATGACCATCACCAGAAGAATTAAGGAGATATATACAGTATATAATAATAATATAGTTTGACAGGGCGTTAGACAAGGCCTTCAACATTACATAGTAATAACTTGGAATTAGAATTAAGACGTAAACTTGTTAATATCAATGAAGAAAAAGTTAACGGTAGAATAAAATTTAATGTTGTTTTAGTCCGTAGATAATGAAGTGAAAGGTGACAGAGGGTCCCGTAAAGGTGTTGTGTTTGGGGGCGTCACCCCTCTTATTATAACACGACACAAACTGCTCAACAGATAAGTTAATGCTGTACAGTAGGAAGCAAATGTTGCTTCCAAGTCGTAAATAACTTCCAAGAATATAAATTATGGCCGGCAACAGGAACTTAATGAAATATTTTGAAAAGCAACATAAGGAAATACACGAAAAATATATATAAGAACAAATAATTACCTAGATATAAAATTAGATGATAATGGTAGAGATAATGATGGGTACAATTAAAGGTAGAAGAGCCGGGGGGGGGGGGGGGCTGAAAGCAAACGATGAGTCACCAGGGATGTACACAATCCGAGACGATTGGTCAGGACAACACACCAAACTATAGGAGAGGTTGACCGTGGGCACCGACCCTCAGACCTGATGATGATGGCGCCTTGAGTGGTGATAGAGTAAGGTTGTAAATATGAGGAAAGTGTTGGGGCAGTTTCAGTGAGAGAAGAGACACACGGACATAAGGGAGTAAAGGATGATGGATGAGTGAGTGAGTGAGCAGTAAACAAGTATTACATGAAGGTAAACATCGTGAGAGAGGATGTGTAGGAACGTTTGGCTGACGGACATGAGGAAGAGAAGAGGGTGTAACGTTGGGTAAAGTTCCTGTAGGCGGTCATACACCATCAAGTTATCAGTGCTCGAGTTTATAGCTAATTTAACGTTATATAATATTAGCTTTGGTATTATTACCTTGTGTATTGGACCGACTGAGAGTAGAGCCCGTGCTTAAAGACTAATAATATCTCAAGCACAGTAATAAGTGTCATCTTCCTTACACTAGTGAAAATACTCGTATAGAGAACGACTAATGGGTGTTGTCAATAGCTGAATGCTAGTAAAAAGGCTGCTGCTATTTATGTATATCTTTATATGACATGATAAAAGGCTGTTGCTAGTCTATTGACGTAGCTGTATGTATATCTTTATATGACACGATAAAAGGCTCTTGCTATTTATGTATATCTTTATATGACACGATAAAAGGCTGTTGCTATTTATGTATATCTTTATATGACATGATAAAAGGCTGTTGCTATTTGTGTATATCTTTATATGACACGATAAAAGGCTGATGCTTTTGTTATCTTTATATGACATGATAAAAGGCTGCTGCTGTGAAGAAAGAAAATAAGTAAAATCTTAGTAGTGGAGTTATTGAGAAGCTGTACTGAGGTTGGAGGAAGAATCATGCACTAATAAACTACACCAGGTAGAGGGTGATGTGACCTGGTGAACAATTTATTAAAAGAGGTATTTGATGGATGCTGTGTGTCTTCTTTACATTTTTTTATATAATTCAGAATGTTCCTCGCCCTCCCTCCTCACTCTCAGACTCTCTCCTCTCCCTCCCTCTCGTGTTACCTGAGGCAGCACTCTTCGGTCCCATCAGTATGCCTTTGAGCAAATCAGGAGACGTAACTCGAAGTGTCTCAGCTA
>CAUDMG010000999.1:0-180180 GCA_958450375.1 Homarus gammarus
CTTATATCACGTGCTTAAACACCATTATGGTTGAAGGTCAGAAATATATGGAAACGACAATAATTCCCAAATGAAGCCTTCCCTCTCCATTGTATGAAACCTTCCCTGTCCATTGTATGAAGCCTTCCCTGTCCATTGTATGAAGCCGTCCCAGTCCATTGTATGAAACCGTCCCTGTCCATTGTATGAAGCCTTCCCTGTCCATTATTTGAAGCCTTCCCTGTCCATTGTATGAAACCTTCCCTGTCCATTGTATGAAGCCTTCCCTGTCCATTGTATGAAGCCGTCCCAGTCCATTGTATGAAACCGTCCCTGTCCATTATTTGAAGCCTTCCATGTCCATTATTTGAAGCCTTCCCTGACCATTGTATGAAGCCTTCCCTGTCCATTGTATGAAGCCTTCCCTGTCCATTGTATGAAGCCTTCCATGTCCATTATTTGAAGCCTTCCCTGTCCATTGTATGAAGCCTTCCCTGTCCATTGTATGAAGCCTTCCCTCTCCATTGTATGAAGCCTTCCCTGTCCATTATTTACCTTCATAATCTCGCAAGTTATTTTAAGAGATACTGATACTCAATAAAAAATTACCTTATCTGCTTTACTGAGTGTTTGAGTTAACATTATCAGTCCATTCAAGTGCTGAGCTGTTTAGTTTCCTTCATAACTTACTATAGTCAACAGTAGGTGGATAGAGGAGTGTACAGGGGGTGGTGCATGAACTGTATTGGTGTTGATAAAGGCCAGCTGAGGACAACACCACATCTCTTAGGGTGCTGTTGGTGGTCTGGTCTCCTCTCAAAAAGCCCTCAGATGTTTCTTGAATATTAGTAGTATAAAGTTTGGTTCTGTTGTGGAATTGTTAGCTTTAATGACTGTGGTTGATCTGGTGAATCCATTTGTTGTGGTTAAAAACAGACGTGTATACAGAGGAGTGTCTTGTGGGGCTGTTTTTAATGCGATTTATGTTTTTATTCTTATTTCTACGGCGGTGAAGTGAGAAGTTTTGAATGGAAGGGAAGAATAATGGCCGGTGTGTGTGTGTGTGTGTCTGGGCATATATGGATGTGTAGCAGACGTATACCAACACACACACTTCTACGCGTACACACACACACATAGATTGACACTGGCAGGGCAGCTGTTGGTCATACCCGCCTACTTATCCATCAAGTTGCTCGCCTGATATATCACATCTTAAGTGAATCTGGGAAAGGTTCAGCCGCGAGTAAATTATAGTCTTATGGGGCGTTAGTGGCGGCGGTGCTGGATCTTGGAGATGTAAGATCGCTATCTTTAATCTATGACACTCCCGCATGCAAATTTCAGAGTATATTCCCTCCCTCCTTCTCCCTTTCCTCCCCCCTCCCTCCCTCCCCCTACCCCCTCTCCTTCCCTCCCACCCCCTACCTACCCTCACCGACCCTTGAATGTCATATCCTGTGTCATCGGAAGATTCTAATCATTGTCACATATTTTTCTTGGTATTTTGGGAGAATATTTTATTTATAGCTCTATCCTCTTTGTCCTGGCTCTGTGTGTGTGTGTGTGTGTGTGTGTGTGTGTGTGTGTGTGTGTGTGTGTGTGTGTGTGTGTGTGTGTGTGAGGAAGAGGGAGTATAAGGGTACCGGTACACTTAACTACTGAAGGGTACCGGTACACTTAACTACTGAAGGGTACCGGTACACTTAACTACTGAAGGGTACCGGTACACTTCACTACTGAAGGGTAACGGTACACTTAACTACTGAAGGGTACCGGTACACTTAACTACTGAAGGGTACCGGTGCACTTAACTACTGAAGGGTACCGGTACACTTCACTACTGAAGGGTACCGGTACATTTCACAGCTGAAGGGTACCGGTACACATAAATACTGAAGGGTACCGGTACACTTAACTACTGAAGGGTACCGGTACACTTCACTACTGAAGGGTACTGGTACACTTAACTACTGAAGGGTACCGGTACACTTCACTACTGAAGGGTACCGGTACACTTAACTACTGAAGGGTACCGGTACACTTCACTACTGAAGGGTACCGGTACACTTAACTACTGAAGGGTACCGGTACACTTAACTACTGAAGGGTACCGGTACACTTCACTACTGAAGGGTACCGGTACACTTCACTACTGAAGGGTACTGGTACACTTCACTACTGAAGGGTACCGGTACACTTCACTACTGAAGGGTACCGGTACACTTCACTACTGAAGGGCACCGGTACACTTAACTACTGAAGAGTACCGGTACACTTCACTACTGAAGGGTACCGGTACACTTCACTGCTGAAGGGTACCGGTACACTTCACTACTGAAGGGTACCGGTATACTTCACTACTGAAGGGTACCGGTACACTTCACTACTGAAGGGTACCGGTACACTTAACTATTGAAGGGTACCGGTACACTTCACTACTGAAGGGTACCAGTACACTTCACTACTGAAGGGTACCGGTACACTTAGCTACTGAAGGGTACCGGTACACTTAACTACTGAAGAGTACCGGTACACTTTACTACTGAAGGGTACCGGTACACTTCACTACTGAAGGGTACCGGTACACTTCACTACTGAAGGGTACCGGTATACTTCACTACTGAAGGGTACCGGTACACTTCACTACTGAAGGGTACCGGTACACTTAACTATTGAAGGGTACCGGTACACTTCACTACTGAAGGGTACCGGTACACTTCACTACTGAAGGGTACCGGTACACTTAACTACTGAAGGGTACCGGTACACTTCACTACTGAAGGGTACCGGTACACTTAACTACTGAAGGGTACCGGTACACTTAACTACTGAAGGGTACCGGTACACTTAACTACTGAAGGGTACCGGTACACTTCACTACTGAAGGGTACCGGTACACTTAACTACTGAAGGGTACCGGTACACTTAACTACTGAAGGGTACCGGTACACTTCACTACTGAAGGGTACCGGTACACTTAACTACTGAAGGGTACCGGTACACTTAACTACTGAAGGGTACCGGTACACTTAACTACTGAAGGGTACCGGTACACTTCCCTACTGAAGGGTACCGGTACACTTCCCTACTGAAGGGTACCGGTACACTTCACTACTGAAGGGTACTGGTACACTTAACTACTCAACTACTGGACCATTTAGAAACATAATAGACTGAGGCATTATTGAACTACTGGGGGCATTATTGAACTACTGGGGGCATTATTGAACTGCTGGGGGCAATATTGAACTACTGGGGGCATTATTGAACTACTGGGGGCATTATTGAACTACTGGGGGCATTATTGAACTACTGGGGGCATTATTGAACTACTGGGGGCATTATTGAACTACTGGGGGCATTATTGAACTACTGGGGGCATTATTGAACTACTGGGGGCATTATTGAACTTCTGGGGGCATTATTGAACTACTGGGGGCATTTTGAACTACTGGGGGCATTATTGAACTACTGGGGGCACTATTGAACTACTGGGGCATTATTGAACTACTGGGAGCATTATTGAACTACTGGGGGCAGTATTGAACTACTGGGGGCATTATTGAACTACTGGGGGCATTATTGAACTACTGGGGGCATTTTGAAACTACTTGATCATTTTATACTTATTAAGATTTTTTTTGAGTATTAGTGTATAGACAAGTGAGAGGTCCCAGATAAATAGTTTATATTATTAAATAAATCCAGATGAAGTTCCTATTAGTTGATCTATATATAATTAAATAGATTACGTATGATTAAATAGATTATATGTAAGGTTCCTAATAGATAATATGCATAATTAAATCAACTAATGTAGGGTTTCTGATAGACAATGTATATGATTCACACACCGGTTAGGCATTATAGACTTTAAAATATTTATTCAATTTATATAACGAAGCTTTGTATTTTTTATATTTATATATATTTTTAGTAATAGGTAACTTTAAGAAATTAGGAAAAACACTGATATTGGGGAAACACTGTGTTGAGAAATTTTTTCCTCAGTTGTATCGAGGGATTTTATTGTCACTGTTTTATGCATCCCTTCAATTATTTATTATCTAATTTTTCTTTCTTTCTTTCTTTCTTTCTTTCTTTCTTTCTAGGAGTATGTTAATATGTCACTATTATGAGGTGTGAGGCAGAGCTGTCAGTGGGATTTCCTCTCTCGTCTTCACCTGAATACAAAGGTTTTCAAGATGTTATTCTATGTGTGTGTGTGTTACAGTGTTCACGGTACACATGTGCACTTTAGTCCAGGTATTGGTACTCGAACTCGGGTACATTCCTTTTCACTGCTCTTGTGTGTGTGTGTGTGTGTGTGTGTGTGTGTGTGTGTGTGTGTGTGTGTGTGTGTGCTTTCAAACGTTTAAGTGTACATGTACTTAAGGCTGACGTGTGTACTTTATCTTGAAGTACATGAACGCATTCACTCAAGAGTGCATGTGTATAATTTTGTCCAAGTACAAGATAATGTGTACTCGTTCTCATGAGTGCATTGAGTACATGCACACACGTGCTCCCAGTCCTCCTATGGCTGCATTTAAGGAATTCAACAGGGCTCCGACCCCCCGGGGGACCGCTCTCAACAGCACAAGTGATAAATATATTCCTGCATGAAAACAAACCCATAATTTTCAATTTCGATTGAATACATAATCACAATAGCCTGGGCTGCGTCTTTCAATTCAAATGAAGTTACCTAAAGGAGAAAATGAATAAAAAATGCATGATTACCGATACGTCAAGCAATTATCGCCGTTCCGGCCACCTGTCCATAAAATCCAAAATAACATTATTGTGACTATTGACTCGGCCCTTACTGTTTGACCACTTATAGTTGCAAATACTGGTGTGGCCGATGGCATAACTCATCCAGCCCTAGACACATAGAAATGACCCTCACCTTCGAAACCCACCACGCCGCCCAGCCCGCTTCAGATAACTCAGAAGCCTCAATAGCGCCTTCTGAGATCGTTAATACATTTAGATCTGGCTTGTATGTGGGGAATATGTAAGGTAAATCGTTGTTTATGGCCCCACTGTCATGTTACCGCCATCTTGGGCAGTACTCCTTTCATTTAGGTCTATATTCATCACGGACGGGCTGCTTATAATGCATTGAGACACCTAAGACGCGATCCATCAGGAGATGTTCCTCGTGTAGACGCTCCTCAGGCAAAAACTGCACCGGTAGGTGGGTAGGTGTGACCGGGTGCCCCTGGAGGAGGGGGAAGCCGTGGCCGAGGGAGGGTCGGGACGCGACGGGTATGTGGGCTCCCCGTGCTGCTCACTACATACCTGTATGACGTCCTTGGTCAAATTTATCACTCGCTACGCTCCAGTCCAAGCCCAAGTCTGGTCTGCCGCCATGCAGGCTTTTATATCAGGCTCTGCAGAGCCTTGCTCCTCCGGGCCCCACTATCAACTTTCGGGCTTGACGTTTCGGGCTCCGGGCGGCTGTTTAATTGAGCAGGATTTATTTGCTAAAGATAGGAGGGAGGAGGCGAGCGCTGGGCACGGATACCTTCATGTGACTTGGATCTTATCTCACTTGAAAGTCATGGTTTGTCAGAAGTCTGCGAAATATGCCTGGTGTTAATTCAGTCCCGGTGATTAACTTGGAGGCTTCATTAGATCACTCAGCTGGCTATTATACCAACACACCGCACCCCGGAGACATACCTGTGGCCGGGCTGGCGGGGGGGGGGGGGGGGGCGTGCCGTTGAGTGCAGGGACGTTTGGAAATGGGAGTCGAATTACAGAGTGTGGCATTCCCGACTGTAAAATATAATGGTCATTTTATTGTGAGGTCGGCTGGTGGAGGCTCGGGGTCTGGCCTCCCTCACCTATAGTGTTTTCATGGCCTGATTGGTATTGTGTTTATACCCGATCATTATTGATGACACTACATCAGCGAGGTGTCACGAGGCTTTTGTTGTCTACTCCATCATTGACTTCCTTCTCTCTCGGGATTAAGGCGTTAATGTCTTCTTATCCATCTCGATTTTTTATATCATCTCTATTAACTCTTTTTTAGTGCATGCTTTATTTAGCTGGTCAGGTGTATTAATCAGCAAAGTAGTTGTCGATGCATCATACAATGGGGTATTGTATTATTTCCGCCGTGATTTGTATTGTCTCACCCATCCAGGTTTACAAGAGACGGAAGGATATTAATACCAGTATTTTTTTTTACTCAACATGTTAGTTATAACAGATAAAATTGTCCCCGAGGGTGCCGTGTTGTTGTTGAAGATTTACATATTTACCTACATATTCTTTTATTCCGGCACTGGGGAGGATCGTGTCTTCTGTCTGTCTTTCACAACTCGTTCTTGCTGGAGGCGTTCACGGTTGTATTATCTCCGGGGCGACGTTCACAAAGCTCTCTGCTGTTCACAATTCTGTTGTGTTCTTTGGGTGCTGACAGGGACCTTCTCTCAACCTTCCGTGCTGACAGAGATTTTCTCTTAACCTTCAGTGCTGACAGGGACCTTCTCTCAACCTTCGGTGCTGACAGGGACCTTCTCTCATCCTCTGGTGCTGACAGGGACCTTCTCTCAACCTTCAGTGCTGACAGGGACCTTCTCTCATCCCTCAGTGCTGACAGGGACCGTCTCTCAACCTTCGGTGCTGACAGGGACCTTCTCTCAACCTTCAGTGCTGACAGGGACCTTCTCTCAACCTTCAGTGCTGACAGGAACCTTCTCTCAACCTTCGGTGCTGACAGGGACCTTCTCTCATCCTCTGGTGCTGACAGGGACCTTCTCTCAACCTTCGGTACTGACAGGGACCTTCTCTCAACCTTCGGTGCTGACAGGGACCTTCTCTCAACCTTCGGTACTGAGAGGGACCTTCTCTTAACCTTCTCTACTGACAGGGACCTTCTCTCAACCTTAGGTGCTGACAGGGACCTGATCTTAACCTTCTCTGCTGACAGTGACCTGATCTTAACCTTCTCTGCTGACAGGGACCTTCACATAACCTCTGGCATTCGCACACAGGTCTTGCAGGTCGTTCACAGTAAATCATAGATGCTGTTCAGGGCCGTCCACACACCTTGTTCATCTTATAACGTCTTCACCGGCTATGGCAAGTGAACATTAGCAGCTTCCATACGTCGCCAGGCACATTAATTAAGCATGTGGGACATGGTAATAACATTGCCACACGCTGCTAGCTACATAAATGGAGCACGTACATAATATGCATACATAATATATAATCCAGCATACATAATATACATACACCTCCCTCCCCCCTATACGCTCATAGCAAAGTCTGGAGCGGACCTTTTCTTTTGGATCCGTTCTGAGCGTCGAGGGACTTCATCACTGGGAAGGGTATGGGACTCAACACTGGTGGCGGGGCCAGCAGAAGGCATTGTTACTGGGCGGAGAAAACGGCGGTTCCTCCACCACACACGACCACTGGGTAACCGCACCTGGTAGTTCCGTGACCTGCCGAGACCCATAACTACGCCTACTTTGTCCCAACGTAGGGAGGTCGGGTCCTGAACACGGACTTGGGTGCCGACACTCAACCTGGGGAGAGAACGGGCGTGGTCATTGTAGCGGGCGACGACGTCCTGAACACGTTCGGCGGCTCGGCGATCACAATCCTCTGTCTTGGCCTGCCACTCCTTGGAGAAGGATTGAGGGTGAGCAGGGACACAAGAACGGAGGGGGCGTCCATACAAAACCTGGGCAGGGGAGCGTCCGGTGTAGTTAGGTGTGTTGCGGAGTTCAAGAAGACCCCTGTCGAAGGCCTCGCAGTCAATGTTCCCAGAAGGGGCCACCTTAAGGATGAGGTGCTTCAGGGATTTGACAGCAGCCTCAGCGTGGCCGTTGGACTGCGGGTAATGGGGCGATGACAACACATGCCGGACTCCCCATCGGTCGAGGAACACAGCAAAGTCCCGGCTTGTGAACTGAGGCCCTCCGTCGGTTCGCAGGCGTACAGGAACGCCCACGTCACGGAAGTAGTGGCGGAACTTGCTGATGGTGGCGGCAGACGTCGTGTCATTACCGCACTTGATGACAACCGGCCAACCAGAGAGACGGTCGACGATAACGAGGAAGGACTTTCCTGACACACAGAAAAAGTCGGCCGACACAGACTCAAAGGGGCGGGTGGGGTTGTCGTCACTCATAAAGGGTTCCTGCTGCTGGCTGGGTTGTAATACTTGGCAGGGCTCACACGCACGGACAACATTGGAGATGTCGGAGTTGATGCCGGGCCAGAACACAGTCTGTCGTGCACGTCGTTTGGTGGCCTCAGCTCCACGGTGACTGTCGTGAAGGCGGGCCAAGGCGTGGGGACGTGATGCAGCAGGGACAACTACACGTGCTCCGTACAGAACAAGGTCTCCGTCGCAGTAGAGTTCATCGCGGAGTTTCCAATACGGGAGCAGGGTGTTGTGAAGATCGTAGCGGTTGCTAGGAAATCCATTCCTCACACACTCGACGAGTCGGACATAGGAAGGGTCATCTCGGGCCGCTGTTCGAAGGTCCTCCATTGCCTTGTCGTCATCTGGTGACAGGTCCGAACGAAGGGATTGGACGGCATGGAGAGTGACCACAGTCCTGACGGAAAGAGCGAGGTCGGCGTCGAGTACATGGTCTTCTGGAGTAGGGCGGCTGACAGGGGAGCGGGATAAGGCATCAGGGATGCAGAGCGCCTTACCAGCACGCCACACTGCAGTGAAGATGTACGCCGAGAGCTTCTCTTTCAGACGCTGGAGGCGAGGGTTCTCAACGGCGTCTAGCGTGTAGTGGTTGAGGATCGGGACAAGTGGGCGATGGTCGGTCACTAGGTGGAAGTGTTGCAGGCCCATGAGGTAAAACCTGCACTTGGACATCGCCCAAACCACAGCCAACAGCTCCAACTCAATAGTGGCGTAGCGCGTCTCAGTGTCAGAGAGGAAACGCGAGCCACACTGGACGAGCCGGAACTGCCCTCCACCATGATCCTGCAGTAGGGCATATCCCACGTCATACAAGCGTGAGGCGTCTGTCTGCAGAACTGTCGGCAAGGCTGGGTCAAACGTGGCGAGGACAGGTGGACGAGACAGGGCCTGTTTCACTTGCTGGAAGGCCTTGTCGTGGTCGGGGGTCCACAGGAATGTCCTCTTGGGGCTCATCAGGGGGCGAAGTGGTTGAGCAGCTGCGGAGATGTCCGACGAAAACTCTGCTAACTGGTTGACGAGACCGATGAAGGACCTCAAGTCGGTCAGGTTAGCAGGGGTGGGAAAATCCGTAATGGCGCGGGCCTTTTCCGGGTCAGCTGCGATACCATTCCCTGAGAGGGTGTACCCACAAAAGTCAACTGAAGAGCTGGCCAGAACAAACTTGTCGGCATTTAGGGTAATGCCGTGCTTCCGGCACCTGTTGAGTACCTCGTAGATACGGCAGAGGTGATCCATATAATCCTCGTCGTACACGAGTATGTCGTCGACCACTTTCACGCAGTTTGCCAGACCTTGTAGAGCCATATCACCTCGAAGACAGAAAGCGTCTCCTGTAGCGGCGAATCCCATGGGGCCACGGCAATAACTGTAACGTCCATGCGGGGTGATGAAAGTTGTGAGTGGTCGGTCTTCTTCGGCAAGCTCTATCTGCCAGTATCCACACAGGGCGTCCATCGTCGTGAAGAAGCGCGCCTTCGGGTTCACGCTGCGTATGGCTGCAAAGGGCGTGGGAGAAGGGTGCGCAGGACGAGACACCTGGTTGTTGAGCTTGGAAAGGTCAGTGGTGATCCGAACACCACCTTTAGGTTTTGCGACGACAACCATCGGGTGACACCATGGAGACGGGTCATCGCCGGTTGGTACAATAATTTCTTGGGCGACCATGGAGTCCAGCTCGTTTTTGACCGCCTCGCGGAAGGCCAGGGGAACCAGTCGAGGGGTGTAAATAGCGAATGGCTTCGCGTCGTCCCTCAGGTGGATCCTCATGGGGGGGCCTGCCATCTTCTTGAGAGGCTTGGATTCCAGAGCGGACTTGGTCACCAGAACGTCGCTGAATTCCTTCAGGAAGTTCTTCCGAGCATCCGAAGGAGAGGTGTCACTGGCAAGAGGCAGGGGTAGGGCGGCAGCAGGGTCGTTGCTGCTCCCTTTTTGCACCCTGTTGGCGTGTTTTACCTCAAGAATAGGTTTGGGGAAGTCCTGGGAGATGATGGCCAACTCCTGACAATGTCTGTAGGACAGCAAAGGAGTCTGGACACCGTTATGCACATCAATCCAGGCTTGACACGACCTGTTGCCAAAGGTGACTTGTGCTTGGAGTGAACCCAGGGCCGGGGTCATCTGTGAACCATCTGCCATAAAGCGGAGATCCTTGGGGGGCGGTCCTAGATCACTTGGAGAGAGCCCCAAGCATTGCAAATGCTGGGGACCGATGACTGTAGCATCAGCGCCGGTGTCGGGCAACATCTGAAGACGGGATGACACACCGCCGTAGGTCACAATGACACTGATATACTGAGGGACTTTGGTCCTGGGACGCTGGGGGGAGCACACATTCCTAATGTGGCTCGAGCGTTGTCAAGAGTCGTCGTACCTCTGATTGGAAGACTGTGGGCGGCCCTCTCTGGTGGAGGGGGGCTGAAGCTTCCGCCGACGCGGTCCCTTGGGTTTGTTGGAAGGGCAACACTTGTCATAGTGGCCCAGACGACCACACACATTGCACTGGACGCGTTTGGCTGGGCACCGTACTGTGAGTGACCAGTGGCCCTTACGGTCACAACTGTTGCAGGTAGACTGAGCAGCTGGACACACCTGTGTTCCGTGCTGCTTACCACAGTTGTTGCAAAATAAACCGGGCGTGGACGTGGTGGGCGAAGGCGTAGGAACAGACTTCTTGTCCTTCTTGTACCAGGACACAACGCGTACAGCTGTAGGGGGAGCGCGGATGGCAGAGGTGGCACACCTGGCAGCCTCATAGGAGCGACATATCGTCAACACATCCTTAAGAAAAGAGGAAGAGTCGAGGGAGGTGAGGCGTTGGACAAGTTCCTCGTCCTTAACACCCATCAGGATCACCTGCTTCAACTGGGTCTCCTCGCACTGCTGGTGGTGGCCTGGACATATATCTACCTCTTCCGAGGCTCTCTTAAGACGCACGTAAAAGGCATCAAAAGACTCACCCTCCAACTGTCTGCAGCTAAACAATTCCCTCCTGTGCAGAGCTTCATTCTGCTGTCCTTTGATGTGCCATTGTAGGACGTCCAGTACCTCCTCTACAGACAGCGAAGAGGTTGGGGGTACCTGCAACGTATGTTCCAAGACACGCTGAATTTCCAAGGACAGGCACATATGCAGCTGGATGAGTTGTTTAGGCTGTGACAAACTCTGGAGATCCACCATTGTAGAATAATCAGTCCACCGTCGCCGCCATTCACGAAAAGTCTGGAAATTCACATCAGGCTTCAAGATGGGCGGTGTTTGAGCTGCTGCTTTAGGTGGGGCTGGGGGGTGTGAAGGAAGCATGGATGAGGTATCTGAACCAGTCAGTACCGAGGCAGTGTTAGAGCCAGGGGCTTGGTTAACAGTGAGGCGAGATATCAAGGCTTCAAACCGTTCACTGTCTTCCAATCTCCGTTGGTTGTCTCGTTCTGCCTCTGCTTGCCTTCTGTGCTCATCCGCCAAACGTCTGTGGGCTTCATCCTCGCGTTTCTCATCTCTCATAAACTTCAGTAAAGCAATTATCTCTGGAGACAACGCTGAATATTGAGGTGAGGGACTGCGCGATGTGGGGGCTGGAGCGTCGTGGCCGGCCTGGTCATCCATCTCTGCGGGGCTATCCCCCGCCTGGCTCATCCAGACGCTGGGTCCACGGCTACGTAAGGCGTGAGACATAACTACTTCCTCTGTGTACTATGTCTTAAATCAGTGTTGACCGGTCAGCCCGTCGTATCAACAAGATTTCAGACAAAAATTAATTAAATACACAGATAAGTAGGTTATATATATAAAATATATATAAGAAGCCGCGCGGTCAGCGAGTGTTAGTACGTGTATGTGTGTGAGTGTGTGTCCCGGGCCGGCAAAGCGTCTCGCCCCAGCTGTGAGGGGGGGTGGAGGCGGCGCTGTGAGGGGGAGTGGAGGGAGAGGCGCCGCGACTCCCAGTCAGTCCAGTTACCCTCAGAACGCGGTCAGAGACGGGTGCACTGAACTCTACTCCTTACAAATGCCCAGAACGTGCCGTATACCTTGGGAATCCTTTAGAACAAGGTCACACATGAATGGCACGAACACACAATGCACTAAACACTTCACAGAAAATCACTGTCACTGACACTGCTCAAAGTTGCTGAAATTCTTCAAGGTGACGCGCGGGAGTTGACCCAAGCGAGAGGAGGAGTCCATCCGGCTTTCCACAGAGTTTGCGCTATCACTCGTAATTATCCAGTAAGATCGGATCACTGCTCCATGTTAGGTTCTGAATAATAAGTTCTATATACAGGAGAGAACACAAACACCTGTATAGTTTTGTAGGTTCGGTTTACTGGATAAGAGTATGTACACAGAGGGAAGCAGCACTCTCCCCGGCTAAGCTCCTTTGTCAACTGCTATAGACGACGTATGGCAAGTGATACATTAGCAGCTTCCATACGTCGCCAGGCACATTAATTAAGCATGTGGGACATGGTAATAACATTGCCACACGCTGCTAGCTACATAAATGGAGCACATACATAATATGCATACATAATATATAATCCAGCATAAATAATATACATACACCGGCCTCCCGTGTTCACAGCTGAGTATTGACCTCTAGTAATACATTGTGTCAGGCCTGGGTACTGGTGACTGTCAGGCCTGGGTACTGGTGACTGTCTGGGCTTGGTACTGGTTACTGTCTGGGTTGGGTACTTGTGACTGTCAGGGCTGGATACTGGTGATTATCAGGGCTGGGTACTGGTGACTGTCAAGCCTGGGTACCGGTGACTGCCTGGGGTGGGTACTAGGGTGTGACAATTTAGGGGGTGAACTGGCTAAATTGAAAATCGAGTAATTTGGTAGCAATTTATTGTAGTCTTTAAGCATGCAAAACAATATTCTGGCATAAATTTTTTTTTATAATAAGTCCTACCTACATCAAATGGATTTTTAAATGTACATATTTGTGAATTTATAACATAACCAGCGTTTGCACACATGTTACTGTTTCAAGTTTCAAATTATTATATTTTATTATCCGTAGTCTATTTGAAAGTAACCAATGCCTTCATACTCTCTTTGCTTTGGTTTCTTGTCATCAGAAGTCTGCTTGCTATTTGTGCTTTGATGTAACCTTCTCGCCTCTCGTGACTGTAAACATGGCCCGCTGCTTCTGTGACCATTTTCACACATCTCTCCACACTTTGAGTGTGGGAAGGCCACTTCGGCACCTGCATTGGAGTCTCTTTAAGGTTTCTCAATTCTTGGCTAGTTAGACTTGTTGTCAATGGTGGCTCTAAGACTTCCAAACTCAAGTCAACCAATTCTGACAATTTGGTGGCATTGACGTTTATTGGGGGAACTTTTCTTGAATGAAACGAACAGTCTCCCAACTGGTCGTCATCTATTAGCGTTCCTCTAATCTTTAGAATGACTTCTACAGCCTCGGTTCGGAGATTGGTACATTGACTGCAAAGCATTGCTTGCAAAACTGCTTCTGATCGAGCATACCAAGCGGACCTTCTTGCCACAGGTAACACGATGTCCCTCACTACCTTCCTCTGTGTTCTTACTAGCTGCAATTGAAACAAAAGGTGATTGGGCCCATCCACCCACATAGGATTAAGTTTCACACTAAACCACTGGGGAAGATAAACTCCAATAATAAATTCAACAATTAACCTCAAATTCTTCAGCACTTTGCCCTTCAATTCGTGTTTGGAAATCCAAATCCTGCAGAAACGAAGAGCTGTAGTTAACCAACGGCTGTGACTGACAGGTCCAATCTCCAAGAGAGCCAATGACTGAGGCACTTCTCCTGATCTTATTGCTTGGGCAATACGATAAGCATAGGATTAATCTGTGCTGAGATCTTTGATGACTCCTTCAGACAACGCCGGAAGGGGAGGGCCAACTTCGACCTTTGGAAAGGTTGTATTTATTTCTAGTTGTGTTGCTTCATCCAGCATGATGCCAACGGGACCTGACCACTTGTTGTTGCTCTTTGTAGGACCATCAAGTTCCTGGATGAGATGACGAAGAGGTAGCTCGCCTGTATGTAAATCACATACAATCCAAACAAGTCTTCTTCCTAGTTTTTTCTCTAAATGCGTCATTACACCCCCCTGCCATCCGGTGTTCACTGGAGTTGAATCTCCACCAACAGCCTGCAGTGAACTGCCAAGTCCTCTCTCCTGAACCCAACATAAAATATGATCAGCAATGACCTCTGCATGTTTCTTCCCTTCTACTTCAGTTTCGGGAGCAAAGTGAAACAAAAACCGACCACCAGGCTCAGAACAGACAGAGTAGTGTTCTTCTTTGATGAGACCTGGAAACTTTCTGTTCACTCCCTCTACTTCTAGCAAAACTTTTGTGTCATCTATTCTTCCATCAAACAAAAGACAGGAGAGCCCTCCCTCGCTTAAATCTTTTTCATGCTGATCAGATATTTCCTTCATTATTTTTTCTTGTGCTCTTCTAATTTTATTATGATCTATCACCAAAGATACATCCTCTCGGCTGATGAGGCCTGCATCTATCCAAGCGGCAGTTGCAATTTCTGCAGCCTCACGAAGTCCAGCATGGTGGCGAATACTAGCTAAAGCAATGTTTGAAATATTTCTTGTGTTGTATTTCATTTTCTTTGGTAAAGGTTCAGATGGCTCTTTGGAACTATCATCTGATGTTGCTTCCTGTTCATCAGAAGAACTATCAAAGAAGTGATAAACATCTTGACACAGCTCTTCCTCTCTTTGGATGGCTTCTTCACTCTTCATTTTCTTCTTTTGTTCCCTCTCTCGGATTTGTTCTCTCTTCTTGGCATTAGCAATCTGCTTCTTTGTTTCTGAATAATCTATTGAACCCATTTGCATACTTCCTTGGCCTTCTGCCTTTGTCCTCTGTGCCTTTATAAATTCAAGCTCTAAAACAGGGATCTTCTTTTCACGAGGACAACCACAATCAATGTGGGAATTATTTTCTCTCTTACCTGAGTGAGAACAGTTGGATTCAGAACATAATTGTATGGAGCACTTGCAGGTCAAAATGTCAAACAGAGTATCAAGTGTGTGCAGAAATTCATTTTTCCTGGCCACGTTTCCTTTACCAAGTGATGTTTCAACTGCTTTGTGCCATAATTTCGTTAGTTTTAGCTCAATAGTTCGACACTGATTAATCACAGGTGGTTTGAATAGTGCATTAGCTTTTGTCCATTGATGCAGAAGAGGGACTATCATGTCATTTATGAGTTCTTTATCTGTATAGTTCCTTCTGTCCTTTGCATTTTTTTCTCGAAGGAGTAACCCTAATCTTAGCATGTCTCTCACAGTTGGAAGTTCTGATACAGGAAGCTCCTTCCCTTTACCAACTAGCAGGCTCAAGTGGGTTGACAACTGACTTCTTGTCTTCAATTTTGACATCTTCACACTATCTGACAAATAGAAAAATATTTCAATGTTTCATAATTCAATTGTTGTTTCAAAAAATATCAATTTGTTTATCAAAAATGCTGTAACAGAAATAACATAAAAATTTCTTAGAACATAATGTTTTATACAATGATATAAGTAACTGCGACAATCAATATGCCCTACTTACAATAATTAAAATGTAGAATTCGTCTGGTAGAGTAGGTGCAAGTGCAATGAGAGCAAACCACCGTCTATGATATCTAGAAGGAGAGTGAGCCGGGCGCCTTATCCTCACGCTTGGTACAAATCAAAACAAGAATTAAACTGTCCCACACCGAGAGCCTGTTCATGTTCATGTTCTGACATGCATATTGTACACAAGCTATAGAACCATAAAATACTCCATAATCCATATGCTTACATGAGATTAGTTAATATCAAGTGAATAATTCTAATCAAGTCTCATTAATTTGTTGAAATACTGATATTTGAAACTTTAAGGTATAATTGATGTAGGTGAGGGTTATTTCAATTCATTTTTGTTTGCTAATCTCAAGTTTAGACATAAAGAGGCACAATATTTTGACTACCAAATTTGATTTTTAACATGTAGACAAAATTGACACACCCTAGTGGGTACTGTTGACTGTCTGGGCTGGGTGCTGGTGACTTAGGGCTGGGTACTGGTGACTGTCAAGCCTGGGTACCGGTGACTGCCTGGGGTGGGTACTGGTGATTTAGGGCTGGGTGCTGGTGCCTGCACTAATCTCTCTCTCTTCTCCAGTGGTTTATATCAAAGTAATATTATTTGGCATTGATTCTATGGATCCTAAAGTATCCTGGTGTAGAGATACAGTATTATGTGTGGAGTAATTTTATATATATATATATATATATATATATATATAATCAACGACCTCACCAGCAAGGAATCGAACCCTCGACCTACTGGGTGCCATGTTCCTAATACTTTATATATATATATATATATATATATATATATATATATATATATATATATATACTTCATTTTTAGTCCATTTAACACGCGGACTTTGAACATACAATCAACGACCTCACCAGCAAGGAATCGAACCCTCGACCTACTGGGTGTGACTAGGGAGCGCTTACCGGCTAAGCCACAAGGACACTAAAAGCAGTTCTAGACTCTGTTATATTTCACACAAAGCCTGTTCATCGAGCTGATGGCGCTCCCTAGTCACACCCAGTAGGTCGAGGGTTCGATTCCTTGCTGGTGAGGTCGTTGATTGTATGTTCAAAGTCCGCGTGCTAAATGGACTAAAAATGAAGTATATATATGTACCTCGCGTTTCATACCAGCTGGATTCGGTAAAATGCTACTGACACCACATACGAGGCACGGGCAGTTTCCCATTGAGGTTCACGGCGCCATCAGCTCGATGAACAGGCTTTGTGTGAAATATAACAGAGTCTAGAACTGCTTTTAGTGTCCTTGTGGCTTAGCCGGTAAGCGCTCCCTAGTCACACCCAGTAGGTCGAGGGTTCGATTCCTTGCTGGTGAGGTCGTTGATTGTATGTTCAAAGTCCGCGTGTTAAATGGACTAAAAATGAAGTATATATATGTACCTCGCGTTTCATACCAGCTGGATTCGGTAAAATGCTACTGACACCACATACGAGGCACGGGCAGTTTCCCATTGAGGTTCACGGCGCCATCAGCTCGATGAACAGGCTTTGTGTGAAATATAACAGAGTCTAGAACTGCTTTTAGTGTCCTTGTGGCTTAGCCGGTAAGCGCTCCCTAGTCACACCCAGTAGGTCGAGGGTTCGATTCCTTGCTGGTGAGGTCGTTGATTGTATGTTCAAAGTCCGCGTGTTAAATGGACTAAAAATGAAGTATATATATATATATATATATATATATATATATATATAACTATATATATATATATATATAAAGTATTAGGAACATGGCAGGTACGGTCATAGGTCAGTACACTGTACAGGTTTTTGTGGTAGTATTTAAATTCAGTCAGGAGGAGGAACAGCTGAGGTGCCTCACCTCCCCCCCTCCCCCTCCCTCCTTGTACTGGCCTGGGGGGGGGGGTCCTGACACAACCAACACTACTGTGATGGTAATGAAAAACGAAAGTAATGATGATAATAGTGAATATGTTGAGGAACATTATTATAATAACAATTTAGAAATTAACAATATCATCATTATCGTAATTAGACCATCGAGGAAGGTGAGTGTTATAACACACTTGGTCCCTAGACACTGTAAGGTAAAGCTATGTTATCCTCCGTCCTCAGGGCCAGTCATGATGGGCAGAGAAGTAACGAGACATAAACCAAAAGAAAAATGATCATTGACACGTCAGGCAAGCGGGGTCACCTGTCGTCAGTAGAAACAATTAGCTAAATATCGCTTTTATTCGAGTGGCTGTTGTACCTCTAATACTATATCAGAGTTTGTGTAATTGTGAAAACTGGGAATGTGATTTTGAATAAGAGGAGAGGTGACTGGTAGGGGAGGTAACTGGCAGGGGAGGTAACTGGCAGGGAAGGTGACTGGTAGGGGAGGTGACTGGTAGGGTAGGTGACTGGTAGAGGAAGTGACTGAAAAGGGGGTAGTGGGGGGGGGGGGGTACCTTGGCCTAGACTTCCTGGGGAAAAAAATATTTTTTTATACATAACACAACAATGACCTAGATTTTTAAGGGGGTCTGGTTGTGTCCTGTTCACATGATGTTCTTCCTGGCCAGCACATTGTTCTATCTCGAGTTGGCTATAAATTATTATTCTTCGCCACATTGTTTTATCGTCTTGTTCATACTATGTTCTTCCTGTTATTTGAATTGTTCCATCCATCGGTCACATATTGTTTCTGTTCTTCACGTTATGTGTTATCCGTGGTTGTGATGTGTCAGCCTTCCGTGGTAAAGGTAAAAAGACTGCGTGACAAACATGGACTGTGTATAACGAGGTCTCCAGTACCTTCACCAAACTCAGTCAGTGTCGTACATCAGTGAGTGAAGAAGACCTCAGTGTCTTGGAAAGGTTTGTGGTGTTGATGTATGACAGGTCTAGTCCAGCTTTATGTGGCAATGGTGCAAGACTTGATTTATTTTCTCGCAAGCGGAGATCATATAATGCAATTCCACCAACACGGTGCAGCCTATCAAGGTGGAATGATATGGGGTCAGGCAACTGGAGCCCAAACAGACATTCCGAGTCCTGCTAACTGAAGCTGGAAAAAGAAAGATGTGTGGCAATTACACTGGATAGACCTTCCACCAAGAACTGACCAAGTGTTCCTACAAGAAAGACTGTGGACAGTGATGTAAAGGTATCCTCTCTGGTCTCACTTGTACAGCTCTGTGTGGCTGCACATGCCAGCAGCTGTAAATATGAAAAAAATTCTTATAACAATATCTCCCAAGGATATGAGCAAGACATAAACATGTTTCTCATTGTTTAACTAAGAATCGCTTACACTTATTTTTATGAAGAGGTAAAAGTATGTGTAGAACCGTTACTTTATGCATAAGAAACATATCTAAGGGTTCCAAAACAATCATAATCTGTTCCAGCATGCTTTAAAACAGAGAAGTAGACACCTTATGTGCTCAGAGTGCCCACTAATAAGTCATTATATGTAAAAAAAATATTTACGAGTTGACAAATTTGGCGGCCATCATGGAAAATGGCCGCCGTCTTGGAATTTTGAATGTCCAATCGGATAGATTTGATAAGTAACCCATATTAAATGTCCATACCCAATTTCATGTTTGTATGATCATTTGCATGATTGTACCTGTTATCCTCTCCGCTATCGGGTGAAGATGGGGAACAAGGGATATTTTCACAGTAGGTTACATAAGTAAGGCACACATACAACTGACTAAAGCATCGAGAGGGAATAAACACACACACACGTAAGTCATGCACTGTGGGCCAGCTATAATCATGCATATCAATTTCACAGGTGATCAACACAGGCACCTGAACTCTGGAACAATGACCAGGTACACAGTCACGCTGATTCATTACGGCTGTTGTTACAATGAAAATTCCAGCAGGTGTCACCGTGGAATTATAGGTACATTTTCCGCCTATGATTTACCTCCTATTTACATGATATTTCCTTACTAACCTATTTCCTATTTTAGGTTGGTTATAGGTACAAAAAACCCTATTTTTTCACTTTCAATTTATATATTATTTATTTACTAACATATTTCTTATTTTTATTTGTTATTTGATTTTATTATTTGATTTTTGCTGATATATGACTACTGATGTATGGATAGTTTTTTGTGTCGTAGGATTCTGAGTACAAAGTGTGTATGGTGTGTGTCGCAGTGTGTGTATCTCAGTGTGTATGGTGTGTCTCAGTGTATAAGGTGTGTGTCTCAGTGTGTAAGGTGTGTCGCAGTGTGTGTACCTCAATGTGTATGATGTGTGTGTTTCAATGTGTATGCGTTAGTATGTATGGTGTGTGTGTGTCTCAGTGTGTGTGTACCTCCGTGTGTATGGTGTGTGTGTCTCAGTAAACATTGTGTGTGCCTCAGTGTATAAGGTGTGTGTCTCAGTGTGTAAGGTGTGTCGCAGTGTGTGTACCTCAGTGTATATGGTCTGTGTCTCAGTAAACATTGTGTGTGCCTCAGTGTATAAGGTGTGTGTCTCAGTGTGTAAGGTGTGTCGCAGTGTGTGTACCTCAGCGTATATGGTCTGTGTCTCAGTAAATATTGTGTGTGCTTCAGTGTATATGTAAGGAAGAATGTTTACACCTGTTTGATTCCCAGGTCCACATCACCTGGAGTATAATACAGAACAGGTACTGAGTGTTGGGGTATAAAACCGTGAATTTTGTTGGTGTGTTTGACGACTGACATTATCAACATTTGTTCCATTAATTTCTGTGCTACTGGTATTGACTTGTCGTTTCCGTTCGCGTTTTTTTTTTTGGCATTGCATGAAGTAAAGTCGTGATAATTTTTTAGCTGTGATATTTATTCATCTCTCCCTTAGAATGAAATCCTCTTTGATATTAATAATCACAGGGAGTTGAAACACCTAGTTGGACCTACAAATAGTTGATATATAATTTCCTCCCCCTGCCAATCAATAATCACTCGTAGCACAGGGCCACTACCTTATACGGTGTCGGGCGCTTGAACCACGGTTAATAATGTCCCCAGGTAAGTGTGATAAAACCGAATGACCCCCTTTATTGTGTTTACCTGGCAATGACCCAGTTGTCGGCCGAGTGTTGCAGCGTGAGGAAGTGTGAAGAATGGATCAGGCGACGTCGTAAAGTGTGAGGTTTTACTGGATTTTTTCCTTGACGTAGGAGACTTGACATGAGGGGGAGGGTGGGTGAGTGAGTGAGTGAGTAAGTGGTGCTAAGGCTACAGCTGCTGGAGTCGGGTATTATTGACTCAGCTCTGTAATAACGTGACAGAAATAACAACACAGCAGAAATACAATATAACCCAGATTACATATAGCCTAACATAGCGTATAAACAACGGTAAATAAATACGGTAGTTTATAATAATAGTTGTTGAGTTAAATCACAAGATAAAATAACAATATGAAAGAAGGGAATAAACATGACGAATGAAAAATATAAAGTTAATGAAGGATATAAATTACATAGAATCCACTGGTTTATATCACCTACCACCAGCTATAAAACTCAACACATATAACAACTAATAGAAATTATGCCAAGTAATACAAACATAAACAAGTATAAATAAATAAAAAATGGGATATAACTTATCTATATGTATAAATTTCCCATTACATTCTGATAACTAGGTTGGAATGTGATGTGTCGTCAGCTCACACGAAAGATAAGGTTCAAAAGACTGTATAATTCTCTGTACTATGGATATAATTTATTGCCAGCCTAAAAATACATACATACAATTAATACATAGGCGCAAGTCATACACACACACATGTAATAGGCCCCTGTCTCATCAACAGAACGTATTATATAAATGGGTCAATACATCTGATATTATATTCAGATTCACCATCCTGTAACTTTCCACTGTCTATGATTAAGACCTGAGATGGACACGTGAGCGGGCAACTCACCCAAGAGGGCGAGACCCATAGCTCAGCATTTCTGTAAGCAAGCACTGCGATGCCCTTCAGCTTCAGTAGCTCACCTCAACTCATATCGTAAGGACGTGACCTAACGTTTATTATACATAAACGCCGTCCCCTTCTCATTCACTCCTAGACAGTGAGACTTACGGTTGATATACACTCAGGAATTATATCTACAACCTTTTATAATAAAACAAAGGAACTACCGTTTGGGTTTCGTTACTTAAAACCCAAATATAAATATGTTTGAACGGACTGGTTAATTGGACAAGCAGCCGATTCATATAGGTGGCAAGCGGTGTGTACGGATTCTTCAAACTGGTAGTCGTATCATGCGTCTGTCTTTTGTGAAAAACAAGAAACCACACAGCAGTGACGCGTTACATAATCCGAGTGTTTAAAACTATATCCCGTATTGAGACGATATGTAGTGAGCGCTCCTTATCTCTGTCACATACAAATACGTGCAGAATTCGTAATATACATATATTACAGCCTGTTGGTACATATCCAGATTGAGCCTGTTGAGATAGACTCCACTCAGCATTCCCTAGACATTACAGTGTTGCAGTGTTGAAAAAAGTTTCGTAGCCTGGTCTACAATTGGTATTTCACTAACAACTGAGCAGTATTGTTGTGTTGTCAGCGCGAATTACGAATTCCGGTGTCTTCATACAGATCTCCATATATACGTGGACTGTGAAGACTTGGCACAGGGCAGTTTCGCCAGCGACCCAGCAACGACCAGTGTGAAAACCAATCATCAGCAGTTTTCTGATCGCGGGAGGAGGAACTCATCTAGTTCAAGTGGACTCATCTCTCACCAAAGCAGAAGAGTCTTCTCGTTGCCAAGGAAACCAGCAGCAGCGCACGCATCCTAGGAAGAGTCCCCGCCCACACTCCACCCACTCGACTCAGGACTCGTCGACGGATAACATTTTCTATACAGACTAACTACTCTGTATAAATAGGTATTTAAATTACATAATTCTACGCACATGAACACGTTCGAGAGATATCCTCACACCCATAGGTTCGTCGGATAGGATTATTTCAATGATAAAGTGTCGAATGTAAGATTAATGTATTGAAATCCTATAATTTACAGTAGTTTGTAAGTGTCTGTCTACTTATTGATAGTTTAATAATTAACTACAATTCATATTCATTTGTCTTGTAAATGAGAGGCAAGTGATCTACTTACTGTTAAGTATTCATTGGCCCAAGGGGGCTAATAGATAATTTCTAAGTTTCCCATGTCTAATGTAGATGAAATCGAACGCCTAGGGCAACTGTTTGCTGATAACCAACTCATCGATGATCAAGCCCAGACTGACATAGATTTTGAGTATGGAACACCTTTAAATGATTCGGTAGGAAGTAGTGAGAAAGTTATAGACGAATCATTTGACGACTTAAACCCTTGTACCCTACGGTCTGGTAATCACTATAGTACCTCACCTAAGTATACTTAGCAGTTACCCCTGTTACAGGTGATAGTGTGTCTGTTGCTAAATCGGTAACAACCTTATTAACCCAGCCTTCTGTTAAGAGTAAGAATACTAACTTGCTTAATACTAACACTACAATGGCGTCCTCTAACCCTCACACCAGTACTACTACCACACCTAAAGCTGATATTGTTATTAATATCATGCAGCACGGCGACTATGTTCGAAATTTCACGGGACAAGACGATTATAGGGTCGCACATTTTATTCGTGCATGTGAAGATAGCATGAGCAATAGTCACATAACGACTGACGAAGAAAAGAAAGCATACAGTATGTACGTTCCCATATAACGCAGGGTTCCTATGCAGGCAGTCGTTTAAGTGCGTTTGGCTTACAAAGCCCTGACTATGAAAAGTTCAAGCAAACGTTAATTGGGATTTTTGGGGGTAGGTCACAGCTGGGCCAACTGCAATGGATCTTCAGATTGTTGGATCTCTGTATTCCAGGTATACGAAACGTAACGCCTCTTGACGCTGTTGACATTGCAGGCGAGGTTCGCCAGGACATGCAAGCGACCTTCCGGTCCTCAGGCCGGTACAACTCACGGGGTGATATGCCATCCGACAATGTGGAAACATTGATAGAACTAATAAGTTTTCTTCTTTCCGTCCGTGTTCCCTTATATAGCCGGGCACAGGAAGTACAGTATGAACCACCCTTGGATATGGTGGAATACGCAAACAAGCTCTGTCCCCAGGCTACGGGCCCCTTACTGGCGCAGCCCTCAGTGACGTCACCACAACCCCAGCCGTCTCAGATGCCACAGATGCCTCACTCCCAGACTCCGTATGCGACACACTTAGCTCCGATCTCTCCTCCCCGCCTAACATATAAACAGAAAACATCGTTACGGTGGGCACATTGTAATAAACGTGGCCATGTAATGGAAGATTGTTTTCAGCTCCGAGGTAATAGTGCTAATTTTAAGGCCACACCCGGTGCAAAGCCATTCTCAAGGTCAAACAGAGAGGGAGCCAAAGCAGCACCTCCTCCTACCCAGGAAACGGGCAAATGGTGCTCTCTTCACAAATCGACATCTCATAGTTGACATGAGTGCCATATACGAATAAAGGCTAGGGGAGTGGACCTAAGTGAAACGGAGGTGTCGTATAGGCGCAAGCAGAAACGTCCCCAGGACAAGTCATCTGGGGAAGACCAGCGCACACCACAGCAAGGAGAGGGAAAGATAGGGTTGTTCCCACCCCTCCTCGCAGCACTTCTATAGCGGCCTCATTAGTAGCGTCGCTCAGCAAAGTGGAAGTGTTGTCAGTGCCTGTGAGAGTGGATAATACCAGATTGGCTCTTGATATAGACACAGGTAACTCATATCACGAGTTACAACGTAAATTCCCTCACCGCAAATTCAAATGGAGGCCTAGTAACGCTGAGCTCGAAGGAGTTTCAGGTACTCAGCTAAGCATCAAAGGAATGGTGATGTTACCACTCAGATTCTCAAGACGTGGTATGCCCTTCTACGCGGACTTTTATATAGTTCAGCAGTTCAATTTGCCAGCTGACGGGTTACTTGGTCTACCAACTCTTCGAAAGAACATGATAGATGTTCATCCACGTAATAATAGTGTTGCGTTTAAAGGTGTTTCCTACACAGCAATGAGTCATTCTAAACCTATACTCACCGCTAGGATGAAAGTGTTGTCTACCAATCCTATTAAGAGGAAGGCGGATCGTGCGTTAGAGATACCTCTCGACCTCAACCACACACCTTCCCAGCGTGATTACAGCAGCAAGAGTTGGAAGATAGTACCTGCAATTTTGAAGAGTACTCTCCATTACCAGAATGAGGAATTCACCAACCCAACAATCCTGTGAGCTGAAGTGAACATTAGTTTCTGCAAATGATTCGTTCACTGCCCAGGGTGTGACAAGACTTGACTGCAGTTGTTGTGACTACTCATCAATCAACATCCTGTCAACAAAATTCTTTCGTATGGAGTGAACAACCCTCAGTTACCAGCACCCAGCACCCACCCTAGTGATGATGACACATCCTGTCTGAGAGATGGTCTCAGCATTCTGAGGTATGGTATTGTGGATGACCTAGTGTGACCATTAGCGGCGGTTTGCTGTACTCAAGATTTTTGTGAACATTGACCCAGTCACCGGACCTTGGAATCAGCTGTGTCTACTGTGGGACACACACACACACAAGTCTTCGGGATTGCGGCAGCAATTTCACATTATCAAGAAATTAAAGAAAGGATGTTATTTGTGTGATTTTCTAGATATCACAGCAATGTCGAAGTGCAACCAAATAAATTCCCAATTCGAAGTATTGTTGCGAATTGCCAACAGACTCGACTGGCCAGGATAGATCAAATAGCACCACATGTTAAGGGGATCGATCATCCACAGGGCAAGACACGCCTGTTAGAGCTGCTTGCCGACTACAGAAATATAGTAGCCTTGCCAGGGGAAACGCTAGGCCAGACAAATTTAACATCTCATCATATAAAGTTAAAGGAAGGAACCAACCCTATTTACATACCATCTTATAGACTACCTCATAGCCAGCGTGCTGTAGTGCAAGATATGGTACAGGGTATGTTTGATGAGAATGTCATTAGACACTCAAAATCCCCCTTTAATAGCCCATTATTCCTTGTCCCGAAAAAGGATGGTGGATGGCGCCCTGTCATAGATTTCAGGTGCGTAAATGATCAAACAATCCCTGATAGGTACCCAATGCCTATCTTACGTGACATATTGCAATCCTTAGGCAAGGATAATGCGGTATTTAGCAACTTAGATTTGCTTAGTGGGTATTGGCAAATACCACTCGATGAAAAATCACGAGAAATCACGGCATTTAGCACGCCTCTAGGCCACTTTGAGTTTCTACGAATGCCATTTGGTCTCAGAAATGCCCCACTAACATTTCAAAGAATGATCAATACCCTGTTTGCCGGACTAATTGGTAACACAGTCTGAGCTTATTTGGATGATCTAATAGTAGTCAGTAAGGACGTCGATTCCCATCTGATAAAACTGCCTGAAGTTTTGGCCAAACTTTCCACAGCAGGCCTCAAAATAAAACTCTCAAAGTGCGAGTTTTTAAAATCCAGAATACATTTACTTGGTCATGTAGTCGACGGTGAGGGCATACACACAGTTAATGATAAAGTAAAAGCTGTATCTCAGTTCCCGCGTCCTACCTCAAATGACCATGTGCGTAGCTTTCTCGGATTATCTGGTTATTATCGTTCCTTTATCAAGGACTATGCAACATTAGCATCGCCCCTAGCGAGGTTGCTCAAAAAATGATGCAGTGTTTATATGGGATGCTGAACACGAAGAAAGTTTTACGGCATTGAAGACAGCGCTAACCAATGCCCCGGTTCTAGCAGTCCCAGCCTACACTCAACCTTTCACTCTCTGTACTGACGCTTCCGGAATTGGAGTGGGAGTAGTGCTCATGCAAGAGGACATGCGTGGGAAGTTTAGAGTGATAGCATTTGCAAGTCGCAAACTAATCGATGCTGAAACACGTTATTCGGTGACGCATTTAGAAACGTTAGCCGTTGGGTGGGCACTTAAGAAGTTCAAAGACATTATCTTTGGCTACAAGATAACTGTTTTTACTGATCATGCGGCAGTCACCGAACTGTTGCATGGCAGAAACTTATCAGGCAGATTAGCACGCTGGTATCTGACAATTCAAGAGTTTGACCCCGAATTTAGGTATTTACCTGGGAGGGCGAATGTTGTCGCCGACGCTCTGTCAAGAAATATAGCACCAGTTATGCCTGTATCAACATTCACTCTTTCGCAGCTGGAAGATGAGCAACGACGCGACCCATATTGGCCAGCTGTTATTTTTGCTCTCGAATCGGGCGAGGAAGTTAAACTCCCCAAGTTATTTCTTCCCTTAAGTCAGTTTGAATTGCGACATAACATACTCCATAGGACGAGAAAATCTCCTGTGGGTAATGTGTCTCAAATAGTCGTACCTGACACGTTGCGCAAAGCAGTAATGACATTGTTCCAAGATGCCCCACAAGCAGGTCACCAAGGTCGTGATAAATGCTTAGCGGATTTACGAAAGAAGTATTTCTGGAACACTATGAAGAAAGACATAGAATTTCACATAGCTAATTTTTTGGCATGTGCTCAACATAAAGGATCAACAGGATCACCTGCCCCGATTCTACAATATCCTACACCAGACCGTCCGTTTGACACAGTCGCTGTTGATGTGTTACAGCTCCCAATGAGTCATCAGGGATCAGGATACGTCTTTGTGTGTGTGGATCATTTTTCCAGGTTCGTGGTCTTGGTCCCACTAAAAAGCAAAACGGCCGAAGCAGTAGCCTATGCATTAATGATGAATCTCATATGTCCATATACTACGCCTAAAGTTCTACTCTCTGACAATGGAACAGAGTTCAAGAATGAGCTAATAGAGCATATATGTGCACAATATGGAATTAAACAAACTTTTGTGACAGCTTATCATCCACAGGCTAATGGCCTTGTTGAAAGAACCAATCGTAAAATCCTAGAAATAATGCGTCCAATTGTTAGTGGTTTTCAATACGCATGGGAGGATTGGTTACCGCAGGTTGCAGCGTCAATTAATGGGTCAGTTAATAGCTCTACGGGCAAAACACCCTACTATATTGTCTATGGTACAGATAAACGCCTGCCTTACGACATCCTTACAGAGGCGCCATACCCGGTATATAATACGGATGATTTTGCGGCAAAACAAATTCATGTCTTTACAGAAATTCATAACCAAGTACGATCACAGCTAGCGGCGTCACGCGCCGAAATGATCGTCAAACAACATAAACATGCTAAACCTATCGCACTGAACGTTGGGGACGCTGTTATGTTACAGGAACCTGAAAGGAACTCCAAACTTTCGGCGAAATTTTCTGGTCCATTCCGCATAATCTCAAAAGAAGCAGGCAACAAATTCAAAATATGGAAGCCTAATGCACAGATCGCAGATGTCGTGCACGCGGATCGTTTGAAGAAGACCCAGATAAATGTCTTACCTCCAGTTGATGATAATGTGATTGATACATCCTTACAGACTGTTCAGAAGCAAAATGTCCCAAATGACTATTGTATGAAACTACGTTCTGCGAGTAGAAGTTAACTCGTACTTTAGCGTCAGATGGAAAACGTCGACGGCCAACTACAATCAGCATTGGACATTCTTCATGGTCTCAGCACAGCTTCGATGAATTCGACAATAGTTTCATGGACGTTGTCGTTCAAGCTGTATCTCAACAGAATCGTGTTATTTCTCAAACCTTTCACGCGATTACTGCTCTAGAATCAAAGGTTAATGCAATCATAATGGAGTCTAACCAAGTTTCGAGGATTGTTACTAGGTTACAGAAAGCAATCCCGACGTTAGAATGGCTCCTTTACTTCACAGAATATTTGCATGCTGCTGAAATTTCAGTTCATAAAATTGTAACCTCTAAAAATGAACTAATAGACAGCATTGTAGATGCCGGGATAGGACGTGTGGACGCGAAGCTTGTGCCTGTGCAGACGCTTCTTGAAGCTTTAAAAATAGCCAAGTTGCAGTATCATTTAACTCCTATTTTCAATGACAATGAGGTTCACTATTATTACCCGCTGTTGGAGTCAACCCTCACGCACAATGCAATTCTGATCCACATTCCTATGCGAGGGCAACATGAGTTTAATGCATGGCATTTAGAACCCTTCCCCTGGTTTGTGAACGACACACTGTATACCCTAGATAGGCCTAAAGAACTTTTTTTAGTAGATGCAGAATATTCATTGTTATCAATAGAGGATTCTGAGGTACTGTCACGGTGTAAGTCGTCTTATCTACACCTACACGTATGTCCAGCCTACATGTTTGCATTTATTCCTGTTGCAGAGGGAATATGTGAATTGGCTGTCACACTACCAAATGTACGCACAGCGTTAGCGCAATGCAGTTATAGGCCAGTTAGTCTAAAGACTGTGTTCCAAGCTCACCTTCACAATGTGCTGTATTTGTTCTTTCCAAATCTCACTACTGTAATTTTAAAATGCCAAAATGGTGTTAAGCAGCTAGTTGTGAAAGGGCATTACAAGGCTCCTGATTACTGTGAAATCACTTGTAGTACATTACGGACCTTGCCTACTCATTAGCATTTTGCGTTAAATCGAAAACTCAAGTCTCCTTTAATTCCACTTCCTATAATGAATTTCACTATCAAGGATATTCAAATAGTATCAGAGAAATTAAAAGTTTTAGCTTTCTTGAACGAGATACATTTTGCTGATTTGAATAATAACTTGCCATTTTACCTGTGACGGGAATTTGCGCTACCAAGTCTTACGATTCCCTCTATTCTGTTAATTCTGGCAATAATGTTCCTGTTCTGTTGTTACCGGTCAGTATCATCCAAATTCAACATTTTTCATAACATACTAACCCCTACGACACAAAAGTCTAGGTCCCCTGTAGTAGAGAATACCCCTACAGTAATATCCCCAGCTTAGTGTCTACATATCTGTTTATAACATGGTTAGGGTTGTCTAGGATGTACCGTACTCTGTGAGTTATTTAGGCCTCACAGAGCTCGGCTGGTAGGTGACCGAGCGATGTAATAGGCCCCTGTCTCATCAACAGAACGTATTATATAAATGGGTCAATACATCTGATATTATATTCAGATTCACCACCCTGTAACTTTCCACTGTCTATGAGTAAGACATGAGATGGACACGTGAGCGGGCAACTCACCCAAGGGGGCGAGACCCATAGCTCAGCATTTCTGTAAGCACGCACTGCTATGCCCTTAAGCTTCAGTAGCTCACCTCAACTCATATCGTAAGGACGTGACCTAACGTTTATTATACATAAACGCCGTCCCCTTCTCATTCACTCCTAGACAGTGAGACTTATGGTTGATATACACTCAGGAATTATATCTACAACCTTTTATAATAAAACAAAGGAACTACCGTTTGGGTTTCGTTACTTAAAACCCAAATATAAATATGTGTGAACGGACTGGTTAATTGGACAAGCAGCCGATTCACACACACACACATACACACACACACAGGGTGATCAGGGCTGAGGTACACAGTAGGTGAAGGGAACAGGGAAGGGGGAAGGAAGGAAGGAAGGGGCCTCTCGTACACACCATCAGATGACCGTCATAACAATTTCCAGTTTTTCGCCCTAAAATTCTCGGTTCCTTGGGGCGTTACGAGACACGCATTTCTGGAATACGGAACGCGACTCTTCCTGTCATCAGGGGCCGAAAACCTCGCAGTTTGGGCTGGTAGAACAAAGGTAGTTTTTTGTACATGCATAGCGGAGTTCTAACGACCTTCCCAGCCACCTAGACAGTGAGAGGGAGGGGGGAGAGAGAGGGAGGGGGAGGAGAGAGAGTGGGAGGGAAGAAAGGGAAAGGGGGGAAGAAAAGAGGGAGTTTGAGGGAGGAGGGGTAAGGGAGTAAATTGAAGGAAATGGACAATGAGATGGGAAGAGAGAGGGGGAGAGAAGAAAGCAAAGGAAAAGGCGTAAAAGGAGAGAGAGAGAGAGAGAGAGAGAGAGAGAGAGAGATAACCAAGACGACATTCATCCTTGGACAGACAGACAGACAGACAGACACAGACAGTGAAACATACACGTCAAGACAGACAAGGATACATACATACATTCAAACTAACAGGAACACGTGTACATACAAACAGGAAACGTACAGGTAAACAATCAGGAAGACAGAACGTACAAAATACACAATGAAACATAGAGAAAGACGGGAAGATATGCACACTTCCAGAGACATATAGACAGACAGACAGACAGACAGAAACCTCACATCCGTCAGATTCTCAGGAGACAGGTCATAGTGTGTTACGTTGACAGGCATGATGCTCGTCTTCATACTTACCTGTACATTGTCTCCAGGTGATCTGATACCAAACATCTCTCGACCTCTTACCTGTACACATGAAGGAGGCATGTTGTGTGTGTGTGTGTGTGTGTGTGTGTGTGTGTGTGTGCGCGCGATATTAATAATAATTAACGATGTCCAATGGGCTGAGAATATACATTAAACATGTGGGGTCAACTTGATGGACCAAAGTTTTCATTACCAAAATAAAGTAAATATGAAGGATTGAACATACAAATTAGTTACAGATGTGGAAGTAATAGCCTATAGTAGGCCTTGTAAACTGTCTTATGACTCGATAGTGGCGCCGACAAGATCATCCCCACAGTGTCAAGGGCAGTCCTGGTCACCCCCTTTCTCCTGCTGGTCACAATATGTGCAGGTTTTTTTACACCCCTCATGTGGTCCTGGTAACCTTGGTCTCTCAGCTTATACAGGGTGTTGGAGAGAAGTCTTGTTTCTCATCTGATGTAGTTGAGAATACCCATTTCTCTCTCTTGGTGTAGCTGGGAGACTTGATTTCTCATCCAGTGTTGGTGGTGGTGAGAATATGGCTCATACTTGAGGTGGTGAGGTTTGTGTGGGCCGTGATCACTGGCCGAGGAGCACTGACTTGTTACTGTCTTATACTTGTTTCCATTTTTTCGAGTTGAAATTGTCAATCTTTGCACTGCATAGTTGGGAGGAGGATGTTGATAAATCCCGGTGGGGAGGAGTAGATGGGGGAGGAGGGGGGGGGGCAGGTCGACCCAGGCAGCCCAGAGGTTTCAAGTATACTGTACGCCTTTACTCCATGGGAACTGAAGATAAAAGTGTGTGTGTGTGAGAGAGAGAGAGAGAGCATGCTCGCCTTGCAAGCAAGTGATCCCGGGTTCCATTCCCAAGCAGGGTGAAACTATGGACAAATTTCTTTACACCATTTGCCTCTGTCTACCCAGCAGTAATTGGGAACCTGGATGTTAATCGATTTGCGAACCGTGTTCCGGGGTAATGGTTAGCCAGTGCAGTTGACGGGTTGTCCGGTCTTCTCGGACTATTCCTTGACACTGGGTCATGCAGCTCGTTAACTTAGGGTGTGGTTGTTGTGTTGGCGACAGCTTCTACATCTTAAACAAATTGACGCCGAGGTGGCCCTAGTGCCAGCCATCCTCGTACACGATGGGGCATCCATTATTATATGTATGATTAATTTTTTATACACTCCTTGTAGTATGATTTTTTACACTAGGATGAGTCATGACCCTCTATCATGTCGGGTTCATGATAGGTAGCCCCTCTCTTGTCGGTCTTGTCATGTGGCTAGACGTCATGAGGAAGCCTTTAATATAGATATCTGTCATGTATCCCCTTGTCATGTCGCCTTCTGTCATATGGCCCCTTCTTGAGTGGGACCCCTGTCATATAACCCACCTGTCATGTGGGTCCCTTTCATAGGGCCCCCTGTCTTATGGTCCCCTTGCCATCCCCCCCTCCCCAGTCAGGTGTGCCGGGCCCCTCCTCCCCCTGGGCGGGCCACCATGACTGTAGCTTCTTAATGCTCTCTGATATAACTCAAACGATTTTCCCTGAATCTGTAAATTATTTTGATCAGCCGCGGCATGGTGGGCCAGGTGGGTGATTGGTCACCTGGTGAATGGAAGACGGGCGGAGAAAACCCCCTTTCCTTGTCCAGTAGATTCACCCTTATGACCACAAGTACATAATGATCAATGTCACAGGCGATCGTCCTTCCCACCGAGGGCCATCTGACATCGAGGTCGTTTTGACGAGTTAAGTAAGAAAGATTTTACCTCTAGGTCACTAAAATCCTTAAGGCGCAGTTTTACGTATGAAAATCGGTACTATGACGGCCATACACAAAGGTGAGATTTCGTAGGGCGGCGGAGTGCGTCGGGCGCGTGAGAAAAAGGTGCGGTATTAGACTCAGTGTGTCTTTTGTAGTTAAATCACCCGTGGCTAAGTAGGTTGTTGAGGGAGGGGAGGAGAAGGAAGAGGAAGAGGAGGTGGTGGAAGAGGAGGTATGAGGGAGAGGAAAGGTAGTGGCTATAGACAGAGGGATGGGGGGGGTAAGAGGAGAATAGTAAAAGGGAGTGAAAGCTTGACTCCTCTCAATCTTCTCTTCCTCTTCCCTTCTGTGGGAGAGACTCAGGTGATCCTTATAATCAGGGGTGAAGGAAACACACTGATGTCAAGTTCGTAAGTTCTATTTCTGGGACAAACACACAAAAGGAGTTAAGACAGGGGAAACAGCGTCCTGTCTTGGAATCTCTCCGGGTATCTCTATTTGCGCATGCGCGTACAGCGCCCATGTTCTCAAAGTCTGAACTAACATTCAAGTGACAAAAGGGAGTATGATTATAACATATACTACAGAGACCTGAATCAATAATGGTAAATAGTACAGGGTTAAATATTACAGCAATATTCGTCTCATATATCTACACCTCCCTCCCCCTCACGCTCGTAGTGCAATCTCGAGCGGACTCTTTTTCCAGGAGCCTTTGAGAGTGACGTGGGAAAACTGGGGGGTCACTGAATGAGGACTTACTTTTCTCGTCCAAGCAAGGATTCACAGGGATGTGGGGGAGGGGTTCACTAATAGGGGACGGTACTGAATGAAGGAAGCGGCGATTCCGCCACCATACCCGACCACTAGGGAGACGGACCTCGTAATCCCTGGTCTTGCCGCAGCCCATGACAACCCCGACCTTGTCCCAGCGGTGAGACGTCGGGTCTTGAATCCGAACTGTTTGCCCGATACTCAACCTGGGAAGGGGTCGGGCGTGCTGATCGTACTGTGCCTTTACCTGGCCAGCACGGGCGGCTGCACGACGATCGCAGTCCTCGGTCTTGGCCTGCCACTCCCTCGAGAAGGACTCAGGATGGGCAGGGACACATGACCGTAGTGGGTGGCCATATAACATCTGTGCTGGGGAGCGACCTGTGAGGTTGGGGGTATTCCGCAATTCCAATAAACCCCGGTCAAACTTCTCACAGTCAATGTTGCCTGGGGGTGCCGTCTTGAGGATAAGATGCTTGACGGACTTTATGGCAGCCTCGGCATGTCCATTGGACTGGTGATAATGAGGCGAGGACTCCACATGATATACTCCCCATCGCTCAATGCAGTCCCGGAAGTCGTTGCTGGTGAACTGGGGCCCGCCGTCAGTCCTCAGGCGGAGAGGGACACCAACTTCCCGGAAGTAGTGACAGAACATATGTACTGTATGAGAGGCAGTAGTGTTGCCTCCGCAGGGAATGACAACAGGCCACCCTGAGAGCCGGTCGGCGATGACGAGAAAGGACTTTCCCGCCACAACGAAGAAATCCGCAGAGACGGACTCAAAGGGCCTCGTAGGGTTGTCGTTGTTCATGAGGGGTTCATGCTGTTGACTAGGCTGCAGCACCTGGCATGGTTCGCAGGCTTGAACGGAACTAGCGCTGTTGGAGTCGATGCCTGGCCAAAAAACAGCTTGTCTCGCCCGGCGCTTCGTAGCTTCCACACCCCTGTGGCTGTCGTGCAGGTGGGCTAGGGTGCGGCGGCGGAGGGCGGCAGGAACCACAACTCTTGCTCCATACAAGACGAGGTCGCCATCAGCATAGAGGTCGTCCCGCATCTTCCAGTATGGGAGTAAAGAGCTGTGTAAGTCGTACCGGTTGGAGGGAAATCCCGAGGTCACGCAGTTCAGTAGACGGATGTACAAAGGGTCCGCTCTTGCCGCGGCTCGGAGTTCCTGAAGAGTCCTGTCGGCGTCCTGCGATGGAGACTCTTCTGAGATGACGGCGTTCACGGTCACTACAGTCCTGAGGTGTGCAGTAGCATCAGCACATGCGATCTCGTCCTCTGGTGTGGGGTGGCTGACTGGGGCTCGTGACAAAGCATCAGGGATGCAGAGCAGCTTGCCAGCACGCCACACAGCTGTGAAGAGGTAGGGCGAGATCTTCTCCTTGAGGCGTTGGAGGCGGGGATTCTCGACCGCGTCCAAGGAGTAGTGGTTCAGGATCAGGATGAGTGGCCGATGATCCGTCATGAGGTTGAAGTGTTGTAGGCCGATCAGATGCAACCTACATTTGGACATGGCCCAGACGGCGGCTAACAGCTCCAGTTCGATGGTGGCGTAGCGAGTCTCGGCGTCAGTGAGAAACCGAGATCCACACTGAACTAGACGAAGGCGTCCATTGCCGTGGTCCTGTAGCAGAGCGTATCCAATCCCGTAGAGGCGAGAGGCATCAGTCTGGAGGACAACTGGCAGGGCCGGGTAGAAGGAAGCGAGAACAGGTGGGCTAAGGAGAGCTGTCTTGAAGCGACGGAATGCCTCATCATGGTCAGCTGTCCAGGTGAATGTTCTCTTGGGGCTCATCAGGGGGCGTAGGGGCTGTGCTGCAGCGGCGATGTCGGGGGTGAATTCAGCCAACTGGTTTACCAGGCCCATGAACGAGCGGAGGTCGGTCAGGTTGGCAGGAGTTGGGAAGTCCCGGATCAGCCGAGATGCCCTTGCCTGAGAGGGTGCACCCACAGAAGTTCACACTAGGTGCGGCGACCACAAACTTATCCTTGTTGAGGGTGATCCCGTACTTGCGGCACCTGGTGAGCATCTGGTGAATACGCTCAAGATGCGTGGAGTAATCCTCGTCATAGAGGAGCACGTCGTCGATGACCTTGACACAGTTCGCCACACCCTGAAGGGCCATGTCGCCACGGAGGAAGAAAGCATCGCCAGTAGCCACTAAACCCATCGGTCCTCTGCAGTGCTGAAATCGGCCGTACGGTGTGATGAACGTCGTGAGGTGCTGATCTTCTTCCACAAGTTCCATCTGCCAGTACCCACATAAGGCATCTGCTGTAGTAAAGTACCTTGCCTTCGGGTCCACACTGCGTATAGCGGTGAAGGGTGTCGGTGAAGGGTGGATCAGGCGGGAAACTTGGCTATTCAGCTTGGTGAGGTCGACAGTGATACGAACTCCAATAATGTTCTTGGCGACTGCTACCATGGGGTGACACCAATCCGAGGGGTCGTCACCAGCAGGCTTAATGATCCCCTGGGCTACCATAGAGTCGAGTTCCTTCTTAACTTGGCTCTGGAAAGCGAAGGGTATCTATCGCGGTGTGTGGATGGCGAAAGGCTACTGCGTCATCCTTCAGGTGAATTCTCATGGGGGAGCCAGCCATTGGCTTGAGTGGAGCCGTCTTGAGGTCCTCCTTGAAAACCAGCACGTCCTTGAATTGCAGTAGGAAGAACTCCCTGGCTGCAGAAGGTGACGTATTGGGTGGGAGGGGCAGCTCCTTGCACCTGTTGACATGTTTTATTTCTAGAATTGGCTTAGGGAAGTCTGGAGATATTATGGCCAACTCTTGACAGTGGCCATAAGACAGTCGTGGCATCTGAACACCTTTGTGGACCTGAATCCTGGCAGAACATGACTGCTTACCTAGGGTGAGGGTAGCCTGAAATGAACCCAGAGCAGGTGCCTTTGTAGAACCGTTTGTGGTGAGCGTTGTAGAAGTTGACGGTGGTTGCAAGCTGCTCCTAGGGATCCCCAGAATGTCGAGGTGTCTTGTGCCGATGACTGTGACGTCCGCACCTGTGTCAGGAAGCATCTGGATACGGGAAGTAATGTCGCCGTATGACAGGTGAACACAGATGGGCTGAGGTGTCTTGCTGACAGGGGAAGAAGAGGATCCCACGCGACGACAGCGCTTGTTCTTCGCCGCCTGAGACTTGCAAGTAGTATTATTCTTCTTCTTTGACTGACAGCATTTGTCATAGTATCCAATGCGGCTACAGGAGCGGCACTGAACGTGGTTGGCAGGGCACTTCAGTGTCCTAGCCCAATGACCACGACGGCCACAGTTATTGCAGGTGCTGTCAGCGGCAGGGCATTCAGAACCATGCCGACGAGCACAATACTGGCGGGAATGACCTGGCGTCGAAGTCTGAAGTGATGCTGAAGAGTGATGAGAAGCTGAAGTCGGATGTGAAGCTGAAGTCGGATGTGAAGCTGAAGTCGGATGTGAGGCTGAAGTCCGGTCACGTCCTTTCTTCTTCTTATATGCGGAGATGGCACACAGCTGGTTAGATGGAGCACGAATGGCAGAAGTCGCACTTCCGGTGGCTTCGTAAGAGCGGCAGGTGGTGACAACATCCTGCAGAGAAGAGGCAGTGTCGAGGGAGATAAGCTTCTGAATAAGCTCTTCGTCCCGCACGCCCATGAGGATAATCATCTTCAGCTGTGTTTCCTCACAGGTCGGCGAGTTCCCAGGACAAACGTCAACCTCTTCAGCGATGCGTCGGAGTCGTACGTAAAAATCGGCAAATGACTCACCCTCCAGCTGCTTACAACTGAGAAGTTCTCTCCTACGCAGAGCTTCGTTGCGGAGACCCTTGATATGCGTCTGTAAAGCATCCAAGACGTCCTTCACAGTCTTGTCTGTGTCGTGGGGAATTTGCAGGGTGTGCGCCAGGATATGTTGCGTCTCTAGGGTGAGACACATCCTCATCTGGATCAGCTGTTTCTCCCTAGGCAACCTTGATAAATCGACCATCATCGAATAATCGTCCCACCTCCGACGCCATTCACGGAATACCTGGAACGAGGCATCAGCTTGGAGTGGAGGTGGACTCAGAGCGAGTGCTTTCTGTGGGGGGGGGGGGGGGGGAGCAAAGAAGATGAAGAGGACCCTGCAGGTGCACCTGTGGACGAAGAGGCAGGTGTAGTAGCTGCTTGAAGGGTAACAGGTGCCAACAACTCGATAATGGCACTGAATCTGGCATTTTCTTGTTGACGTCTGTGATCCTCTTCACGTCTTCGTTCATCGTCTTCCTGTCGCCTCCTGATGTCGTCTTGTCGTAGGTTTTCTTCCAAAAACTGAATTAAATGAAGGAAGTCGACACCTGTGGCAGATTGCGGACGTGTGTAGTGGGGGCTAAGGGTGGGTGGGGCCGCTTGATCCACTTTCCGCTCCACTTGGAGTCCACTTACTGCACCGACATCCGTCTGAAGTTGGGCTTGTTGGGTATCTGAAGAAAACCCAATAAATTCCTGATCTTCCATATGGCCTGGTTTATTTCTCTCACAATTACTGTAATTAATAAGTGAGCAGAAAAGCAATCGTCTTTAAATGGAAGATATCTGCGAGCGTCTGTGAGTGTGTGTGTGTGTGCAGGGTTGCTCATTTTTCCCAATTTTAGAAAATTGTGGGTGGGGGTGTTTTTTCCCATTATTTCGTTACTCCTAAATTCATTGGTGGCAGAATTAATGAAATCCAACATGTTCTAGGGGTCGCGAATCCAAATATAAAAAATGAATTTTTGCGAAAAAACGTCAAAACTCAAGCTTTTTCTCTTATAGATCAGCAATCGCGCTGCTTTTCACTACTTAACCCTAATGGCTGGCTAGAGCAGCTATTCAGCTTTCCATTGACACCTAATTCGATTGCATGCACCTCTTATTTGACCTTCTAAGTCAGGTCAAAGGCTGTAGCCTACCTGCGTTAACGGAGTTATAAATTCACTAGGTTCACATTGGCAGCTTTAAAACCCTGTGCTTCTTTGCAGTGTTTTGACATGTGTTGTGTTGTTGTTGGTACTGTGGTGTTATTTTATAATTTACTCAAATCTGCTATATAGTTTGGCAGTAAATTTATGGTTATCTATTTATGTTGTATTTTCTACAGGTGATTAAATTACTCTTATGTGACCCTATTTTGTTTGCCTATTTTGTTTTATTACAAAACGTTTTTTTCTTACAGAGTTCATCTGTTTATATACATACAATCATGGAAGAGAGTGAGTCGCAGTCGGGGGAGAATGCTAAGGGGACTGTCAGGCCAACATCATCCACTACCCGTTCTGCCACTGAAATCTATCTAGTAGACCAGCCAGCATCGTCAATTAGAGGCAGTAAACTCCCGACGATGCTTCAAGTCCTGAAGTTCTTCTTTCACACAGTGAATGAATCTGGTGACAGACAGGAGACGTTTAAAGAAACAGTGAGAAACGTACTCACGTTCTGGAATTTAGCTCGCATCAAGACTATCTCAAGAGAGGGGGTGCCGGGAGAAGCTGACAAGGTTATGGGAGCACTGGAGAAGTCTACAAAAAAGTCGGGACAGGGCTGCAAAGGACAAGGTTGAAAACTTCAAGTCTCAACTTGACCTGTTGTGGGACATCGGAGCACCGGACGCCGTAGAGGACATCGAGAAGAACCGGCTGCTTACACCGGCCGACAAACAACAAGACATCGCCTTCTATCAAGACCAACGCGGAGAAAGAAAAGCGTTCATGAGTGGTAACGATAAGATTTTTGCCGCTTAGAAGAGAAAGCAGGAGGTACGAGTCGAGAAGCAAAGTTCGAAACAGGGAAGGTTCGCAGCCTGTGAACCAAGCAGCAGTGATTCGAGACCTCAAGCCTCTGTGGTGGCTGACACCCCAACGGAAGTAGAAATGGAGAAAAAGGACACAGCGATACAACCTGGCAGGTACACATCAAAGCACCCTTATGTGACGGTTCAGCTTCCACGTCGCATTCTCCAAGAGCCAGCATTAAAGGAACTCGCTGACCGTCTTCGGATATCCAATAACGAAGTACAGTAAGTGTATCCATAAATGTGTTTGGAATGTTTGAAATTTCTGTTAATTATTTGATAAGCACTTAAACAGTCGACATTTTCTACTGACACCCTTGCCTGCTTTTGCTCGCAGATGGTTTCGGTGGTCGCAGCAGTGCTGCGCTCTGCTAACCCGCCAGGCGATCTGTCTGAGTTCCGGATCTCGAGAGAGACTGCGAGACGGGCGCGAGCTTCACACCGTCGTCAGGTAGCTGCCGCACAAAGGGAAGCCTTCACGCCTCCACCACATGCAGTGGTGCACTGGGATGGTAAGCTGATTAAGGTGAGAACACGTTTAGGTACTACATTAATATTTTAATATTAATATTAATATTCTCCCATAGGTCTTAAATAGGCTTCCCTCTTTTGTAAAAAGTGCAGGAACACGGGGAAACACTTTAAAGACACTAAAGGGCACACACAACACTGAAAAAGCACTTCACAACACTGCACTGTAAATCCAGGAATATCTTGTGAGGTACGCTCCGAGAACCACTCGACAGGAGGAGTTGACAAGATGGCGGCTCCAAGAGAAATTCTGTGTCCACTCCAATTCTGAATAATGTGATGTCCCAGCTAAACACTGCGCCATGTGGGAGAGACTCAGGTGATCCTTATTATGAGGGGTGAAGGAAACACACTGATGTCAAGTTCGTAAGTTCTATTTCTGGGACAAACACACAAAAGGAGTTAAGACAGGGGAAACAGCGTCCTGTCTTGGAATCGCTCTGGGTATCTCTATCTGCGCATGCGCGTACAGCGCGCATGTGCTCAAAGTCTGAACTAACATTCAAGTGACAAAAGGGAGCATGATTATAACATATAATACAGAGATCTGAATCAATAATGGTAAATAGTACAGGGTTACATATTAAAGCAATATTCGTCTCATATATCTACACCTTCCTCTTCTCTTCCTCTTCTCTTCCTCCTCCTCCTCCTCCTACTCCTTCTCTTATTAATAATTATCAGGTGGTAGATGTTTCCCAAGTCAATAATATTCTTCTCTTTATTTATAACTGAATTAGTCATCATTATGGTTGCTGAATTACGTAGACAAGTGTGTGTTGAGGGAGGCAGTGATAGAGGTTAAGTGAGAGGAAGGGAGAATGGAAAAGAACGCGAGAGAAAGAGAGATAGAAAAATACATGAATTTTAAATAGCTAAAGAAAGAGAGAGAGAGTGTGTGTGTGTGTGTGTGTGTGTGTGCGTGCGCGTGTGCGTGCGCGTGCGCGTGTGAGTGTCTGTGTGTGTGTGTGTGAACTAATAAAAAGCGCCCCAGATTAATAAACTTGGTAAGACGTCGGTGTTAAAGTCAGTATCAGATATAAGACGTCACGATAAATGCCTCTGGCTTTTATAGTAAGTTCAGAATTAAATTATTGGACTTGAACGGCAAAAAAAATGAACAGCGTCGTCGAGTTAAGTTCGTTCGTGTGTCGATGAAAATTAAAAGAATTGATCATATCAGCAAAAACGTCTGAGATTTAAGCAAAAATTATTCATTTGAGTAAAAAGAACGTCTTAAATCCCTCATGTGTAATCAGGTATAAGTAGCAGGTACGAACAAGCCATAAGAAAAAAAATGACTGATGCGACAGCAAAACAAGAGAAGATCTGCCTGGGAATTTGTGGGTTCAGAATCCTTTCCGAGGCGACCTCTTGCGGTTGGATCTCATTGTTAGTCTGAACAAGCCTCGAGGGATTAAATATCATAGCCTATGTTTTCTTTGAATTTTCGCCCCTGCAGTCTCCTCAACATATAATTTAAACTACATTATCCCTAATTTACATTTATATTCAGTGTTACTCCAACAGCATCAGGTTGTAAGAAAGAATTCAACTAGATTTAGAATTCGAAGAAGAGGAATCATAGAAGACATAAAAATCCGGGCTAGAGAAACAAATGACGAATCACTTCTGGGAAAATAAAGGATTAGATCCCCTGTCCTGATGACCACACGCGGCGTGATCCCTCTGCCGATATTGTTGAGGCGCCTTTCTCCCGCCTCATCGTAACTGACACATCGATTTCCTCCAGATTTGGTCCTAGTTCATTGTCAGACGACTTTTTTTTTGTGAATATCTGTGTTTGTAATTTATCATGTGGTTAAGACTTTTTTTTTCGTTTGGTGTGGTGGATATTATTTCCTCATGATATATTGAACTTTCTTAATTTATATTTGTTATAGTGTTTATAGAATTAAGAAACAAAAATAATGGTGACAAAAACAGTTATCTGACCATTTTGTGTGTTATTTCGTTCAGTATTACCAACCTAGTGTCTGTATGATCTATTAACGTCAATAAGAACAGAGTTTGTCTAATACAACGATTCACCTGAAGGTTAGGGACCACTGCTTATTTCACCTGGTGATTAAACACCCTGACACTACCTGGGGGGGGGGGGGTAATTTAGTTCAAGTTTGATTAGGTTAGGGTTAGGTTATGTTATGTCAGGTTAGGTCAGGTTAATGTTCGGTTGGGTTAGGTTATGTTATGTCAGGTTAGGTTAGATTAAAATTAGGCTAGATTATAAGTCAGGTTAGGTTAGGTTAAAGTTAGGGTGTTCTAATCATCAGATGAAAAATAAACTAGGGGGCTAAACTTCAGGTGAACCCAAACTACCACCAACACATGTATCATACTTGTCCATTGTACCAAAAGCTAAACTTACATTAATAATAATCCTCAATATAATATCAGATTTTATTTTACCTGACTCTTTGTACTCGTTCTCTTAAGACTAAAATTGCAAGTCTTGACGCGGAGTTTCCAGTGAACAAGTCCTTTCAGGCGCCCTCATTCACACACACCTTTAACACCTGTCATAATCACACACCTTTAACATGTCATAATCCTTTATCATTCTTTTTTACCTTTCTAAACCTATACATTTCCGTTTTGAGTATAATGATGGGCGGTGAGGGAGGCGGCGGTGGTGGTAGGGGAGGGGAGAGAGAGGGGGGTGATAATGGATGGGAGATAGGATAAGGGTGGTAATGGAAGGGAGAGGAGGAGAGGTACTAAGAAAAGGTGAAGCATGAGGAGTCCTCGTGAGGCTATGTGTCTCCTGGGGAAATAGTAAGGCTATATGTCTCCTGGGGTCGTAGTAAGGCTATGTGTCTCCTGGGGTCGTAGTAAGGCTATATGTCTCCTGGGGAAATAGTAAGGCTATGTGTCTCTTGGGGTCGTAGTAAGGCTATGTGTCTCCTGGGGTCGTAGTAAGGCTATATGTCTCCTGGGGTCGTAGTAAGGCTATGTGTCGCCTGGGGACGTTATAAGGTGATGCAACAGGTCATTAGCATAAGGTAAACAACACGTGTGACAGGTGTTTGTGTGTGAGGGGGAATGAGCAGTGTCCACATACTTGATGGTGCGACAATATAGGTGTGGCGGTGTTTAGCGGAAGCTTGTAAAGAAAACAGTTTTTTATGCCCAATTTCCTCAACATTGTGTACCAACATGACGGGGGAGTTTAGGAGCTCACTTACTGTAGCCGCGCCTTGTTTGACTTAGTAACAAAGGAAACACCGCCTTCACTCAGCCTGGCTAGGTAAGACGTGGTCCAGATCTCAGGGACGATTTAGGAATTGCTTTGGGCGAGATGCTTCATGATGAACCAAAGTCACTGATGGTATGTGAGGTAGACATTGTTCACGTCTTAGGGAGGATCAAGGAATCTTCTTGACGAGGTGTTTTATGAACCACAAGATTCGCTGCTCATATCTAGGGAAGACATTATTCAGATCTGAGGAGAAATCAAAGGAACTCTTTTATGAAGTGTTTCACGAAGAGTTAGTTTCACTGCTCGTGTGTGACTGAGACGGTCTTGGTGTGAGGAAAGATCAAGCTACTTTTTCTTAAAGTACAAGACACAGATCGTCTTAGTGAACCTTGTTGGGGATCCTAAGAAACGCCAAGGGCTGCTTTGATGTGTTTGATAGATAGATAATTACTCGGTAAAACCGTTGAACAAGTAATCACAGTCGTACCCAAGGGAAGGAAGATAAAATAATGTGTTGTAAGTTACGGTGAAGAACTGTCCACCATCACACTAGCATAACAAAATTTAACTTTTAATCGAGAACCTTCAAGTATTCCGGGATATTAGGAGGTTAACCAGGTTTATTGCTGCTCTGAATGACTGAAGATGTTACGACTTCTCAGTATGTTACCAGATACATACTGTAGACAGACTTGTACAAAGAGGCGAAGCTGTCACATGTGTTGACAGCGTGAGAACGACAGAGGATCTCAATGATCTTGGGGACACCTGCTGAAGAGTGTCACAGGTAAATAGGTAAATAACCTTGTGTCCCCTGACTGGCCTCTTGATCAAAAGGGGGGATTCATTCCTCATCAAAAAAAAAAGATCAAAAAGACTCCGGGAGAAAGAGGAGAATCATCTGTTACGGTTGTGGTTGTTGTTAGACCCAAGCTTATAAAAGACGTCAGTGGTGGTGTTGGTGGTAGTAATGCTATCTACAGTTGATTGATATTTGAGAGGGTCGGGGGTAAAGACGTAAAACTCGACTAAGTTCAACAGTAGTCCACTGTAGAACAAGTGACCCATGAGCTTGAGTCACCCTGCTCCCTCAGAGCTGCCGCCACACACACACACACACACACACACACACACACACACATCCAGAGAGAGCCTGGGAAACCAACTAACCCCAATAGAATACACAAATTGTATTTATTTATTTTATTATTTTTTTTTATCTTGGAGAAGGTGAAGCCATGGAGGGAGTAAGCTTAGTGTAAAGGAGGAGAGTGGAGACACGTGTACAGGCCAGGGTCAGCACCAGGATGTTCAGCACTGGTGGAAAATGTTACTGTGTAGTTGTTTACTGAATAACAACTGTTGCTAGTGATCTTCATTATCAGTATGAACGTTAACAAAAGATAAATAACTATGAGAGATTAAGAGTTTAGAGAAGTGAATGGTCATTAATAGTTATAATTAAAAATGAACTTAAAACCAATTTATTACAACTAAAACTTTGATACGTTTTGTTTTCTCAGTTTCATGTGTCAAAGTATAAGTTTTTACAATATTCAACTCTTCAAAAGGTGGGGGAAAAATCAGTCTTTTAAGTGAGAAGCGTCTTGATCCGTGTTGATAGTGTCAGACCAGAAAGAGCTAGACATGTCAGCCAGTGTTGATAGTTGTCGTCAGCCACACAACTCATCCACCCTCACACTTCACAACCACAAGCTAAGGACATGATATTGACGACTGTTAACCATAAGACAAATAAAATTATTCCTTTATTGTGATGGAAGTTGTTGTTTAGGTAGTTTAATAGTCAGTAAAATTGACCAAGAAAATATTTAATTAATTTATTCCAACACTCACTTCAGGTTATGGTAATTGAAGACAGTAAGACCTCGTGTGTGTGTGTGTGTGTGTGCCACTCAATAATTAATTCTCTTTTGTTAAATAAATAAAATAAAAATGCTAATAAAGCCGTTTACAATGAACAGACCAACAATTAAATAAGTTACCAACGTTTTAAGAATACAAATCACTTTTCTCTAATAAATACATAGTTCAGTATAATAGCATGACAGTCACCAGCGCTAGTATATAATGCACTGTACAAGTCACTACTGATAGAGAATGAACTGTCATGTGTTACTCCGTTACTCTACAGTTACCTTTACATCTTTAGTTAGTTATTGATAATTAAGGGTAAATGAGAATGAAAGATGGAATTGATCAGACGTTGTTTATGTTTATATTTTAACAATAATAATAATAATAAGAGATTTGGTAATAAGAGCGCCGTGTTTTAGTATTCACTATGCTGCGTCAACTGGCTGTTAGATATACGCTGAGTCTGTTTGGATGTACAAGACTCCAGTGTAACTCACCTCACGCCAACACAACAGGGGCGTTCATAAGAGAAAATGCGGCTTATGTTGCAGCGTTCGTCAGACATCCTACAGTACACACACACACACGTCTCCTCAGCTCCCCTTGTTTTACCGCTTTTTACAGGTAAAACTAATAGCTAAGACACCTGTTGGATTATTATTTTACGAAATATAATGTTTTTACATATAAGCTCAGATTGTATTAGTTTTTGAGGCGGAAAAGAAGTCAAAGAATTTACTCAATGTTTTCTGTTCTATTTAGAGGAGACAAATATAGTAATAGCGATAATATGTTTAATAATGTTAATGAGAGTAATAATGATAAAGTTAATAGTAGTAGTAGTAATAATAACAATAATAGTAATAAGAATAGTAAGCGGCATTTCAATAGTAATGATAACAATGTAAACACGAATAATAATCAATAAAAATACCATCAATAATAAGTAATGAATCAAGAGTGATAAAAGTGATATGTTTAGTACCATAATAAAATATAACTCACTAAGTCCATCAAGAAAGTAAAACTTTATTGTAATCAGAGAAGAATTATTGAACAGCCGCGACTCAGCCTCAAGATGAATTATTTTAACTAGACCAGACAGCCGGAACAATCGGCTTTGCGGTTCCTCCTGGTGGGTTGCCGGCTTTTCACAGCTTCATGGCTATTGGCTGCCTGCTTGACCAATGGGCGGGGCTGTCTTATAAACCAATTATCATCCTCGTTTGTGTAAGCATTTGATAAAAGAGCAATAATTGGCCGTAAGTCAAGCTTATCAGCCAGAATTCCCAACTGTTAAAGATTCTTAAGTTAAATTTCCCTCGTAGCTGGAAATATACGACCACATAAAGGCGTACGGAAGTTTAAACTCAAAATTATAACCCAAATTGTACCAAATTACGCTTGAGATTCTACCTTAACTTGACACATTCTCAAAACACTATTTATGGCGCTAAATTATCGTATTGAATCTTTGTTAATCCGGATTAATGGCTCAAGATTCCTGAGTCATTTTTTTCTTCCCTATTTAGGTGCATGAGATTATATCCAGCAACGACAGTCTCAGTGCAACGTTGACGCCGTTTATATCGATACCTCCCTGTGCTTGTGTGAGTGAGTGAGTCAGTCGGATGATAACCTTACTATGTCGGCAATCTGAGGAGAAAATTTGTCTTTGTGAGGTAGAGGAGCGTTCTTTTAGCATTACTTAAGGGGGAAAACACATATTGTACTGGACTGATGTTTTAGGTGACTCCGGACCAGTTACCGACGCTCTTAACATCACCAGATAGAAGGAAAATTAAACCTATCAGTAATTGAGAATCAGTGCCCTGTCAGCTGACCTCATCACCCATGGCTATTTTAAGCTGAGTAAAACAAAATGCGGTCAGAAATGCGCAGTGACTTTTCCATAGCTAAATGCGTCCTATTATCTCCAGACAATAAGCAAGAAGAGTAAGTAGAAGTTTAGCAGGGAGAAAATAAAGGAAGGAAGGAGTTTGGCAGGGAGAAAATCAGGCAAGGTGGGAGTCTGGCAGGGAGAGGAGTCTAGTAGGGAGAAAATCAGGGAGGGCGGGAGTCTGGCAGGGAGAGAAGGAGTCTAGCAAGGAGAAGACCAGAGAGGGCGGGAGTCTGACAGGGAGAAAACAAGGATAACCAACTTAGACAGATACAGGCAGATAAGCAGACACAGAGAGACAGACGACCAGACATACAGACAAACAGAGAGAGAGTTATAAGAAACAAAGCAGCCTTACAGAGGAAGTAATGATGGCGTTAGACCCCCACACAGGCCGTCATGGGGGAGGAATATGGTCACTACCCCTCAACGATCACTCCATGATAACTTTATTACCCAACACCAAGGAATTTTTTATGTTGTGGCAGTCACCCCTATGGAAGCCACTCCTGACTGACTGACTGCATGGCTAACTTAACTGGACTGACTGAAGGCTAATTTAACAGGATTGACTGATGAATAAGTTAGCTGGATTGACTGACTGTATGGCTAACTTAACTAGACTGACTAACTATCTTGCTAACTGAACTGGATTGACTGATGGATAACATAACTGCACTGACTGATTGATGGATAACAACATAACTCTTGTGAACGCACCTCTTCCTGATCACTGTTAAAGCCACGTATTAGGTCGCTTACAACATGAAGCTCCCCTCGTCTGGGAAAATATTATTACTGTTATTTATAAAAGCAAATTTTTATACTACTATTACTATTATTACTACTATTATTACTACTACTACTACTATTGCTACTACTACTACTACTACTATTATTACTACTACTACTATTGCTGCTACTACTACTACTACTACTAATAATAATAATAGTAATAATAATATACTATTACTATTAACCATACTTGATTTGTCTCTCTTTGTCCATCTCGGGTATCATCTCTTTGCCAGGCTTCCGTTGGTCCAGTAGCTTTGGTCCTGTTGTCGTCAAACTTGGCTGGTGGGCGATGGTCCCCCTGGGTGATTCTGAGAGGGCAGGAGAGGGGAGGGTAGGGGAGGGGGGTGACAATAATAGAGGGTTGCATTTAATGGCGGGTAGGATGGCTAAAAGACACGTCGTACGTCCGCCAGACTGCCTGTAATGACCACCTACAGTTTCAGTGTGTGTGTGTGTGTGTGTGTGTGTGTGTGTGTGTCCCAGAGAACATTGTGGTGGACAGTAAGAGAAGTTTGTATGAAAGAAAGACCAGACAACAATGAGAACAAGAAAAAAAGTAAAGTTGTTGTTGCTGAGTTGAAATCGACATTGAATCCAAACACAGGCACATGTAACAAAACACACAAGGGGCAATGATACTCAAAAGTGATATATTTATGAAGTCGTGACAAAAGCTGTTGATTACCCCCCCCCCCCTCATTACCATATACGTGTAGTGAAGATGAGGGTGAGTGGTGTTTACAGATTACATAAATATAACCAAACTGGAATTATACATATGTATTATTATCATCACTACATAGATGTATAATATAATCACTAATATAGTCGACTTTAGTAAAGATCTGGTGGGGGTAGTTAAGATGATGAATGGAGGGGGGGGAGGAGGGGAGGAAGGAAAGGGTATAAGGGGGAGGAGAGTGGAAAGGGGGGAGGAGTAGGTGAGGGAGAAGCATCAATCAGAATATCGTCCCTACACCTGAGGGTTGGCGACCACAGTCCTCCATTCTAAAAGTTTTCGGGCTGTTTTTATCAATCCTTCAAGGTTTTGTATCTCTCTGGGGACACAGTTCTTAATTTCAGTCATCCATCCTCAGTCTCTGTCTTCCCCTGGCCCTTTTACCTTCAACTTTGCTCATTAATATTTATGTTATTATTCCCTCATCCCTAAGTATATGACCAAAGTATCTCATTTCTTTCTTGTTCTATAGATTTAAAGTATTTTTCTTTGAGTTTTTGCTGATCTTAGTTCTTCGTCATTTGTTTTCCTTTCAGATAGGGAGATGTAGAGAGAGGGAGGGAAGAGGGAGAGCCATAATGGTGGGAAGGGAGTGGGGAGAAGAGGAGGAAGGAGGTTTGTATGATGGCAGGGAGGGAGTAGAGGTGTGTGTGTGTGTGGGAGAGGAGTGGAAAGTAGGAGGGAAGTAGGGGAAGGGAGAGGTGGGTGGGGGTAGGAGAGAATGGGAGGGGAGGTGTAATCTTGTCATAAGTGACAATGATTAATCTACAGACCTAGAAAGCCTGGATGATTCTTTCTCAGTTTCCCCCCCATCCTTCCCACTCTCTCTCCCTCTCTCCCTCCCTTCCTCTCTCCCCCCATCCCTCCCTCCATCCCTCTCTCCCTCTCTCCATCCCTCCCTCTCTCCCTCCCTCTCTCCCCCCATCCCTCTCTCCCTCTCTCCCCCCATCCCTCCCTCTCTCCCTCCCTTCCTCCCTCCCTCTCTCCCTCCCTCCCTCTCTCCCTCCCTCCCTCTCTCCCTCCCTCCCTCCATCCCTCCCTCTCTCCCTCTCTCCATCCCTCCCTCTCTCCCTCTCTCCCTCCCTCTCTCCCTCTCTCCCCCCATCCCTCTCTCCCTCTCTCCCCCCCATCCCTCCCTCCCTCCCTCTCTCCCTCTCTCCCTCTCTCCCTCCCTCTCTCCCTCTCTCCCCCCATCCCTCTCTCTTCCTCTCTCCCCCCCATCCCTCCCTCCCTCCCTCTCTCCCTCTCTCCCTCTCTCCCTCCCTCTCTCCCTCTCTCCCTCACTCTCTCCCTCCCTCTCTCCATAGTCCCCCTCTATCTCTTCAGCGCTAATTCCTAAATCACAATTCCACCAAATTTTAAATCACAGTAAATTGTTAATCATTCATTATCTCCCTAAGACCACTGTTATATCTCCAAAAAGGTATACAAATTAGCCCCTCTGCGCCAAGACCTTCACAGACCGCGGGGCTCAGCGTGAAGAATGGTGGCCGGCGAAACGAAACGGAAAGCCCACGGCAATTTGGTAAACGCTGGCGGCCGAGGGTTTAGAGAGAGGAAAAAGAGGTGTCCCATTGTAAGGTGTAGGCAGTACTACGCCGACCCCCTCCCCCCCCCCACCACTACCACCGCTACCACCACTACCACCGCTACCACCGCTATCACCACCACCACCGCTACCACCACCACCACCGCTGCCACCGCTACCACCACTGCTAACCAGCCACTCACCTCTCTCTCCTTCTCTTGTACCACCACCACAACTAGCAGCTTCAACCTCGCGACCAAGTGGCCCACAGCCTCACCTTCACGACCAAGTGGCCCACAGCGTCACCTTCACGACCAAGTGGCCCACAGCCTCACCTTCACGACCAAGTGGCCACCAGCCTCACCTTCACGACCAAGTGGCCCACAGCCTCACCTTCACGACCAAGTGGCTCACAGCGTCACCTTCACGACCAAGTGGCCCACAGCTTCACCTCACGACCAAGTGGCCCACAGCTTCACCTTCACGACCAAGTGGCCCACAGCTTCACCCTCATAACCAAGTGGCCACCAGCCTTACGGACGGCGGCCTCACAGGAAAGTTTATCTGATATCCTAAAAACGTGGAGGCTGGGCTGGGCTGTGTTGTGACGCTGGCCCGGCTGTTGTGATTGGCCGACAAATTTATTAACCCTGTTCTGATTGACTGATAAAAGCAGCGTCTATACACTGACTGGTCGGTGAATACAACATCAGTACACCTGATTGGCCGAGAAAGTTTGCATATCTCCGATGATTGGTTAAGAGTTCTTGGGCAAGAATTACAAAATCTTGACGTTTATTTAAGATGAAATTATGTCTTTTGACCTGATTAATTGACCGTAAATTGATGTATGTGTAAATTAAGCGAGATTGACGCCATCTTATAAACACTTAACCCCCCCCCCCCAAAAAAAAATAACAACAGAATTTTACCTCGATTAAAACATCCTCCTCAAAGGGTTAAAAACATCCTCCTCAAAGGGTTAAAAACATCCTCCTCAAAGGGTTAAAAACATCCTCCTCAAAGGGTTAAAAACATCCTCCTCAAAGGGTTAAAAACATCCTCCTCAAAGGGTTAAAGACGTCCTCCTCAAAGGGTTAAAAACATCCTCCTCAAAGGGTTAAAACATCCTCCTCAAAGGGTTAAAAACATCATCCTCAAAGGGTTAAAAACATCCTCCTCAAAGGGATAAAACATCCTCCTCAAAGAGTTAAAACATCATCCTCAAAGGGTTAAAAACATCCTCCTCAAAGGGATAAAAACATCCTCCTCAAAGGGTTAAAAACATCCTCCTCAAAGGGTTAAAAACATCCTCCTCAAAGGGTTAAAAACATCCTCCTCAAAGGGTTAAAAACATCCTCCTCAAAGGGTTAAAAACATCCTCCTCAAAGGGTTAAAAACATCCTCCTCAAAGGGTTAAAAACATCCTCCTCAAAGGGTTAAAAACATCCTCCTCAAAGGGTTAAAAACATCCTCCTCAAAGGGTTAAAAACATCCTCCTCAAAGGGATAAAGACATCCTCCTCAAAGGGTTAAAAACATCCTCCTCAAAGGGTTAAAAACATCCTCCTCAAAGGGTTAAAAACATCCTCCTCAAAGGGTTAAAAACATCCTCCTCAAAGGGATAAAAACATCCTCCTCAAAGGGTTAAAAACATCCTCCTCAAAGGGTTAAAAACATCCTCCTCAAAGGGATAAAAACATCCTCCTCAAAGGGATAAAAACATTCTCCTCAAAGGGTTAAAAAAATCCTCCTCAAAGGGTTAAGTAACAGATGACCAACAGTACCTTAGCGTATAACTGTTGAGAGACGCGAGGAACAGAACGAAAGTTCCAGACGTTATACCGAACTCACCTGGGAGAGGGGGGAGGGGAGGGGAAGGAGAGGGGCGGTAGGGGGTGCTGCTGTTGATGGAGACGACTAGACAAGCACTGGACAGACTCAGAAACCATCGCTCCAGTTAAATATATTTGGTGAAATGAAATGTGTAGTTCAGGTTTATGTGGTGAGGTATTTACTGAAGGACTGAGAGAGAGAGAGAAAGAGAGAGAGAGAGAGAGAGAGAGAGAGAGAGAGAGAGAGAGGTAAGGAGAATACTGGGAGAGAAAGAGGAAGAATAAGGAAAAGCTAAAGAGGAGAGGAAGAGCGAAAGAGAGACATAGAAAGAGAGAGAAGAGAGAGGTAAAGATGAAACAAGAAGAGAATCGAGTTAACTTACTCAAAACGCCTTCAAGAGATACCCAGGAGAGGTGTGTGTGTGTGTGTGTGTGTGTGTGTGTGTGTGTGTGTGTGTGTGTTTTTAGGTGTGTTTTTGTGTGTTGTAGGTCAGTGTTTGGATTGTATCACCGGACGTGCCCTCAGACTGATAAATTGAAAGTATTATTGAGTTTCGGCAAAAAGTGGACCTTCTTAAAGGTCACCAGGACGATGGTATAAGACGAATTTCCCTCTTGAGTCTTGAAAGTGTGTGTGTGTGTGTGTGTGTGTGATATATTAAACAAACAAAAATTAAAATATATTATAAATAAAAGATAAATCAAACAACATAGAAATAAATGGATGAAATTATGCTCCGCTACAATAAGAAATGTTAAATCTATTATGAGAAATTCCAGCTCTGATTGGGTAGTTAACACCTGAAGAATCTCCACCCCTGTTTGTTTCACCTGAAGACTAACCTAACCTAACCTAGACTAGACTAGACTAACACACACACACACACACACAAGTGGGTGGTCTGTGAAGATGAACACACTCATGCGCGCGATTTACATATTTCACCTTCCAGAAATTAGCAGAGCTCAGTGACCCACGTCTCCACACCGTCACAGTTACACACGTCTCCACACCGTCACAGTGACACACGTCTCCACGCCGTCACAGTTACACACGTCTCCACGCCTTCACAGTGACACACGTACGCGTCCAGTCCACGTATCCGCGCCGTCACAGTGACACGTATCCACGCCGTCACAGTGACACGTCTCCACGCCGTCACAGTGACACACGTCTCCACGCCGTCACAGTGACACACGTCTCCACGCCGTCACAGTGACACACGTCTCCACGCCGTCACAGTGACCCACGTCTCCACGCCGTCACAGTGACCCACGTCTCCACGCCGTCACAGTGACACACGTCTCCATGCCGTCACAGTGAGCCACGTCTCCACGCCGTCACAGTGACCCACATCTCCACGCCGTCACGATGACGCACATCCCCGCCTCGTTATAGTGGCACACGTCACTACCTCGTTATTGTGGCACACGCCACTACCTCGTTATACACACATCACCACCTCGTTATAGAGACACACGTCACCACGTCGTCACACTATCTAGAACTGTAATTTAGGTCACAGTTGAGGGTCACCAACTTGAAGGTCCAGAAAATTCAATTTATTGTAAATTTTCCTTTAAAATAAAATGTAAGAGTAAAATGTACTTGTTTTCAAGCCTAATTTTGCTTCCTGAGTAAAGAACATTTTACTCCATGACTTGCTGTTAAGAGTAAGGATTTTTTGAGTATTTTTTTTTCATTTAATGGAAGGAAGGTTTATCTACAACATCCTTCACAGTGGTTGTTAGAAAAATGTACATATAGTATTAAATCTTTGTTATTTACCATAATAAGTAAATAATAGACACATTACACACACAGCTCTACATGTTACAGTACTGCGGCGGACTCTTATCCTCACACAGTAATAACAAGTTTAATTCCCTTGTTAAATTTGTATCCATCAACTGCAGTACTTTTGGTTAGTTTGGTCCATTGTATATAATTTTACATTTGTATTTTATATCCAAGAACCATAGTACCTGTTTTAGTGTTGCTATGTGTGTGTCGTGTGTCGTTGTGTGTGTTTAGTGTGTCGTTGTGTGTGTTTAGTGTGTCGTTGTGTGTGTGTGCAGTGTGTTAAGTGTGTCCGTGTATGTGTGTGTCGTTGTGTGTGTGTGTGTGCATTCTGATAAACACATTACCGCTTTTAGCTGGATCTGGTAAAAGAAAACGAGAGACATATTGTTACCACCCCGGCGTCCTTGTCCTTATCGTCTTTGTTACATCGTCATCGTCTTCATTACCATCGTCTTCGTTGCGTCACCATCGTCTTCGTTAGGTCACCATCATCGTCAATGTTACGGCATCATCGTCTCTGCTATGTCGTCATTGTCTGTTACGTCATCATCGTTTTCACCATCATCATATCTGACTGAATGTATATATCTGGCTGTGTGTATATCTGACTGTGTGTTATATCCTAATATACAACTACTACACGTATTTCTTCCAATGTCTACTTCAATAACAACCCAAACTATATTTTTGTTTACAGTTACACATGTTTGTTTTAATCTAATTAGGATAGAGTGTGTGTTTGGCGTGTTTGTCTGCTACCAAGATAAACAGCTGCGTTATGTTTGTTTGGTTGTTTTTTTTCTGGACGAAGTGAGATACTTTCTGCTGGTGGGCTCCACATTTTTGACGCTAAGGTCCATTTAGAAAGATGGATTGCCGGAGGCCCCTGTGTATGTAAATTCAACTCTCGTGTGTTTTGCTAATGTGCATTATCTTAACGGGGCCGCCCAATTTATAAAGGAGTGCCTTGTGTGTGTGCTCAGAGGGTTGGCATCGTATTCTTGAGGCTGGCATTGTACTCATTAGGTTTGACAATGTACTCAGGAGGCTGGCATTGTACTCATTAGGTCTGACAATGTACTCAGGAGGCTGGCATTGTACTCATTAGACTGACATTGTATTCATTAGACTGACATTGTACTCAAGGGGTCGGCATTGTACTCAGGGGTATCAAAGCAGTGTGTCCAGTTCCGTTACCATGTTTACTTATTTGTGTTGGAAGATATGAAGCGATTATGTGATATTTGTTGCATGGTAATCAATGTCTATTATGTTCCTGTTAATGCTATCATCATCATTACTGTTATTATTATTCATTATTGCTATTGTTACCCGGTACTAGTATTTCTATTTTTATTATGTGAAGCAATAGTTGAGATGTAGCAATGTGTATAACAAGACCCTCACAACACACGACCATCTGCAAACACATGGGTGAGGACCACATTTTGCTCTCATTCAAAACCAGAGAAAAATGTGAATAAATGTGGAGAGTTTTATGGGCAATTAACCGCTGCCAGACACGACTAGATGTACACACACACACACACACACACACACACAGTTCTAAACCATTAATCCCCAGGAATATTGCCGAGCATTTTATCGAGCAAAACATCAGCCGAATATCTTGCAGTCCGTCACGCATCTGTTGCCCAGTTTCCCTTATCTAGCGGAGTTTCGCTAAAAATCCACCGAAAAATAGCAAAGACCCGCTCCTTTGTGATCTTCAAGACGGTGGTGCTATTTTTCTCTTGACTTATTCTTCCCCAGGTGTGGCGGTGTCCGGGGGGGTGAGGAGGGGGGGGGGGGGGCAGTAGTGTCTCTTAATGTAGCGGTGTTTTGCTAAATACACTCCGAAAATAGCAAGGTCCGCTTCAATGCTATCTTTTCAAATAGGCGGTGTTGCTATTGCTGTTTTTGCTAAATCTTCTCAGTGTCTCTCTCTCCTGCACGGGCTCTGATGTGCATATGTCGTCGGAATGCTTATAAAATAATGGAACTCACATCCGGGATGTACGGGAATGTGCTGGTGGTGAGAGCAGATCGGGCTGGGATTCCCAAGGGTTCGTACGTTAAGTTTTACTCCACTAACTGTGAGAATGTTACAACCCAACAATGGCGGCCAGATTGGTGTCGAAATTGCACTAGAGAAACTAACTAACTAAAGAGTTTTTCTCGTCTCTTTCTTGGGGGGAAAAATGTCGTACTTATCTTTGAAAACTAAATTCCAAGGACTGGATTCTTAGTATCTTTCATTACTTAAATTTGATAGATAGATAAATATTAATTCAGTAAAATAGCCATACAAAATTACATAGTTTCTGCGTGTTTGTAGGCAATATGAACAGTGGTAAACAGTAAGTACCAAGGATTGCCAACAAAATCATTACGCTTATCTCCAGGGAAGTCGAGATGTAACAGTGCGCTCATAGGGGCAGTATAACTAACAAGTGACCCATATCGACCTGCCCGCCACACCATTATTAAGAAACATAAAGATACATGATTAAGCCGTGTAATAAAGAGAAAAGTGTATGACGTATAATAAATAATTGTAAGTAATATGTTTTATGCCGTGGCCTGATGGACACAGCGCTCGCCTCCCGTCCTTAAGAGTCGTTGGATCACACCCAGCTCACCCCCAGACTACCCAGCTGCAGTTGTGTACCTCCTGTACCAAGTTTCCTCCTTGTAGGCAGTGTGCTGTATCCGCCTTGCCCCATACTGGCCGACAGGCTTAGGGGAGCTACCTCAGAGGGGACAGAACATCCTTAGACGTGAAGTGAGAGGAATGAAGGAGGTTAATGATGATAAACTTCATAATACAAGAACACTGAACTTTGTAAACACAGAACTTAGTACACAGTAAAGATAACAGAAGAACACATAACATTTAATAACTCAACAGTCGATTTACCACACAAGTCTCAAAATCATATTAGTTTACTTATCAGTGAAACTTAATACAATATTTAGGTCTCTTGAACAGCTAATCGCTTATAAACTATATACACTCGTGCCAGAATTTTCCTTAAGATAAACAAATATACACAATAAAAAAAACAAAATATCTTTCCAATTCTGTGTTAGACAATATGACACAACGGACGAAGGATTTTGACAACCCTACCGAGACAACAGGAATCGTAGTGTTCATTTTGAAATTCATCGGACCGTTCTATAGATATGTTTTGATCGTCTATACAGTATTAATCAAGAGTGTCTCAGATATCTATAAAATAACCTTTTTTATTAATCAATCAATCAATTACACGTTGTAGTTGTTGATTTGTTTGAATTTTAAGCACAATCAGATCAAATAATTAAGGCACCACATCATCTTGTTTCCGAGAACCAGAGCTTATAATTGTATTCATCCATACCAGTCTCTCTCTGCCTTCCCCTGGCCATCCTATATTCAGTTTTACCACTTAACTCTACTATTATCGCCTCATTCCTAATTTACATGACCCAATTATCTCTCTCTCTCTCTCTCTCTCTCTCTCTCTCTCTCTCTCTCTCTCTCTCTCTCTCTTTTCTTTACATTTCCTGTATTTCTTTCACAGGAAGACTTAATAAGGGTTGGATAAATGAGTCGCTCGGGTGAAAGAAAAAAAAGACAAGCGGCAAAGGGGATTGAGATGTGTTTATTGTACTTTTTATAGTGTTCAAACCTTGCTCTAAACTTTAACTGAGTTTTTCTCTTGTTTTTTTTATTTACTTTTATAGCATTTATATATCTTCCTGATGAACCTTACATGAAATTCTTTGTCTTTATTTATTTAACAGTAAGCATGTGGCAAGCATCTTGTATATTCAGACAAGGAAAAAAATGACCTTTGGATTTCAGCAAAACTTGTGAACATATATTTTCCTTAAACAGCTGCGTCATGAGACATTCTTTCACAAACTTTGATCATCCTACAATTTGATATGTTGACATTCTGTAATCTGATTGGTTGGCATTCTGCATGATAATTTGTGCTGATTCTGGCCCCGAGTTTGATCAGATTGTGCGCAAGTGTTTGTGTATGTATAATTTGAGGTTAATGTACGTATGTGTAGGTATAACTTGGGGTTAATGATAGGGCCACTGTATGTGTAATATGGTTCCTGTTTTATGATTGGTTGACATTGTTCTCTAGTCAACTCAGGTGTGTGGAGAGTCAACACACCTGTAATTACCTCACAGCATCCATATAAGGACCACCTTTGTTTAGTTACTAACATTCAGATTTTTTTTTAATTTCATCACCTGTTTGTGTTATTTTTAAATGTAAGAAAAATTAATAATTATTTATCACAACCACCGAATATATGTTGTACAGGCAGTAGGTTAGGTTAGGTTAGGTTAGGTTAGGTTAGGCAAAAGGTCGTCCCCAGCTGAAGGAAACGTGAAGGAAGTCCTAAACTTTAACTAAATTTCCAAATATTTAAGACATTCTAATTGGTGTTTATTTATTTATTGTTTTTTATTGATAATTGGAATAAGGATGATAATCGCTTTCAAGTAATGATAATAACCCAAAATAATGAGATTGGCTGTGGTCACTGTTATGCACAAAAGATCTATTGTACCAATAGTAAGTTTTATTATATACAGTTTAGCTTGTTCACTGGAGCCAAGAGGGGCCTTTCTGCGCTGTAGGACACTTGGTGACCTCCTCTTCTTCCTCATCCTCCCTCCTCCTCCCCCTGTCTCCCATCCTCTGCCTTCCCATCCCCATTTTATCCCCCCATCCTATTCGTTCCTATCCACTCCCCTCCATCCACACCCCTGCCCAACCATCCACCAACCCTCACCTTCCCTTTCATCCTTTCCCTCTTACTCACTTTAATCTACCGTTTTCATCCATCCAACCATCAACCCTTTCCACCTTACCCACTCACCCAGTTTAACCTCCCCTTTCCACACCTCACCCATCCACACCACCTCACTCACCTTTACCATTCACTTATTCTCGCCTCCCTTTTCCATCACTTGCCCCTTCCCCGCTTCACTCATCCACACCCCTCATCCATCCATACCTCCCCTCTCCCACCCACCTCACCCACACTCTCACCCACCTCACCCACTCTCACCCACTCATCTCCCCACATGCTCACCATAATTGGAAATACATCACATGCCAAGCTAGACGGGACAGAATTTTATTACCCACAAAATGATCCTCCCTTGAGAAATTTCCTAAACGCCCCGGTAGCCGCCATATGCCAATTGTATCTCGCAGATGTCTCTCAGCTCTTCATTGGCATTGTTTCACTATCTGATCTGCACGGGAAATGAGTTTGGCAATTGCAACGTTTGATGTAAAATTAGTCGTGAGAGTGGATCGAAGAGTTTGTTATTGTTGTTGTCGTTGTTTTGTTTTTGTTTGGGTGTAGGAGGTAAAAGAAAATGGGGTTGATATCGTACTTGTCTCATTCGTGGGAGATATCAAAGACGTGTGTATCTCTCTCTCTTGTTCGTGGGAGATATCAAGGACGTGTGTATCTTCTCTGTACGTGAGAGATATCGCTGAAAGTCTCTTCTTTGTGCATGGGAGATCTTATTTGCTTGGGACAGATATTCTTCACAACCACCATCACCACCAACAGCACACATCCACAATCACACAACTGCCATTACCAACATCACAAACACACAACCAACAGTAACACACTAGCACCACCAACACAACCACTATCACCAACAACAACCATCAACCACTATCATCACCATGAACAGCAACAAACCATCACCTACCATTATTCATCACCAACCACAACACACAACTACCATCACCACTAACAAAAACATACAACCCCCAACAACCATGACCGCTACCAACAACAACAACAACAATCTCTACCACTACCAACTACCACTACCAAGCATCTACTACTACTTTACTATCACTCGGAATCGAATGACGATCCTCCAGCTTTGATACAATGATACGAATTATTAAGAATGTCACCTTCGTTGGTGAGCTCTGAGGTGACTCGAGGGGCCGATACAGGATCGGTAGGTCGTCCACAGATGTTGCATGTGTAGAGGGCTACATCTAGTGCGGGAGGGGCTGCAGCAGCGTCTTTCCGGAGTTGGCGCTTGTCTGCCTCAGTATGCAGTCGGGCTAACTCGAAGGTACTGACACCTCGTGAGGTGCGCCTCCAAGCGTTACGGTGTGGAGTGATCGTCTCCCAGGTGAGGTGGTCGATTTGGCATATGTCAGCATCTCTGTGAACTCTGGCATTGAAGTCACCTAGGAGCATTACCTTATCTTCTCTGGGGATAGAGGTTAACACTCTGTCAAGGTCGGATTAAAACGCCTCCTTGATGTCATCCTCTGCATCCAGTGTTGAGGTGTATGAACTGATGAAGAAGGCATGACGCGAGTGATTCAGTGGGACTCGAAGCATCATGAGGTGCTCGTTGATCCCAACAGGCATTTCAGTTAGCCTATGTAGGATGCGTTGGCGGTTAGCAAAGCCAACTCTGTAAATGTTGTTTCTCTCGCCAGCAGGCCTACCCTTTCAGAAGAAGGTATAGCTAGACCCTCGTCTGGGAGCCGAGACTCACTTATGGCTGCTATGTCGATGTTATACCTAGACAACTCTTTTGCCACAAGGGCAGTTCTTTCAGGACGCTCATTTGTGCCAGAAGGGTCCTGGCATTCTATGCAGAGACCAAGCACCACCACCACTACCAACAACCACCTCTACCAACAACCACCTCTACCAACATCACCAACATCCACTATCACCACATTAGCAACAACAACCATCACCACCAAAAAAACAATCACCACTACCACCAATCACTACCAACAACAACCACCACCACCACTATCAAAAACAACCACCACCACCACTGCCAACCACCACTACCATTAACACCACCAATACCAACCACCATCACTACCCCCACTACCACTTCCACCAATCAATACCAACAACAACCACTACCGCTACCAACCACCACCACTACCACCATCACCAAGGGACCGGTCGACCCATAATCCCCTCTTAGCCTTTCAAAGATAAAAACCTTTGATATTTTCGCTCACCATTAGCGGAATTTTCTTAAATAGGCGAAGCAAAAATCATCAGTAAAGAGAGAGAGAGAGAGAGAGAGACTAGCTACAGGATTAAGTCTGTGTTGTGGGTTCAGTACACAGCAAAGCTTACCTGTGTTGTAGCATCACGTCACAACAAACCCTTCCTTTATTGATATCGTAGGTGACCGTTTATATAGTGTTAGCGGTCGTGTTAATTTCACTGCTCACTGACTCACCTTCTAACTACGACACACAGATGACAACCAAAATGGCGTTGGAATTACACTTAGACTCAACCACAACTAAGTACTCTCTTGTTCTCTGCAGTTATGATGAAAAATAAACGTAAGACTCTTTGAGAATCTTTCCCCTCTGTGAATATGTCGTTGCTGTGGCTAAGAGTCGAGACAGTTATTGTAGAGAGGCTTCAATATTATGGTTTTTCCTGTGTTCGAGATATTTATAATTTCTCCTTCACTTTCTTGAGAACTTTCTTGGAGGTTCAATACAGTATACACTCTCTGGATAACTACCTTGGTCTATTAATTAACGTCTATAGCAAAAAAAATATTACCATGGGTAGTACTCACATCTACAGTAAATAGGTCGACCAAAAAATATATCAGAATTTACCAACATAAGTGATGCCTGAAAAATTTATATAAGTGATGTGAAATTTATACCAAAAGTCGGGGAGGATTTTTTTATTTAATGTTTATCTTTTTCTTTTCAGTTTCCACTTCTGAAGATTGTGAGGAGTTTTGTGGAGGTTAGTATCGTAGGGAGTCTTAAAAGCTTGCTGTCGGTAGGTTGATATTTTAATCCGTGGAAAGTGTGTGTGTGTGTGTGTGTATGTGTGCGCGCGCGTGTGTGTGTGTGTCGTGTTAAGGCCAGGATTTGAAGTCCCCTGTTTATCTCATCAGGATTTTAATGTTGGCTAATTGTGTGCATAAATGGCCAAGATTGACCCGGAGATAAACATTGCCATTAGTGAGGGAAGCTACGCCTTTACAGTCCACTGCCAGGAGGGGTTCTTCAATGTTCATACCTTATTTTTTCCCCTTAATTGGAGATGTAAGAACCAATATACAAGACAGTAGGTTCACAAAAATATATACTTTAAATTTTCCCCAACCAGAGGGTGTGAGAACGCATCCAATTTCCTTCGTTGTCTGAGAAATTTCCTATGGTAATGAATTTTCCCCTGACCGGTTTCACAAACATTCGTCCATTCAGTTGTTTCTTCTGTCTGGGGTTAAGAGAACGATTCTGATTCTCTTCGTGAAGCATCGACACAGAGTTTGGAGGCAGCTTTGTGTCAGTAACTAGAGGCGGCCTGGTATACACAGTTACCGGTTCAAACTGAATCCCGTCAGGAGCGGCTGTTTCTTGACGCTGCCCTGTACTGTCTTACCACGAGAACACAAAACTTTATGAAGATTCTGTGCGTCTCAGAATTTATTTTATTTGTGATGATATTATTAACGCTTGTACTGTACATTGAGTTTAGAGACTAGAGTTGTCTCAACCATGGTCTTTCCTCACACACACACACACACACACACACACACACAGACACACACACTCAAAAGTTCCATCAAGAAGGTTAGCCTGACAGAGATTCACACAAAGGCGCTGATGTGTATTAACAATATAACTAGGAATGACTTCAGTGTGTAGTACGAGTGTGGCGCTATGTGGTACCACTTGGTGTTTCAGTAATAACACTGGCAGCCCCAAAGCTAGACCTTCCAGGGGGCTGCCAATCACCCTATTATAATTTAATTAATCTTACATAATTTCAATAAGTCAAAGAGGTTCCTATTACAAGCCATCTGTGGGGGATTATAACAATTGGCGTGTTTGTGTGTTTGTCCGTCTACATTCCTCCGACAGTTTAAACGGAATCTCACAAAAACTTTACATAAATAGACGGGTGATGCGTATGTGTCAGGATGGTAACGCTGTGGTGACACTGGTGGAGTTGTCATCATTATTGTGTAACGTGTCACAGCCCGAGGGGGAGGGGAGGGGTAGAGGTAAGTTTATACGAGTTCTTTTACTGTTTGGAGGATATCGTGTCTGCGTCGGTGATCCAAGATGAGCTGTTTACCTTAAGGAGTCATATCAGAGGTTGAGAGGTGACAACAAACTGGTTTTAGAACGTGTGTCTGTATGTTTGTCAGTTTTCATCTATGGTTCCCAAAAAGTTAGTGTAATGACAGCTTAGGTATTTACAAGAATTATTAATGTGTGTGTGATATATCCAGACCTTCCCATCCTACATGAAGTTGAGGGTGTTCAAAGATGGCCTGACCCTAATCGTTAAGACCAAAGACGCACTGTAAACACCTTCTACACACACACACACAGACACACACAGATTCCTCCAGAAGCTGTGTCTTGCCATCACTAAACCTCTAACATGACCTGCAACACTCTTAACCCTGACATCCCCTATAACCTTGAGACTCACCTTGCTAACACTCAATAAGAGGAATACCTACATTCAACTCTCCATACTTGCTCATAAATCTAGCTACTGTCCAGCTTAACTGCGCTTTGTGGTTGACGTTCGAGAGAGGATTATATAAGGGACTATAAATTCTATAAGGTGTGTAAGATGAGGTTAATTTGGTGTATAAGGTTAAGACACCAACCACTTTTATGATACCTGAGAATTACTAACACCTGTATCTTATATCTATATCTACACCTGTACTCATATTTCCGAACAAACTTTGAAATTCTAACCAACAATTTATTCTACAAAAAAAAATTTAAATAAATAAAAACAATAAATCAGGAAGCCACAAATCACTCCGCCTTGCTACATTAATAAGTTATGCTAATCCAATTTTATCCAGCGCAGCGGCTTAATTGTGCGTTCATAAATCTCGCTGAGAACGTCAAGCCCAGCAGGCGTTCACCCCGCTCTCCTGGACCGCGGGAGACTGGGAGGCGAGGGAGGAGGGCCGGTGACGCCTGAACGAACTATACATAGAGAAGACCATAAGCCCTTCTCCCAGGGGTTGTTGGATCTCCTGGGTGGGGAGGTCATGATAGTGATAAATAGGAACCTAACTACTGGGAACTTTAGAAGCTAATTATATTAATGACTGTGAAACTGACGATATTCATAACAAAATGCTAACAATAACTAGGAGCCTCAAGTATTGATAACTATAGTTTGTTTATTATGGATATATCAAATAGCCTCGTCTTCTTTCACTCTCCTCGGCTTGTGATTGGCCACTTAGAAAATAAATAATTAAAGAATTGTTGTAGATTGACTAAAATTTATTTCCACAGAGGATACTGCTACACTATCCAATCACAAAAACACAGATTTTATATTGCTGGGCGGGGCCGAGTTTGACATTTCCATAATGAACACACTATAGGAACCTAGGTATTGATAACTCGGAACCTAACTATCGATAACTCGGAACCTACCTATTGATAACTCGGAACCTAACTATTGATAACTCGGAACCTAACTATTGATAACTCGGAACCTAACTATTAATAATTCGGAACTTAACAATTGATAACTCGGAACCTAACTATTGATAACTCGGAACCTAGCTATTGATAACTCGGAACCTAACTATTGATAACTCGGAACCTAACTATTGATAACTCGGAACCTAGCTACTGATAACTCGGAACCTAACTATTGATAACTCGGAACCTAGCTATTGATAACTCGGAACCTAGCTATTGATAACTCGGAACCTAACTATTGATAACTCGGAACCTAACTATTGATAACTCGGAACCTAACTATTGATAACTCGGAACCTAACTATTGATAACTCGGAACCTAACTATTGATAACTAGGAACCTAACTATTGATAACTCTGGACCTAACTATTGATAACTCGGAACCTAACTATTGATAACTCGCAACCTAACTGTTGATAACTCTGGACCTAACTACTGATTACTAAGAAACTAACGATATGGATAACTAACTCACAATATTAACGACTTAGAAACTAATACTAATAATATCTTGAGACCTCCAGCTTTGATATTTAAATGGTTCATGTTTATTGAGGTTATGATAATATGTGTTTGTTTATTTATGTTATAGCAATACTGAGAGAGAGTTACGAATGTGTTCAAACTCTTTTCTTAAATGTTGTAGTATTATCTCTCTCTCTCTCTCTCTCTCTCTCTCTCTCTGATACGGGGTATATAGTAAAGGTGCTTATATCTGTCTGTCTGTCTGTCTGTCTGTCCGTAGATAGATGATGTCACAATATATAAAGTTGTATTGGTCTATGCACGCCTCTAGGGGAGTTATATTGGCATCTTGTTTTCATAGACAGCAGGTATCTACAGGTGCAGTAACTACGTTTGATTAGTCGATTGATAACCAACGAGAGAAGAGTCGCAAACATAGCGCACGAGAGTGAAAAATTATAGTTTGCGAAGGGATTATTTTTTTGTTTTCATTATTTGCGCTCGAGGGTGACAAACATAATTCAAAAGTCAATGTTGAATTCATTTGGGTATAGGTATACTGTACATTCACGTATAAAACTTCCTGTACACGTCTTGAGACTCCGAACTACTGGAATGAGTCTGTGAACTGCTTGTCTACCCACAGAAGGCGTTGTATTAACTCAGATAAGTTTGAAGCAGTTCCGAAGAAAATTGTAAAGAGACGACTGTTCTTGACTATACTTAGACATTAAAAACATTTGCCAATGTCTGTGCTTTTGGTAGTAATTTTGTGGTTGAGGCAAGACGCTTGGTTGTTTTCTTCACATTGTGTTCATCCATCCATCCATCATCCATCCATCCATCATCCATCCATCCATCCAGCCATCCATCCATCCATCATCCATCCATCCATCATCCATCCATCCATCCATCTATCCACCCATCCATCTATCCAACTCACACCCAGGTTAGCAGATTATTAACCATTGTAGGTGGATTTATCACACAAAATCTAAAAGATACTTTAATAATTAGCACTCTCTGTCAATACCATCCAGAGTAATGGCCGCCTGCAGATTGTGTTAACACGGCGGGGGTCTGCTGCATCTTCTTGGCACTGTGTGTGATTCACCTGTTGAGTGTCTGGTGTCCTGCTCTCAACCTCTCTCACCTTTGCACCTTCCTTCCTCTTGTACGATCATGTAATAATAATAATAATAATAATAATTAACGGTTTATTGAAAGAGCTTGGCAGCCAGAAGGCTGAAAATATACAGTTACATATTTGGGGAATGGGTTACGAATTACAAATAATATACAAGTAACATAAGTGACACAAATAAAACTTACAATAACTAGATGGGGAAAAGCTCAAACTACAGTTCATTTCAACATAGTGACAGTGCAAGGAGTAGTGTTTACTGGGAGTGAATACACTGATTTATTACAAGTTATTGTTAATTTTTACAATGGTTGGGACTGGGCTGTTCTTATAGCGATCAGTTCGTGCACGTATGGGCTGGATGCGGTTGTGGTATCGAACAGCAATTCTCGGACTCGGGATCTCAGGTGGTAGTAGGAGCCGGTGTCGGGGATGGTGTAGAAGCTTCTTACCAAATTTGCAGATGAGGTCGTGGTGATGGTCAGTGAGAGTCGAAAGGGTCAGTGTGTTGAGCGCTTCTTGATATGTGGAGTAGGAAGAGGAGAGAATAATCTTGCATGCCCTCTTTTGCACTTTTTCTAGGTGTTTACGTTGTGTGGCATTTAGGGAGGAAGACCAGTTGGGGGAGGCATTGGTGAGCTTGGGAAGTATGAATGTTGTGTAAACACTGAGGAGCTCGTGTGCAGGAACTCCGAGGGACTTGAGTCAGCGGAGGAGGTGGAGACGGAAACTGGAGGATTTGATAACTTCACTGACGTGTGGTTTCCAATTTAGTTTGTTGTCTATGGTGACGCCGAGGAGCTTGGTGGAATCTACAACCTGGAGTGTGTTCGGACCTAGAGTAATGGAAGGAGGTGGGACAATGTCGGAGGAGAGGTTGATGTGCATAACCATGGTCTTGGTATGGTTGATGGTGACATGGTTGTTGGTGGCCTAGTTTTGGAGACTTCAATAAATCCTGAAGGGCGGTATAGTTGGGAGCAGAATTGTTGACGCTGATCCCAATGGTGGAGTCGTCGACATATTTCCAGCGAGCAGGGGTTTCTCTTAGGGCATCATTGATGAGCATAAGGAAGCAGAGTGGTCCCATCTTGGTGCCTTGGGGGACGCCACAGGTGAGTGGCTGAGTGGTGGAGACAGCCCCTCGGAAGCGTACAGCTTGGCGTCGGTCACTGAGGAAGTCTGTAAGCCATGGTATAAGACTTCTCCGAAGCCCGAGGTCAATAGCTTTGTTGATGATTATATTGTGGTCGACTAGGTCGAACGCTTTAGTGAAATCAATGAAGGCGACAGCTACAGACGTTTTTCGTTTCTCGAGATGGCGGTATATGTAATCGAGAAAGCTGACAAGACAGTGAGTGGTGGAGGAAGTTTTCATGTTGCCAAATTGCTGAGGGTCTACGACTCCTGCAATATCAGCATAAGCCCAGTCGAACACAAAGCTTACACAGATTAGACTGGGTATTGGGGTGATTGCAATAGGTCGTAGCTGATTTAAGGATTGTGGGCTGGTTGACTTGGGCACTGGTGATACATAAGAGGTCTTCCAGTCAGCTGGGCATCTGGCTTGACTGAGAGAAGCATTGATGATGGAGCATTGGGGTTTAGCAAGCTCCGGGGAGAACTCCTTGAAGAGTTTCATTGGTAAGTCAATGGGGGTGGTAGAGCGTTTTAATTTTAGTTTGTCCAAGCGTTTTGCTACTTCAAATTCTTCTACTAAGTCAGTGGGAAGGGGGGCTGGTAGGTAAGCAGGGAGAGTGGTTGTGTTAAGACGGGGAGCGTCTGGCATATAGTAGCGAAATGGTTGTTTGTTTGTTCAGCTGCGTCAACATTAGTGAGATGGCTAAGGAAGGGGAGGGGGTGTGTCTTATTGTTTAGTCCACAGAGTTCTTTAAGCTTACCATACCATTGACTGATGTTTGTCTGCTTCAGGTGTTGTAATTTGGTTGGGTAGTGGGACTTCTTTGCAGTGGGTATTTCGCGGATGACTCGGTTGCGAAGGGACCTGTAGCAGATGTGGTCATTGAGATGAAAGGCTCTGTCTCTCTGTTGCATAAGTCTTTTGATCCGAGGTGTGATCCAGGGCAAGTCAGCTGGGTGAGATCTGACGGACTTCTCGGGGAAGAAGTGGTGGTGAGCTTCCGTGGTGGTGTTGGTATAATTTATCCATTTGGTTTCCACGTCATCCACGCTAAGTACTTCAGTCCAGGGATGGTGAACTATCCACTGCCCGAAGAGGCGCACTGCAGAGTCAGTAATCGGCCTGTAGGTCTTGATGTAGGGTCTCTGTACTTGAGTGGGAGTGGCAGCTGGGGACCAGAGCACTGATAAGTGTGTGCTACACCCGATAGGAGGCATTGGTTGAGGTGGTTGGTACTGGTCCGCTAAGTCAGTTAAGATAAGGTCAAGGGTATTTTGACCGTGTGTGGGGGAAGGTTACAACTTGTGATAGTGATAGCTGGTCCTGGATATCAGTGGTGTCAATTCATTAAAATCCCCACATAATACTAACTTGGCACATGGGTACCTAACTCTGAGGTGGTCTGAGGTGGTGATGAGATGATTGATAAGAGTGTCTCTGGTGGGTGACCGAGGCGGATGGTATGCCACACAGATTATGATGGAAGCAGTGCTGCGCGGGTGGGCCCGTAGCACGACACGTACCCATAATGCTTCCACATCTGCTGGGACTTGAACATCCAGGCGTGACGGGCGTAGGTCATCTTGACAGAAGAGGGCAACGCCCCCTCCGCGTCTATGTGAACGAAGGTGATGAAAGAGTTGATATCCCTCAATATGACACGTTTCAGGCACAATTTGTGTGTGGTACGAGGGGGGGGGGGGGGTAGGTGGCGCTGACCCAAGTCTTCCTAATTGAATTGTCTGAATTTCTTCTTCTTCTTCTTCTTCTTCTTTCTTTCTTTCTTTCTTTCTTTCTCCTGTCTTCTTTATTCTTTCTTTTTTCTCCTTCCGTCCGTCCTTCCTTCCTCTCTCTCTCTCTCTCTCTCTCTCTCTCTCTCTCTCTCTCTCTCTCTCTCTCTCTCTCTCTCTCTCTCAGTAAAAGCCTCTACAGAAAGGTCACCATCGGACGTTCACACCCCTCCCCCCTCCCCCCAGAACAAAATATTTCTCTATGGGAAAAAAAAATTCTAATTAACATAGTTCGTCCTAGAAAAGAAAACATTGATATTTCCTAACCTAATCCATCCTGGGAGCGAAAATCATTTACTAAACATTTTTAATCGGAGAGTTTTAACCAGTTTTAATTCAGTTTATCACAGTTCATCCTAGAGAAAAAAAAAGATTTAACTAGCCAGCATATGCAATCCAACGACACAAAAAAAATCAAGTAGCATATTACTTTCTAGAATAAAATTAACGTACTGAGAATTTACAATCGTAAGAAAAAAAAATTATGTTTATTTCTTCCTATTGAGTAAAAACAAATACATTGATATAGCGTTATATATATCTTAAGAAAAAAAATAAATATTCTATCGACGTGAAAATAACTGACTTGGTACAGTATTTTTATCAACATGGCCACTGATAAACAATAAATATGCTAATATCATCATTATAAGGTCACTCACTTCACATAATACCTCAATTATTATTCATCACTTGTTAAATAAATCTCTTGGCCTCAGATTATTAAAAGCTCGTACGCCATTTTTTCCTCCTGACTTTGAGATGACCTGTTTGATTGGCCTTTACGATCATTTTCTCCCTTAATTTAGTCATGTGGACGTATTTGATTGGCCCGTATGATGATACCCTGCTAACATGATATGAGAAACAACATTTGATTGGCTCGTACTATATCTTCCTAATATGATACGAGAAATGATATTTGATTGGCCCGTATGATCAGTGATATCCTCCTAACATGATATGATAAACGACATTTGATTGGCCTGTTCAGTGATATCCTCCTAACATGATATGATAAACGACATTTGATTGGCTCACATAGCCTAAGCCTTATATATATGTAGAAACTAAAGAAATTGAAAACTCCTCCCGGTTATAATAAAGGATAAAATGAAATAATAACTTACGAATATTTGAGGATGTGGCCTGCGGGTAGATGGGTAGAGGTTAGTGTTAAAACGTGGGCCATACAGGTGGGTGGGTGGTGTGTGTGGGTGGGTCATCTAGTACATGTGGGTGTGTGGTGTACCCTTTGATGTGCCGGCACCTGATACACTTGTTTATATTTGTTTTTGTATCATGAATGAATATATAATGAGTTGAGAAATTTCATATGAATAGTTAAGTGTGCGTGTGTGTGTGAGTGTGTGTGTGTGTGTGTGTGTGTGTGTGTGTGTGTGTGTTATTAACTGTTTTGCTAGTTTATTGTGCACCCCATACTCATCCTGTGATCCGTAAAGCAAAAGGATTACAAAGTAGAGTTCATAAAGGATATTCTGGCATTGAATGTTACAGAGTATTTCAAATAAATTCTTTGTTTAGTTCTATACATAAAGAGTAACTTATTCCCATCTGCGTGAGTACAGGGGTGTGAGACAGTATGTCTGGCCACGCACTTTGTTATTCACATTTTACGATGAATTAACCCCTTGGGTACGATGATTTGATCCTACGAGTACGATGAATTAACTCGTTGTAATTAAGGGGTTAAATCATCGTACTCAAGGGGTTAAATCATCATACTCATGGGGTTTAATCATCTTACTCATGGGGTTAAATCATCATACTCATGGGGTTAAATCATCGTACTCAAGGGGTTAAATCATCATACTCATGGGGTTAAATCATCATACTCATAAGGTTAAATCATCGTACTCATGGGGTTAAACCATCATACTCATGGGGTTAAATCATCGTACTCATGGGGTTAAATCATCGTACTCATGGGGTTAAATCATCGTACTCATGGGGTTAAATCATCGGACTCAGGGGGTTAAATCATCTTACTCATGGGGTTAAATCATCTTACTCATAGGGTTAAATCATCATACTCATGGGGTTAAATCATCATACTCATAAGGTTAAATCATCGTACTCATGGGGTTAAACCATCATACTCATGGGGTTAAATCATCGTACTCATGGGGTTAAATCATCGTACTCATGGGGTTAAATCATAATACTCATGGGGCTAAATCATCTTACTCATGGGGTTAAATCATCGAACTCATTGGGTTAAGTCATCGCACTCATGGGGTTAAATCATCTTACTCATGGGGTTAAATCATCGTACTCAAGGGGTTAAATCATCGTACTCAAGGGGTTAAATCATCTTACTCATGGGGTTAAATCATCGTACTCATGGGGTTAAACCATCTTACTCATGGGGTTAAATCATCTTACACATGGGGTTAAATCATCGTACTCATGGGGTTAAATCATCTTACTCATGGGGTTAAATCATAGTACTCATGGGGCTAAATCATCTCACTCATGGGGTTAAATCATCGTACTCAAGGGGTTAAGTCATCGTACTCATGGGGTTAAATCATCTTACTCATGGGGTTAAATCATCGTACTCAAGGGGTTAAATCATCGTACTCATGGGGTTAAATCATCTTACTCATGGAGTTAAATCATCTTACTCATGGGGTTAAATCATCGTACTCATGGGGTTAAATCATCTTACTCATGGGGTTAATCATCTTACTCATGGGGTTAAATCATCGTATTCATGGGGTTAAATCATCGTACTCATGGGGTTAAATCATCGTACTCATGGGGTTAAACTCATCGTATTCATGGGGTTAAATCATCTTACTCATGGGGTTAAATCATCGTACTCACGGGGTTAAATCAGCTTACTCATGGGGTTAAATCATCGTACTCATGAGGTTAAATCATCTTACTCATGCGGTTAAATCATCGTACTCACGGGGTTAAATCATCTTACTCATGGGGTTAAATCATCGTACTCAAGGAGTTAAATCATCGTACTCATGGGGTTAAATCATCTTACTCATGGGGTTAAATCATCGTCCTCAAGGGGTTAAATCATCTTACTCATGGGGTTAAATCATCTTACTCATGGGGTTAAATCATCGTACTCATGGGGTTAAACCATCGTACTCATGGGGTTAAATCATCGTACTCATGGGGTTAAATCATCGTACTCATGGGGTTAAATCATCTTACTCATGGGGTTAAATCATAGTACTCATGGGGTTAAATCATCTTACTCATGGGGTTAAATCATCGTACTCATGGGGTTAAATCATCTTACTCATGGGGTTAAATCATCGTATTCATGGGGTTAAATCATCTTACTCATTGGGTTAAATCATCGTACTCATGGGGTTAAATCATCTTACTCATGGGGTTAAATCATCTTATGCATGGGGTTAAATCATCTTACTCATGGGGTTAAATCATCGTACTCATGGGGTTAAATCATGTTACTCATGGGGTTAAATCATTGTACTCAGGGGTTAAATCATCTTACTCATGGGGTTAAATCATCGTACTCATGGGGTTAAATCATCTTACTCATGGGGTTAAATCATCGTACTCAAGGGGTTAAATCATCGTACTCATGGGGTTAAATCATCGTACTCAAGGGGTTAAATCATCGTACTCATGGGGTTAAATCATCGTACTCAAGGGGTTAAATCATCGTACTCATGGGGTTAAATCATCTTACTCATGGGGTTAAATCCTCGTACTCATGGGGGTAAGTGATCTTACTCATGGGGTTAAATCATCGTACTCATGGGGTTAAATGATCTTATTCATGGAGTTAAATCATCGTACTCATGGGGTTAAATCATCTTACTCATGGGGTTAAATCATCTTACTCATGGGGTTAAATCATCGTACTCATGGGGTTAAATCACCTTACTCATGGGGTTAAATCATCTTACTCATGGGGTTAAATCATCGTACTCATGGGGTTAAATCATCGTACTCATGGGGTTAAATCATCGTACTCATGGAGTTAAATCATCTTACTCATGGGGTTAAATCATTGTACTCATGGGGTTAAATCATCTTACTCATGGGGTTAAATCATCGCACTCATGGGGTTAAATCATCTTACTCATGGGGTTAAATCATCGTAATCATAGGGTTAAATCATCTTACTCATGGGGTTAAATCATCTTACTCATGGGGTTAAATCATCTTACTCATGGGGTTAAATCATCGTACTCAAGGGGTTAAATCATCGTACTCATGGGGTTAAATCATCTTACTCATGGGGTTAAATCCTCGTACTCATGGGGGTAAGTGACCTTACTCATGGGGTTAAATCATCGTACTCATGGGGTTAAATGATCTTATTCATGGAGTTAAATCATCGTACTCATGGGGTTAAATCATCTTACTCATGGGGTTAAATCATCTTACTCATGGGGTTAAATCATCGTACTCATGGGGTTAAATCATCTTACTCATGGGGTTAAATCATCGTACTCATGGGGTTAAATCATCGTACTCATGGGGTTAAATCATCGTACTCATGGAGTTAAATCATCTTTCTCATGGGGTTAAATCATCGTACTCATGGGGTTAAATCATCTTACTCATGGGGTTAAATCATCGCACTCATGGGGTTAAATCATCTTACTCATGGGGTTAAATCATCGTAATCATGGGGTTTAATCATCTTACTCATGGGGTTAAATCATCGTACTCATGGGGTTAAATCATCTTACTCATGGGGTTAAATCATCTTACGCATGGGGTTAAATCATCGTACTCATGGGGTTAAATCATCGTACTCAAGGGGTTAAATCATCATACTCATGGGGTTAAATCATCGTACCAAAAGAGGTTAAATCATCGTACTCATGGGGTTAAATCATATTACTCATGGGGTTAAATCATCGTACTCAAGGGGTTAAATCATCATACTCATGGGGTTAAATCATCGAACCAAAAGAGGTTAAATCATCGTACTCATGGGGTTAAATCATCTTACTCATGGGGTTAAATCATCGTACTCAAGGGGTTAAATCATCTTACTCATGGGGTTAAATCATCTTACTCATGGGGGTAAGTGATCTTACTCATGGGGTTAAATCATCGTACTCATGGGGTTAAATGATCTTACTCATGGGGTTAAATCATCTGACTCATGGGGTTAAATCATCGTACTCAAGGGGTTAAATCATCGTATTCATGGGGTTAAATCATCTTACTCATGGGGTTAAATCATCGTACTCATGGGGTTAAATCATCTTACTCATGGGGTTAAATCATCGTACTCATGGGGTTAAATCATCTTACTCATGGGGTTAAATCATCGTACTCATGGGGTTAAATCATGTTACTCATGGGGTTAAATCATTGTACTCAGGGGTTAAATCATCTTACTCATGGGGTTAAATCATCGTACTCATGGGGTTAAATCATCTTACTCATGGGGTTAAATCATCGTACTCAAGGGGTTAAATCATCGTACTCATGGGGTTAAATCATCGTACTCAAGGGGTTAAATCATCGTACTCATGGGGTTAAATCATCGTACTCAAGGGGTTAAATCATCGTACTCATGGGGTTAAATCATCTTACTCATGGGGTTAAATCCTCGTACTCATGGGGGTAAGTGATCTTACTCATGGGGTTAAATCATCGTACTCATGGGGTTAAATGATCTTATTCATGGAGTTAAATCATCGTACTCATGGGGTTAAATCATCTTACTCATGGGGTTAAATCATCTTACTCATGGGGTTAAATCATCGTACTCATGGGGTTAAATCACCTTACTCATGGGGTTAAATCATCTTACTCATGGGGTTAAATCATCGTACTCATGGGGTTAAATCATCGTACTCATGGGGTTAAATCATCGTACTCATGGAGTTAAATCATCTTACTCATGGGGTTAAATCATTGTACTCATGGGGTTAAATCATCTTACTCATGGGGTTAAATCATCGCACTCATGGGGTTAAATCATCTTACTCATGGGGTTAAATCATCGTAATCATAGGGTTAAATCATCTTACTCATGGGGTTAAATCATCTTACTCATGGGGTTAAATCATCGTACTCAAGGGGTTAAATCATCGTACTCATGGGGTTAAATCATCTTACTCATGGGGTTAAATCCTCGTACTCATGGGGGTAAGTGACCTTACTCATGGGGTTAAATCATCGTACTCTTGGGGTTAAATGATCTTATTCATGGAGTTAAATCATCGTACTCATGGGGTTAAATCATCTTACTCATGGGGTTAAATCATCTTACTCATGGGGTTAAATCATCGTACTCATGGGGTTAAATCATCTTACTCATGGGGTTAAATCATCGTACTCATGGGGTTAAATCATCGTACTCATGGGGTTAAATCATCGTACTCATGGAGTTAAATCATCTTTCTCATGGGGTTAAATCATCGTACTCATGGGGTTAAATCATCTTACTCATGGGGTTAAATCATCGCACTCATGGGGTTAAATCATCTTACTCATGGGGTTAAATCATCGTAATCATGGGGTTTAATCATCTTACTCATGGGGTTAAATCATCGTACTCATGGGGTTAAATCATCTTACTCATGGGGTTAAATCATCTTACGCATGGGGTTAAATCATCGTACTCATGGGGTTAAATCATCGTACTCAAGGGGTTAAATCATCATACTCATGGGGTTAAATCATCGTACCAAAAGAGGTTAAATCATCGTACTCATGGGGTTAAATCATATTACTCATGGGGTTAAATCATCGTACTCAAGGGGTTAAATCATCATACTCATGGGGTTAAATCATCGAACCAAAAGAGGTTAAATCATCGTACTCATGGGGTTAAATCATCTTACTCATGGGGTTAAATCATCGTACTCAAGGGGTTAAATCATCATTCTCATGGGGTTAAATCATCGTACCAAAAGAGGTTAAATCATCGTACTCATGGGGTTAAATCAACTTACTCATGGGGTTAAATCATCGTACTCAAGGGGTTAAATCATCTTACTCATGGGGTTAAATCATCTTACTCATGGGGGTAAGTGATCTTACTCATGGGGTTAAATCATCGTACTCATGGGGTTAAATGATCTTACTCATGGGGTTAAATCATCTTACTCATGGAGTTAAATCATCGTACTCAAGGGGTTAAATCATCGTATTCATTGGGTTAAATCATCTTACTCATGGGGTTAAATCATCGTACTCATGGGGTTAAATCATCATACTCATGGGGTTAAATCATCGTACTCATGGGGTTAAATCATCTTACTCATGGGGTTAAATCATCGTACTCATTGGGTTAAATCATCTTACTCATGGGGTTAAATCATCGTACTCAAGGAGTTAAATCATCATCCTCAAGGGGTTAAATCATCTTACTCATGGGGTTAAATCATCTTACTCATGGGGTTAAATCATCGTACTCATGGGGTTAAATCATCGTACTCATGGGGTTGAATCATCGTACTCATGGGGTTAAATCATCGTACTCATGGGGTTAAATCATCTTACTCATGGGGTTAAATCGTCGTACTCATGGGGTTAAATCATCGTACTCATGGGGTTAAATCATCTTACTCATGGGGTTAAATCATCGTACTCATGGGGTTAAATCATCTTACTCATGGGGTTAAATCATCGTATTCATGGGGATAAATCATCTTACTCATTGGGTTAAATCATCGTACTCATGGGGTTAAATCATCTTACTCCTGGGGTTAAATCATCTTATGCATGGGGTTAAATCATCTTGCTCTTGGGGTTAAATCATCGTACTCATGGGGTTAAATCATGTTACTCATGGGGTTAAATCATTGTACTCATGGGGTTAAATCATCTTTCTCATGGGGTTAAATCATCGTACTCATGGGGTTAAATCATCTTACTCATGGGGTTAAATCATCGTACTCAAGGGGTTAAATCATCGTACTCATGGGGTTAAATCATCGTACTCAAGGGGTTAAATCATCGTACTCATGGGGTTAAATCATCGTACTCAAGGGGTTAAATCATCGTACTCATGGGGTTAAATCATCTTACTCATGGGGTTAAATCCTCGTACTCATGGGGGTAAGTGATCTTACTCATGGGGTTAAATCATCGTACTCATGGGGTTAAATGATCTTATTCATGGAGTTAAATCATCGTACTCATGGGGTTAAATCATCTTACTCATGGGGTTAAATCATCTTACTCATGGGGTTAAATCATCGTACTCATGGGGTTAAATCATCTTACTCATGGGGTTAAATCATCTTACTCATGGGGTTAAATCATCGTACTCATGGGGTTAAATCATCGTACTCATGGGGTTAAACCATCGTACTCATGGAGTTAAATCATCTTACTCATGGGGTTAAATCATCGTACTCATGGGGTTAAATCATCTTACTCATGGGGTTAAATCATCGCACTCATGGGGTTAAATCATCTTACTTATGGGGTTAAATCATCGTAATCATGGGGTTAAATCATCTTACTCATGGGGTTAAATCATCTTACTCATGGGGTTAAATCATCTTACTCATGGGGTTAAATCATCGTACTCAAGGGGTTAAATCATCGTACTCATGGGGTTAAATCATCGTACTCAAGGGGTTAAATCATCGTACTCATGGGGTTAAATCATCGTACTCAAGGGGTTAAATCATCTTTCTCATGGGGTTAAATCATCTTACTGATGGGGTTAAATCCTCGTACTCATGGGGGTAAGTGATCTTACTCATGGGGTTAAATCATCGTACTCATGGGGTTAATTGATCTTATTCATGGAGTTAAATCATCGTACTCATGGGGTTAAATCATCTTACTCATGGGGTTAAATCATCGTACTCATGGGGTTAAATCATCTTACTCATGGGGTTAAATCATCTTACTAATGGGGTTAAATCATCGTACTCATGGGGTTTCATCATCGTACTCATGGGGTTAAATCATCGTACTCATTGAGTTAAATCATCTTTCTCATGGGGTTAAATCATCGTACTCATGGGGTTAAATCATCTTACTCATGGGGTTAAATCGTCGCACTCATGGGGTTAAATCATCTTACTCATGGGGTTAAATCATCGTAATCATGGGGTTAAATCATCTTACTCATGGGGTTAAATCATCGTACTCATGGGGTTAAATCATCTTACTCATGGGGTTAAATCATCTTACGCATGGGGTTAAATCATCGTACTCATGGGGTTAAATCATCGTACTCAAGGGGTTAAATCATCATACTCATGGGGTTAAATCATCGTACCAAAAGAGGTTAAATCATCGTACTCATGGGGTTAAATTATCTTACTCATGGGGTTAAATCATCGTACTCAAGGGGTTAAGTCATCATACTCATGGGGTTAAATCATCGTACCAAAAGAGGTTAAATCATCGTACTCATGGGGTTAAATCATCTTACTCATGGGGTTAAATCATGGTATTCAAGGGGTTAAATCATCTTGCTCATGGGGTTAAATCATCTTACTCATGGGGGTAAGTGATCTTACTCATGGGGTTAAATCATCGTACTCATGGGGTTAAATGATCTTACTCATGGGGTTAAATCATCTTACTCATGGGGTTAAATCATCGTACTCAAGGGGTTAAATCATCGTACTCATGGGGTTAAATCATCTTACTCATGGGGTTAAATCATCTTACTCATGGGGTTAAATCATCGTACTCAAGGGGTTAAATCATCGTACTCATGGGGTTAAATCATCGTACTCAAGGGGTTAAATCATCGTACTCATGGGGTTAAATCATCGTCCTCAAGGGCTTAAATCATCGTACTCATGGGGTTAAATCATCTTACTCATGGGGTTAAATCCTCGTACTCATGGGGGTAAGTGATCTTACTCATGGGGTTAAATCATCGTACTCATGGGGTTAAATCATCTTATTCATGGAGTTAAATCATCGTACTCATGGGGTTAAATCATCTTACTCATGGGGTTAAATCATCTTACTCATGGGGTTAAATCATCGTACTCATGGGGTTAAATCATCTTACTCATGGGGTTAAATCATCTTACTCATGGGGTTAAATCATCGTACTCATGGGGTTAAATCATCGTACTCATGGGGTTAAATCATCGTACTCATGGAGTTAAATCATCTTACTCATGGGGTTAAATCATCGTACTCATGGGGTTAAATCATCTTACTCATGGGGTTAAATCATCGCACTCATGGGGTTAAATCATCTTACTTATGGGGTTAAATCATCGTAATCATGGGGTTAAATCATCTTACTCATGGGGTTAAATCATCTTACTCATGGGGTTAAATCATCTTACTCATGGGGTTAAATCATCGTACTCAAGGGGTTAAATCATCGTACTCATGGGGTTAAATCATCGTACTCAAGGGGTTAAATCATCGTACTCATGGGGTTAAATCATCGTACTCAAGGGGTTAAATCATCTTTCTCATGGGGTTAAATCATCTTACTCATGGGGTTAAATCCTCGTACTCATGGGGGCAAGTGATCTTACTCATGGGGTTAAATCATCGTACTCATGGGGTTAAATGATCTTATTCATGGAGTTAAATCATCGTACTCATGGGGTTAAATCATCTTACTCATGGGGTTAAATCATCGTACTCATGGGGTTAAATCATCTTACTCATGGGGTTAAATCATCTTACTCATGGGGTTAAATTATCGTACTCATGGGGTTACATCATCGTACTCATGGGGTTAAATCATCGTACTCATTGAGTTAAATCATCTTTCTCATGGGGTTAAATCATCTTACTCATGGGGTTAAATCATCATATTCAAGGGGTTAAATCATCTTACTCATGGGGTTAAATCATCTTACTCATGGGGGTAAGTGATCTTACTCATGGGGTTAAATCATCGTACTCATGGGGTTCAATGATCTTACTCATGGGGTTAAATCATCTTACTCATGGGGTTAAATCATCTTACGCATGGGGTTAAATCATCGTACTCATGGGGTTAAATCATCGTACTCAAGGGGTTAAATCATCATACTCATGGGGTTAAATCATCGTACCAAAAGAGGTTAAATCATCGTACTCATGGGGTTAAATCATCTTACTCATGGGGTTAAATCATCGTACTCAAGGGGTTAAGTCATCATACTCATGGGGTTAAATCATCGTACCAAAAGAGGTTAAATCATCGTACTCATGGGGTTAAATTATCTTACTCATGGGGTTAAATCATCGTACTCAAGGGGTTAAATCATCTTTCTCATGGGGTTAAATCATCTTACTCATGGGGGTAAGTGATCTTACTCATGGGGTTAAATCATCGTACTCATGGGGTTAAATGATCTTACTCATGGGGTTAAATCATCTTACTCATGGGGTTAAATCATCGTACTCAAGGGGTTAAATCATCGTACTCATGGGGTTAAATCATCTTACTCATGGGGTTAAATCATCTTACTCATGGGGTTAAATCATCGTACTCAAGGGGTTAAATCATCGTACTCATGGGGTTAAATCATCTTACTCATGGGGTTAAATCATCTTACTCATGGGGTTAAATCATCGTACTCATGGGGTTAAATCATCTTACTCATGAGGTTAAATCATCGTACTCATGGGGTTAAATCATCTTACTCATGGGGTTAAATCATCGTACTCAAGGGGTTAAATCATCGTACTCATGGGGTTAAATCTTCGTACTCATGGGGTTAAATCATCGTACTCAAGGGGTTAAATCATCTTACTCATGGGGTTAAATCATCGTACTCATGGGGTTAAATCATCTTACTCATGGGGTTAAATCATCGTACTCATGGGGTTAAATCATCTTACTCATGGGGTTTAATCATCGTACTCATGGGGTTAAATCATCGTACTCATAGGGTTAAATCTTCGTACTCATGGGGTTAAATCATCGTACTCAAGGGGTTAAATCATCGTACTCATGGGGTTAAATCATCGTACTCAAGGGGTTAAATCATCTTACTCATGGGGTTAAATCATCTTACTCATGGGGTTAAATCATCGTACTCATGGGGTTAAATCATCTTACTCATGGGGTTAAATCATCGTACTCAAGGGGTTAAATCATCGTACTCATGGGGTTAAATCTTCGTACTCATGGGGTTAAATCATCGTACTCAAGGGGTTAAATCATCGTACTCATGGGGTTAAATCTTCGTACTCATGGGGTTAAATCATCGTACTCATGGGGTTAAATCATCTTACTCATGGGGTTAAATCATCTTACTCATGGGGTTAAAGACACAGAGTTAAAGTGATACTAACAACAACAATAACAACAAAAACAATAATAACAACAACAACAACAACAAGCATATAATAATTTTAGTGTAAATAATGTAATATTTTTAACTGCTATTGTACACTTGACTAGACACTTTCACACACACACACACACACTAAGGTTAATGTAACGGTTCCTAATATATATTCTTTTGTATTATTAATTTATCTTTGGCTACCGTAGAGACCAGGATATATTTTGATTTCGGATTTATTAAGATTGGTATATTTGAATAAGTTTTCCGGGTTATGTTATGGTGTTTTTTTTTAACTATCGGGTTATGTTGTCAGATTTTGCTGTAATAAACTCCTGTGTAAATGGTAGTAGTGGTGGTGAATGGTGGTGGTAGTGGTGATGAGGGATGGTGGTGGTTGGTGAATGGTGGTGGTAAATGGTGGTGGTAGTGGTGGTGAGGGATGGTGGTGTAGGTAGTGGTAGTTAGTAATAGTGAGTACTGGTGTCGATGAGTAATATTGGTTGTGATAGTTATAAGGGTGGTAAGTAATGATTGATTGTGGTAGTAGTGGTGGTAGTGGTAGCGGCCTTGGTAGTGATGGTATTAATGCTATAGATAAGATATATAATAGGTAGGTATGTTGGTAAGTAGGTAAGGAGAGATGAAATACATAGCGGAGTAGACGAGGAAAAGATACCTGTACGTAAAATAGGTCATGGTAGGTAAATCAGGGTAGTGGATAGGTGAGGGGGATATTTAATACAGGTAGGTAAGACAGGTGAGGTAGACACAGGTAAGGGGTGTAGGCTGCGGTCAAGGTAGAGATAATTTCTAATTGATTTACCATAATGAATACTATGAACCTCTAAACTTGTACTACCACTATTACCAACTACCACAATTACCTGCACTTCTGTTACCACCACCACCACCATCGCCACCACCTTTACTGTGTAGGGGAGGGTAGAGGGAAGGAGGGGGTGGTGCAGAGGGACGGGGAGGATAGGTGGTGAGGTAGGGGACTGACCACTTAACCTGGCTGACCCATAAGAGCTGACTCACCAGTAGCAATAATTACTATTTTTACTGAGTGTGCCCCCCCTACCACTACCCTCCCCCCTCCCTCCCGGTGGTAGTGGTGGTGGTGATAATGTGTCGTGGTGGTGGCCGGTAATAAAGTCACAGGAAAAAAGTAACAGAAAAAAAGTCACAATTAATTTATGGTGGCCGGTAATAAAGGTTAGGTTACAGTAGGTTAGGTTACTGAAACTGATTGACATATTAACCTTAAAAAATGTGAGAATTCGATAGTTAACTTTTCATTTTTTCCTGTGACTTTTTTTCCTGTGACTTTTTTTCCTGTGACTTTTTTTCTGTTACTTTTTTACCTGGATTCGTCGTGGTAGTGAAGATAATAGTGGTATGTGTGTGTATGGTAGTGATGGTAGTGGTGGTAGGTTGTTTATATTTGTCGTTGTGGTAGTAATGGTGTTTTTATATGTTGAAATACGTGCTAATTTATCACATACTTTGTAATTCTTATCATTTATTTAGTGGTTAATTTTCTCTATCTCAATTTACATTTTGTTTTCATTATCTCAATTATTTCCTTTTTCATTTATTAAATAATCTACTAACATTTTATCATCATAATCCCTAACTGTATACAAACGGCACCTTACCCAACTGAAATAAACCATTATGTGGAATTTTTTTGTCAATGAAACTCTTTTATGGATTTGATCACAGTTTGGTTACGTAAGAATGAATGGATGACGGCAGGGAGAATGTCTGCATATATGTTTGTGTTTATGTGTATGAGTGTGCGTATGTATGTGTTTAGCCTTGTACTTGCTTCTGGTCACTACACACGTACAGTTGAAGGAAGTTTTACGTACCTCATCACAAACACCCACTAAGCTGCTCCACACTTTCGCTTCACGAAGCTAAACCAGTAGTTGATTACATACAACAGAAGACTTACTTTATTTCCTGGCACCAAGACCCCTCTGCTGTGCTGGCCTGTCTCTCAATTGGACTTCTGGATTGGGAGTATTATAGTGTCATAGTAGTCATGATAGCACCATAATAGTGCCTTGTTAGTGCCTTGATAAAGCCATAACAGTGCCATAATAGTGCCATACTTGTGCCATAACAGTGCCTTGATAGTGCCTTGATAGTGTCATAACAGTGCCTTGATAGTACCATAACAGTGCCTTGATAGTGTCATAACAGTGCCTTGACAGTACCATAACAGTGCCTTGATAGTGTCATAACAGTGCCTTGATAGTGCCATAACAGTGCCATGATAGTGCCATAATAGTGCCAAAACAGTGATGCAAAGATTTTCCTCTCGTTATACTAGATGTAATGATACTGTAACCAGTAACACCAGACCACTGAACACAACACCATTGCTTACACTGTGGCCTCGGGTGTTATCACAGAACTGATCTAAAATTCTTATAAACATCCAGTGAACATTTGTCTCCGAGGTGTAGGGGATATGAGGGAGGCTGTACTGGGTGGAAAACGGCCCGGTGATGGTTTTAAGAATCACAGTATCTTGGTGTGAACTTTCGAAAGATTGAGCAATAAATCAAGTCCCTGCATGGTGGTGTAACTTTACCGCCTCTAAGGGAATCACTTACTGGCATATCAACAGTGAGTGCAAAGTGTAACGGTCTGTGTTCTATATACACGTGGAGTAGAACACAGACGGACCTCCTTAGTGTGAATGACGCGGAACTTTTATGTAAGGCTGGTGAAGGAGAGTTGCTTCATGCTGGTTTCTGTGTGTTGGTTTGATTGTTTTGAATTCGAGATAGAATATGACTAAACGTTTAACCCCTTTGCTATTAGTGGTTGATAAGGTCACCACAAATGCTATCAGAAGGGGGGGTGTATGTGTGTGTGTGTGTGTGTGTGTGTGTGAGGGAGGGAGAGACAGTTGAGTAGTATGATAGGGAGGGAGGAAGGAGGAAATAGCGTACAGCATCACACTTTCTGATCAACAACAAACAATAAGATGCTACTAGTAAAGGATTCTGTCACTACTAGAAACTAAACCTTTGATAATATTGAAGTTGGGTAAAATTATCATATTATAAAGTTAAATTAAAGAGAAATTCAAAGAGTTGGTCATTATATATTTTGAAATTTTTTGATAACTTTGATCGAAATTTTAAATGCGTAGACTGAAGCAGGAGCATATTTTATTGTCCTCTCTCTCTCTCTCATTCCTTCCCTCCCTCCTTTTCTCCCTACACACCCACCAACATCATCTCATCCTTCCTTCCTACCTCCTTCTATACCTAAACAATCATCTCCCTATGCCTACCTACCTACCTACCTACCTGTAGTCCGTAAATCTCGCTGGCACTGCACTCGACCTTCTTCGCCACCCCAACTGTATAGTCAGGCGTCCAGTCACAGATAGATGAACTAATGGTAACCCTGAGCGTAAAGCAGTGAAGGCTGGGATTACATTGATATTAATAATGATGTATACTGATGTCTTGAGTGGTTAGCTTTCTCATTGGCTGTATAATGAGACAAAATCTCACATGAAGAAGTAAGCTAGGAGTTTATAGTAGTAGAGTATTATAGTGAGAGGAAATGGTAGCCTGTCTCGAGGGTGTGATGTTAACACTGTTTATAAACACAGGCACAGTACAAGTGTAGTATATAAAACACCAATGCGTGTTACAGCTTTATTTTACTAGTTCAATAGGGGGAATTAATAGGGGGGTTCGTACACAATTTATGATAGACTATGGTATTCTCGTATGACCTAACCTCACAATTAGAATGGGCACTTCACTAAGTCGATCGTTGGGGAGGTTCGGGATCACCGCACTTCTACCGTCTACACAGCCAGCACTTACTGTTACACGTTGAGTTGACAGCACTCTGTCGATGGACCCGGCTGAGACTTCGTTGCCTTTAGCGACGGACTTCTTTGATGAGCGGGACAGAGGACGTGGTTGCTGGCCCTCCTTGGTTATTAGACTCTTCTGCCCGGGGAGAGGAGCTCCAGCCCCTATATATTGGACGAGCCGAAATAGCCTAATGGCGAAGAGGCCAGTAATCCCCAAACAACTTTGACTTTGGGTGACCTCTCCTACTTAAGTGGGTGTGTCTTGACAGGGTTGTTGGGTTGGGTAACAGGGGTGCTGGTTGGTTAGCGGGTCCTTGATCTCCCTTGGGTCAGGTCTGGACAGGTGTTTGCCCAGGTGAGGTCATGTCGCAGGACAATAGTGCTTTGTAATTATTACCTCCCGGGTGGGTCTTGGCCAGGTGTGGTTTCCTTAACATGGTTATATCGTATGGTTACACAAGTACTTGGGCCGGGGTCAGGTCTTGACCTGCGGTGTGTCAACCTGTGGTGTTAGGGTACCACGTGGTCTGTACTGTACTTGCTGTTATAAGAACGTAAGAACATAAGAATGGAGGAAACTGCAGCGGGCCTATTGGCCCATACTGGGCAGTCCTGTTTACACCCAACCCCTATTGCTCATATAAGCATCCAACTTATGTTTGAAGCTATTCAGCGTATTCGAGTTAATGATGATATTTGGTAACTTGTTCCATTCATCCACCACTCTATTTCCAAACCAGTGTTTACCTATTTCCCGCCTAAATCTAAATTTGTCTAATTTAAAACCATTGTTACGAGTTCGCTCCTGGTTGGATAGTCTGAGTACCTTTGTAATGTCCCCTTTGTTTAGCCCTGCCTTCCACTTGTACACCTCTATCAAGTCGCCCCTCGCTCTACGTCTTTCGAGGGAGTGCAAATTAAGATGCTTTAACCTGTCTCCATACTCAAGGTTCCTAATGCCCGGGATTAGTCTTGTCATTCTCCTCTGAATTCTTTCCAAGGATTCTATATCCATTCTGTAATACGGTGACCAGAACTGAACTGCATAATCCAGGTGTGGTCTCACAAGAGCAAGATACAGTTTTAGGATGACCTCGCTAGTCTTGTAACTAACACTCCTTTGTATGAACCCAAGTACTTTATTAGACTTGTTACGAGCAAAAACACATTGTTTACTTGGCTTAAGGTTCCTACTTATCATTACTCCTAAATCTCTCTGCCAGTCGGATTTCTCTATGGCATCGTTGTTCATCTGGTATCTGGTTTCCCTGTTTCCATCTCCTATACTGAGTACTTTACATTTGTCCACGTTGAATTTCATCTGCCATTTTTCAGACCATTCGAAAAATTTGTTTAGATCTTCCTGTAGTATTGCTGAGTCCTCGTCAGATTTAATAACACTTCCTATTTTAGTGTCATCAGCAAATTTACTTATGTTGCTGTCTATGCCGATATCTATGTCATTTATGTATATAATAAATAATAATGGTCCAAGTACTGAGCCTTGGGGAACTCCACTTGTGACGTTGCTCCAATGGGACGTAGTGCCGTTTATGCTCACTCGCTGTTTCCTGTCCTGTAACCACGCCCTAATCCATTTAAGGATGTTACCTTTGATGCCATGAGCTTCTACCTTTCTAATTAGTCTTTCGTGGGGGACTCTGTCGAAGGCTTTGCTAAAGTCGAGATATACCACATCATAATTGTGCCCCTCGTCCACCTATTCGAAAACTGATGAAAAGAATGTTAATAGATTAGTTAGACAAGAACGTCTGCTTGTGAAGCCATGCTGGGAATCATTGATCAATCGGTGCTTCTCCAGGTGATTTCAAATAGAGTTTGAAATGATTGCTTCCAGTAATTTGCCTACTATTGATTTAGACTGATTGGGCGGTAGTTAGAGGATAGTGATCCATCCCCTTCTTGAAAATCGGTATTACATTCGCTATCCTCCAGGATTCTGGTACTACACCTGTTTTTAAGGACAAGTTAAACAACTTTGCTAAGGGAATACTAAGATCTTCCTTACATTCCTTTAATACTCTGGCAAATATCTCATCGGGACCAGGTGACTTATTAGGCTTTAGTTTGTCAATTTGCTTACTAACATCGTTACTAGTTACTACTATCTCGCTTAATTTGTTTTCTTCACTATCTCTGAACAGAGTCGGTGTCTCGGGTATCATGTTTAAATTTTCGGTGGTGAAAACTGTTGAAAAATATTTATTCAAATTATTGCTCATTTCTCTGTCGTTATCAGTGAGCTCGCCGGCGTCTGACCGAATTGGTCCAATCTTTTCTCGTGTTTTAGTTTGATACATTTGGTAGAATCCTTTGGGGTTTGTCTTCGCCTCCCTTGCTATCCTTACCTCATTATTCCTCTTTGCTTTCCTTATCTCGGTTTTAACCCTACTCGCCAATACCCTATAATAATCCCGGAGGTGAATTTCGCCACGATTTATCCTTCTACCTATAGCCTTCCTTTGGTCGATGATGTTCTTTAAATAATTATTTATCCATTTAGGGTCATTGTTGTCTGATCTGAGTTTTTTGTATGGTATATTCTGCTTTTGTGCATTAAGTAACTCACTATTTAAATTGATGTGGAACTCGGCAATATCAGATCTCGTTATCAGGTCCGTGTCATCTGTCAGGTTCACAGCCAAGCGCGACACACCCTCTGTCAGCTGCCTCTTTAGACTGTCAAAGTTCGCCCTTCTGAAATCTGGTACTTTAGTGGAATTTTCCTTACGTCTGCCCTGAAAATCTAACTGGAATCTAATTTCTTTGTGGTCGCTGTTTGCAAGTTCGTTCCCTACCTCGACACTGCTAATGAGCTTTTCTCTGTTTGACAGAACTAAATCGAGTATATTATTACCCCGTGTGGGTTCGGTTATATGTTGACTTAGAAAACAGTCCTGGATCGTCTCGAGAAAATTCTCTGATTCTGAGTTACCTGTAAGGTCAGTCCAATCTATTTGGCCAAGGTTAAAGTCGCCTACTATACAGACTTTGTTGTGTATGGAAGCCTTGCACATTTCATCCCAGATAAGTCTCTCGTTGACTATCAAGATTGGGAGGTCTATATATTACTCCTGTGATTAATTTTTCCCTACCGTCGATTAATTCTATCCAAATTGTTTCTGTATTCCGCTCAGTTTTTATTTCCTTATTTATTTCACACTTCAGATTATCCCTAACATAGATTGCTACTCCGCCTCCTTTTCTGGTCTGCCTATCGGTATGGAACAGTTTGTAACCCGCAATTTGGTATTCGACTGGTAACTCACATGTGTCTAGGTTGATCCATGTTTCAGTGAATGCTATTATATCGATTTTTTCGGTACATACCAAGGCCCTAATGTCATCCATTTTGTTTCTCATACTTCTACTGTTCGCGTAGTATACATTTAAGTTAGTCGTGTTCTGAGTCCTCCCTTTACCGCGTTTAGTTTTAAACTCCCTGTCTAATTTAGTTTTGTCGTCATTCCTAACACTATTTCCCTGTAATCTTTCACTTTGTTTACCCTCTCCCACTGCAGTCTCCTCCACCCTCGTGCTCATATGTTCCCCTAGCAGTTTAAAGACTTCGATATCTTTTGAACTGCCCCCTCTAGAGCTCCAGCCAGGGTTGCTACTCCATCCCTAGACAGGTGCACCCCATCCCTAGCATAAAGGTCCCTTCTGCCATAGAAGCTGTCCCAGTTGTCAATGAATGGGACTGATATTGACTTGCAATATCTGCCAAGACGGTCGTTGACACCAACTGCCCTTGACAACCATTCACTGCCAACTTTCCTTCTAGGCAGGACACAGCATATGATAGGGCTCCCTCCCTTAGTCCTAATACGATCTATAGCTGCCTTGAACTTATCAAGAAGCTCCTCGCTCCTACACCGGCCAATATCATTGCCTCCTGCACTGAGGCAGATAATGGGTTTGTTCCCATTACCAGACAAGATATTGTCCATCCTGTCAATTATATCCCCCACCCCAGCTCCTGGCAAACATACCCTCATCCTATTTTTGTTTTTACCACAAAAGGCCCTGTCCATGTACCTTACCTGTGAGTCACCAACAATTAAAGTTTTTATACCTTCCTTGTCATCCCTGTCCCTGACTGTACTAACGTCCAATTCGTCTATCAAGGGACTGAACGGGTTGGTACACTTAGCTGTTGTTGTCGTTGTTGTCGTATCCTTGGTGTACTTCTTCACCACCAGCTTCGTTTTCCCACTACTCACCACCTTCCACTCGCTTGAGTTTTCGTCAGACACTGGCTCTCCTTTTAATTTAGCCAGCTCTGCCTTTAATTTCAGGTTCTCCAACGTGGTCCTCTCAATTTCTTCCTTGGCCCTCGCCAATTGTTCCATGGACCACTCCAGTTTGGTCAACAAATTCACATACCCAAGACCACACATAGCACTGGCCATATCTGATAATTACCCCTCGGGAGCTAACCACAAGGAAAGAAGAAAACACGAAGTTCCCAAGCGCTTTCGTGTAATTCACATCTTCAGGGGTGAGTACAGACTGATGTGTGATGTATGATGTAATTCTGGGCTGTAAGCGCTGGTCTGATATTCAGTCATTACAGCTGATTATCTGGGTGGTTGATGTTCTGATTGGCTGACGGTCGAAGTGGTTGAAGATCTGAGTGATTGGTGCTCTGATTGGCTGAAGGTCTAAGTGGTTGATGGTATGAGGGGTTGATGATCTGATTGACTGACGGTCTAAGTGGTTGATGATTTGAGTGATTGGTGCTCTGATTGGCCGACGGTCTAATTGGTTGACGATCTGAGTGATTGGTGTACTGAATGACTGGCGATCTGAGTGACTGACGATCTGGGTGTCTGACGGTCTCGGTGTCTGACGGTTTGAGTGGCTGACGACCTGAGTGACTGACGCTCTGACTGGCTGATGATCTGAATGGCTGACGCTCTGACTGGCTGACGTTCTGGGTGGTTGACGGCAGACTGACAGACAGGTAGGTACACATGGATGGTTGAGCCCTTGATAACCTAGAGAGAGAGAGAGAGAGAGATACTCTAATAATTACAAATAAACTAACTTGAGAAAAAAGATATAGATAGATAGATAGATAGATAGATAGATAGATAGATAGATAGACAAATAAAATCTCACCCCCTAAAAAGTCCTACACGAATGAACGACTTTCACCAAATCGATATTACTGACGAACCTCAAACCTGAAGTAAGACATTCTACCCCATTAACCCCCATCAACCAACTCCGCATCAACTCCTCGCAACTATGAACAGACGAAAGAGCCACCTAATTGCAACATTGTAATTGCAGATCCATCTTTTGTAACAGAAGTAGTGGAGTATTCTTAAATGATGGAGATTACAGGTAGAATAAAGGCGTACGAGACGATAGCTATAGTGAGTTATTGGATGGGAATATATCGTTAATTAACCTACTCTAATGCTTGAGGAGGCGTTTTACCTGTCGCGTCCGTCCCTACCGGCATACTGGCGATATCCTGTATGTTGATGGTATGTTGTGTATGTTGCTGGTGTATTGTGTATGTTGCTTTCTGGTATGTTGTGTATGTTGCTCCTGTACTGTATGTTGCCAATATACTGTACGTTTTCGATATACAGGTTGACAATCCTTTATCCGAAATCCTTGGGGCCAGAGGCATTTCGGTTTTCGGAATTTTTCGGTTTTCAGAATGGTTAGGGTTTTTTTTTTGTGTGTGTATTAGCCCACCCGGGCATAGATCACTGACCCACATTGGGGCCTGGGGGTCTAAAATATAATAAAAATTATAATAATAATAATAATAATTCATAGGTCTAGGTCGTGTTTCTCACTTTTGATCTTTTATTCATTCTTGTATTTCTTTACTGTATTATTATTTTATTATTACAGTATTATGGTTATTATTATCATTATTAATTTTATTATATATTTTATTATTATTATTATTATTATTATTATTATTATTATTATTATTATTGTAATCATTATTATTTTATTTTGGTGTATAATTATTAAAAATTTTATTTACTATGAATAATTATTATTATAATTATTATTACTATTATATTTTTGCCCCCCAGGCCCCGATGTGGGTCAGTTATCTGTGCCTGGCTGGGCTAATAATCCCTGTTAAAAAAAAAAATATATAATAAAAAAAAAGTCCCACAAAAAACTTTCGGTTTTTAGAGCTTTTCGGTTTTCGGAATTTCGAATAAAGGGTTGTCAACCTGTACTCTATTTTGCCGATATGCTGTATGTTGCCGATTTACTCTATGTTGCCGATATACTGTAGGTTGCCGATATATTGTTTGTTGCCGATATGCTCTATGTTGTCGATATACTCTACATTACCGATACACTGTAGGTCACCGATATACTCTATAGCAAGAAAAGAAGACTGAAGGGTAAGATTTAGATAAAAGAAGAAAGATAACTGAGAGAAAGGAGGGGAGGATAAGAAAGAAATGAAAAGGGGAAGGTGGAGGTGAAGGGGGAAAGAGGGGGAGGTGGAGGGGGAAAAAGGGGGAGGTGGAGGGGGAAAAGAGGGGGAGGTGGAGGTGGAGGGGGAAAAAGGGGGAGGTGGAGGGGGAAAAGGGGGAGGTGGAGGGAGAAAAGAGGGGGAGGTGGAGGTGATGGGGAAAGAAAGGGGGAAGTGGAGGTGGAAAGAGGGGGGAGATGGAGGTGATGGCCAGAACAGTGTTGATCAATATACAAGCCACCTGGTGGATGACATGGACAACTTCTCCCCTCCCTCTCCCCCCTCCCTTCCCCTCCCCTGTGAGATATGGCCTCCCCTCACACCGCTAATACGCTGTAGATGCCAGTCTCCTTTGTCCTCTAAAAGGGTTACGCCTCCCAACCACCGCTGACTTCCTAGGTTTGCCAAGCAGTCCTCGGCCCTCTGATGTCGGCATATAAGTCGAGCCCTGTAACTCCACCATGTCTGAGTTGACTGCAGACCCAGCTGCTCGCTTTAACTCTACTGATGCACTGAGTGAGCCAGGCGACTGTGGTGTTGACCTTGACACCAACGGAGAAGATGGCTTTCAACTAGTTCAGTCCAGGAACAAGCTGAAGGCCGAAAAGGCAGAAAGACTTAGAGACAATCAACTACAACCACAACCCCCCATGAGAGTAAGATTATACTTCCCTGAAGGTACATCACCTGAAGACAAGTATCTCTGGCTGAACGATGCGGAAGACAAATATCCTGAGGCTGAGTTTCGGTTCAGAGTCGGTACACAAGATCATGTTCTGATTAGAAACGACCCAGCAGTCATACAGGATCTCCTCACCAATAGCATAAGGGGAATAACCATGGAACAATCATCCCAACCATCGAGCAAGAAAACCATCTTAATCATAGGGCTCGACCAGTACCAGACCCCTATACTACTAGAAGCCCATCCCTACATCAGAAGGACGAAGCGACTTAGGGGCAAGAATGCAGTCATTGCAGACTTGGTTGGCTCGGAAGACCCACCCAAGACCATTCGAGTCAGTGGTGCCTATCGGACTTTGAAGGTAACTCTCTATCAGCCCCCTAACCGGAGGTGTTACAACTGTCAGCACTGGGGCCATGTGGCCCGGTTATGCCCCTCGACTAAGCCGTGGTGTGGTCTCTGCTCAAGGCAACATGCAACACAGGTTTGCAGAGATACAGTTGCTCAAGGGGGTGTCATCCAACAGAAGTGTATTAACTGCAAAACAGTTGGAGTTCCTGTATGGCACCCTAACTGTTCTAGAGCTCCTAAACCCCTTCAGCGCCCAGACCCGCCACCCAGGCAGGTCTCAAGAAACACTAATGCTGCTAGGGTACTCCCTACGGCCAACCCCTGGCCCGCCCTCCCCACCAAAGCTCCAGGATCATCACCAGCAGTCATCGAAAGATCAGCATGGGGCAACACAGACGTACCGACACAACAGGTAGCTGCCAACACACTCCATGAACACGCACAACGTGAAGAGATCAATGATTTGAAAAATGAAATTAAAGAACTCAAAGCTCAGTTTACAGGTCAAACTGAAATGTTAAGGAGCCTCTGTGATACACTAAAGGAAAAAAACACCACCAACACAGTGCAGCAGCTACGGAAAAATTACAGTCAAACTGAAGACATTCAGATGTCAGTACCAGATGTGGAAACTCAAGACCCACCAGGAACTAGTGTCCACGCAGAGGAAAATAGTGATACTGGTAACAGTTCTACTGATGCTTCTGTGGACATGGTCAGTGAAGATGAACAAGCACAAACAGAAAATGATGGTGATGTCGAGTGTAACCAAAGTGTGTTGTTGTTTGCCAATGAAATATAACAATTGTTGAGCCGTACATGCTCCAGAAATGTTTCAAAAAGGTTAACTGGCCTACTGCCTGCCGAAGGGACAGGCAGCGCAGAAAAGAACAGTATCATACAGTGCCTTTTGCTTCTTTCCAAATACATTTCATAATGGCCAGTGTTAATACCAGACAAAGTTCCAAATACATTTCATAATGGCCAGTGTTAATACCAGGCAAAGATACAGAGCGGTGAAGGTGATGAGTTGGAACATCTCATCCCTTAGAAAACGATACCCTGACCTACACCACAAAGTTGTGACTGAGGACATCGATATTGTGTGTCTGCAGGAGTGTCTCACACCTAATGGTAAGCCCCCACCCAGTCTGCCCAATTATGTGTATTATGATCCTAGTTCTACTCACACATGTTTGATGTATGTTAAGAAGTCACTCCCGCATGTACCTCTTGTATCCAAAAAGACTACCAACCTTCAGTACCATGGGATCACTATCCACCTGGGCAACTCCACACTCAACGTGCTAAACGCCTATGCTCCCTCAGATCAGCTTCAGTACATAGATCTCCCAGACTTTTTACACACTGAGCCCACTGTCCTGATGGGTGACCTGAATACTAGACACAAGAAATTAGGTGACTCCACCACTAACACCAAAGGTAGGAGACTTATCTCACTTCTCAGCGCATATGAAGATGTTCAAATTATAGGTAATAATGAACCAACACACATCTATGGCGGGGGTCTAGACAAATGTATTGGCTTTAATCTATCATACACAACTCATAGCTCTGATGTTGTCACTGATCTTATGTCTGACCACAGCCCAATCCAAGCTAGTATACATGTAGCCAATGGCACCCCCACTGGTGGTAAACACAACAGACGTAGAATCACAGTCAAGCAAGAACATGAAAGCCAGTTCATAGACTTCATCCATGACTGGTACAAGGACTACAAGCCTGACAACTACCAAAGTTTCCATGACGATCTGATAGATAGGACTTATGTATACTTCACCAACAATGCCTCCACCAAAAAAAGGAGAAAACGTGGTCAGCATAATGGGAACAGGCAACAGCAGTGCTATAATGACCCTGAGCTGAAAAAACTCAGGGCTAGGGTCAGGAGGGTTGGTAAGGGTTACAGACAATTTAGAACACCTCAAATGTTACAATTGTATCAAGCTTCCCTTGCTGCTGTCAGGGAACGTGTAAACGAACCCAGACAAAATGCCTGGGAGACATATGTCAACAGCCTGAACCAACACACATCCCTCAGCAAAGCCTGGAAAGACATAAACATAATCAGAGGTAAAAACAGAAGACACGTCTCCCATCCAAACCCTCTGCAAAAGTCAAATGAGCTAATAACAAAGTGGGCTCATGTGTCGAGCTATGACATGTTACCAGCTAGGACTCGGGGACTCCTTGGTGCGAAGTCTGTAGAGAGAAGTAATCTTATTAGCTTTATGCTGGGCAAACAGCACGATGAGTGTGATGTTCCATATACTGAGTGGGAGCTTGACGCCGCCCTCGCCAGGGGTAGGTCTACTTCCCCTGGAGAGGACGGAGTCACCTACAACATCATTAGACTACTAAGGCGCGTGCCAGGCAATCCATTGTTGGTATTGTACAATATGAGTCATGCCGAGGGCCAACTACCCACATCATGGACCAGCAGTATTGTTGTACCAATACCGAAACCAGGACAGCCTGATGCCTTTCGTCCCATATCACTAACCAGCTGCCTGTGTAAAACCTTTGAGAGGATGGTTCTTGGCAGACTCTTATATAGAATCAGAGAACACATGTCTCCTAACATAAATGGCTTCACCCATGGTAAAGGTGTACATAATTGCATCACCACATTCCTAACTGTGCATGGTGATGAAAGGCACAGATACACCACATTTCTTGACCTAAAAGCTGCATTTGATATTGCCAATAGGCAACTGATATTGTACGAACTAGCCAAAATGGATATAGGAGGTAGGCTGTTACACTGGATAAGTGGTTACCTAACCAACAGAAGGGCTGCTGCACTGTTTCAGGGTTACAAAAGTGAAGTTAAAGATATGCAACTTGGTACCCCTCAAGGTGGAGTACTTAGCCCCACTTTGTTCAATGTTCTTATGAATGCATTATTAAATTTAATACCAGACAACCCCAGCAATATCTCAATCAGCTATGCTGATGATATTCTTATACATACTAAAACTCATCGTGAAATGCAAACCACCCTGAACCATGTATACGCAGCCTGTGAGAACCTCGGTCTTATTATCTCCACTGACAAAACTAAGGTGTTCAACAAACAAGCTGGTAACCGCAAACGCGGCCCCGCCAAGTTCAAGATAGGTAACAACACTATTGACTATGTTTCTTCTTTTAAATATCTTGGTGTTTCCGTCCCTTGTACCCTACCTGCCATACAACAGCTAACCCGCCAATGTACTGACAGACTGAGACCTCTTAGAAGTGTAGCGGGGTACAGCCCGTACTATGGTGCTAATATTAGAATTGTTAAAACAATGTACCTAGGCTATATAAGATCTCTGATAGATTACCACGCACCAGCCCTGGTCATTCGTGACGGGAAAAGCGTTGACAAGCTCGAGAAAATGCAAAATAAAGCCCTCAGAATTATCCTAGGATGTCCCATGAGCACTAAAGTACTTAATATGAGGAAAGAACTAGGTATACCCAGTGTTAAAGATAGAATAATTGAAGTCAACCTCATGATAGCCCTGAGGCTTCTGCGTGGTGATCCTGATAACATTGTTTCCTTAAAATTGCTAGAATGTATGAACCATGGGACTACTGAGTCTAAATGGATCCAAACTACAGCTACACATATGAAGATGTTTGGACTAGACCACCTGTACAAAGTTGAGACACAACAGCGCTTCCTGCCACCCTGGCGGACAGTTCCCTTCGATATCACAATACCGACGTATCCGCCTAAACAATTAATTATACAAAGCATTTATCTCCAACACACTGCCAAATTGAGAGCTCTTGAACACATACACACTCTACAGACTGATGATAATATCACACAGACCATCTACACTGATAGATCTCTAAACACCGCCTGTGGGAGGGCTGGAAGTGCTATTGTTGTGACTCAACCTGACGGTAATATAATTGAGAAAGGAGTTAGAATTAACAACTGGGCATCCACTCTACAAACTGAATTAGTTGCCATACTCACAGCTATTAAATTCATTGAAACCACTGTTACTGACAGTCTCATCATCACTGACTCTCTATCCTCACTACTTGCCCTTGGCACCCTCGACACAGGTTGTCACGCTCTTATCTCTGAAGCCAGACATAAATATGCGTGCCTTGTTGACCGGGGTGTCAGGGTCAAACTGTTGTGGATCCCCTCTCACATAGGCCTCATAAAACATGACAGAGTTGATGCCCTCGCCAAACTCGCGTCTAACAAAGACACCGTTGAATACAATTTGGGTCTGTCAAAAAGAACCCTTAAAACTGCAATTAGGAAAGAGCTTATTGATGAGTTTGACGCAAGTAGACAAGTGCAAACAGGCACTAGTCGATCCATAGGTTACCATGATGAGATGTATCAAGTGAAACATGTATATGGAGCAAGTAACAAGATCACTAGATTACAAGATGTTGTAACCGCTAGATTAAGGTTAGGATATAAGTACCTTTGGCAGTATGTTCCTCAAGCAGATGTAAACAAAACTAAATGTAAAGTGTGTGGCCATACATATGGCCACACACTTGAACACTACGTCCTCGACTGTGTGAAGATAGAACCTTTTAGGGACAGGTCCAAGCACACTGTGTGTGAAATGGCACAACACTTCATCTCTAATGGCAAGATAGCCGACATATTAAGATTGTATCCACTTTTTTGCACTTAGTAACTATATCAGTTCTCATGTACAGAACCAAATACGCAATGTGCTTGAATACCTCCCACGTAAATGTGAATAACAAAGTGTGAGGCCAGACATACTGCCTCACACGCCTGTTCTCACGCATATGTGAATAAGTTACCCTCTATGTATAGAACTAAACAAATAATGTAAATGAAATACTGTGTAACTTTCAGTGCCATAATATCCTGACAACGGGGTTAATTATTATGACCCTTTGTAAACCCTACTCTGTAATCCTTTTGCGCTACCGCTCACAGGATGAGTGTGGGGTGCACAATAAAGTAGCCTCTGCAAGCAGCAAAATAAAAAATCACCACCCTGTGAGCTGGAGGGGGGGGGGAGGGGGGAGACAATACACAATGGTCAAGGGGGGAAGGGAGGAGGTATTAAGGGGAATGGGGGATAAATGGTGATAGAAGTACAGAGAGAGAGAGAGAGAGAGAGAGAGAGAGAGAGAGAGAGAATCATTGGATGTCACAACTCATACGGCATCTCAACAAACAAACCTTAGTTCTATATGCCTCCACCTACAACAACAACAACAACAATAAACAGCTACCCTCATCTACAGAGCTAAAATATTACTAATAACATTGGAAAATTAAGTTACAAGCACAATATCTCAGTTAGAATCCCACCACCGCCACCAATTGTCTCAACACGTCAGCATTACGTCACTATAGCATCTTTACTATATAATCACCACACCACTATAATTCCTTACTGTATCATCACTACCATGGCATTTGTATCACCACCTAAACCCTAATCTCATCACTAAATTCATTTGTTTTCACCACTTTTATAACTTTCACCATAACTTGTCATTTTTACCATTCAAGATATTTTTTCAACCTCCATAATTATCACTACAAGTCATCATCACAACTCACCACACTTTTATTTCATTCACACTGCTATAACTGAGCATTATCACTGTATTCATCACAGCCTTCCATCATCACCACAAGTTATCACCAATACACCAGTCATCACCACCAGTCATCACCAACACACCAGTCATCACCACCAGTCATCACCAATACACCAGTTATCACCAAAAGTCATCACCAATACACCAGTCATCACCAATACACCAATCATCACCAACACACCAGTCATCACCACAAGTCATCACCAATACACCAGTCATCACCACCAGTCATCACCAGTACACCAATTATCACCAAAAGTCATCACCAATTTCACCAGTCATCACCAATACACCAATCATCACCAACACACCAGTCATCACCACAAGTCATCATCACACCAATCACCACCAACACCCCACTCATTACCACAAGTCATCATCACACCAGTCATCACCACAAGTCATCACCAACACACCAGTCATCACCACAAGTCATCACCAATACACCAGTCATCATCACAAGTCATCACCAACACACCAGTCATTACTACAAGTCATCATCGATACACCAGTCATCACCACAAGTCATCACCAATACACCAGTCATCACCACAAGTCATCATCAATACACCAGTCATCACCACAAGTCATCACTAATACACCAGTCATCACCACAAGTCATTACCAACACACCAGTCATCACCAATACACCTGTCATCACCACAAGTCATCACCAACATACCAGTCATCATGACAAGTCATCACCAATACACCAGTCATCATCACAAGTCATCACCACAAGTCATCACGAATACACCAGTCATCACCACAAGTCATCATCAATACACCAGTCATCACCACAAGTCATCACCAATACACCAGTCATCACCACAAGTCATTACCAACACACCAGTCATCACCAATACACCTGTCATCACCACAAGTCATCACCAACATACCAGTCATCATCACAAGTCATCACCAATACACCAGTCATCATCACAAGTCATCACCACAAGTCATCATCAATACACCAGTCATCACCACAAGTCATCACCAACTCACCAGTCATCACCAACACACCAGTCATCACCGCCAGTCATCACCAGAGGAAGGCTCCCGGGGCCGCCCAACTTATACATTTAGCTCAGGTCTGTGTGTAACTGTTTCCTACATCGCTAAAACCCCGATGACTAGCAGAATCCTCTCTCTCTCTCTCTCTCTCTCTCTCTCTCTCTCTTCTTTTCCCTTCCTTCCTTCCTTCTTTCCTCGTTCACGCCCAGGCACCCCCAGTTGTAAATGGGTACCTAACTTGTAGATGGGGAAGTGAAAACGGCTAAGTTCAGTGCCAGTCATAATGCCTCCTTGTGTACCAAAAGCTTAGTATTAAAGTGTGTTGTATCTATGGGATGTGTGGTCCTGTTTGTATGGAATTTCTATAGAAAAAATAGTTAAAACTGCCTTAAGTTGCGTTGACATGAATACTTAGTTATGCTGGTTGGCTTGTCTGGGCGGCAAAAAAATTACAAATATCTTTTATTGAGTCAGTCAGTCAGTGAGTGAGTCAGTCAGTGAGTGAGTGAGTCAGTCAGTCAGGATAGGTGTTTATAGAGCTACTACACCACATAATTATATTCTTCTTGATAAATTTGTAAAGACTGAAGCAGTTAATAGTACTTGCGTCAAATATATCATCTTTTACTTCAAGATTATTAAAAATAAAAAATATTTTGCTACCTGTAGCGAACATTTTAGAAGGTAAACTAATATATGATTGTTTATAAGTTGTGTACACGTGTTTAATAATACATTTACTGTAAGTCGTGTTATAACTGGTTATTAATTGTTTGTGGCTATCATTTGTTTGTATCTTGTTTGCAACTGTTACTTGTTTATACCTGACACTTGCTTATGCCTGTCACTTTTTTATACCTGACACTTGTTTATACCTGACACTTGTTTATATTTGACACCTGTTTATATTTGTTTATTGTTGTCAGTCACTAAGGCTAGCCAAGCTGGTCTCGGATTAACTGTCTATATCTAAGCAAAAATGGTAGACAAAATGTCGTCGTAATTACACTGGAACTGTACTAATACCAGGAAGAAGGAAAACATGGAACTTAACCTAACCTAACCTAACTTAACCTAATCTAACCTAATTTAACTTTGAGAATCTATTTTCTTGGATTTTTTTTATTGTAAGAACTAAAACCCAATACTGAACCCTGAACCTTTGAACCCCCTGGAAATCTGACCCCCTGGAAATCTGACCCCCTGGAACCCTGGACCTCTGGAAATCTGACCCCTTGGAAACCTGAACTCCTGGAACCCTTGACCCTTTGAAATCTGAGCCCCTGGAACCCTTAACCTCTGGAACCCTAAACCCCTGTAAACCTGAACTCTTGGAACCCTGCACCTCTGGAGATCTGAGCCTCTGGAACCCTTAACCCCTGGAACCCTAAATCCCTGAACTCCCGAACCTCTGAACCCCTAAACCCCTGAACCCTTGAACTTCTGAACCTCTGAACCCCTGAATCACTGGTGGAAGTAAGGGGGACATAAATTTAAGTAATGGAACCCGATATTTTGAGAGTAAGTGACAATTTTATTGGTTAGGTTAGGTTAGGTTAGGTTAGGTTAGGCTAGGCTAGGCTAGGCTAGGCTAGGCTAGGTTAAGTTAAGTGAGAGTTTCATTGGTTAGGATTATTAATTTTTGTATATAGAAGAAAATACCAACAAAAAATCGCCTTAATTATTTAGATATATGGCTCTGTTATCTCCCTCAGGGTTTCAGGGCTTCAAGAGTTCGGTGGTTCAAGGGTTCGGTGGTTCAAGGGTTCGGTGGTTCAAGGGTTCGGTAATAGGGTTTTTTGTTTTGTTTTTTGTAGACCTGGACGGGTACATCTCTCCCACAGAGTTTGAAGGAGCTTTTATATTAGTACAAAATTAATCTCCAACCAGTACTATTTATATTGTATCACGTTTAAGCATTTTAAAGTTAATGCTTAATCCAAGTGGTTCATTTGGTTATCTTCAGGGGGAATGAGTTAAGGTTTTGTGAGCATCGAGTCTTTCATTTGTTTGCGTCTGGTAGTTGAGAGGGGCGAGTCCTTACCTCACATCCCTCACTCTCTTAAATTACTGGTTTCGTTTCACTCAATTTATCCCTCGTAAGAGTGAACGAATGCAATTTGAAAAATATAAGATAAAAAAACATTGGGCAAAGGGGACGGTAAAAAAACTGACGGTGTGAGACAAGAACAAATATGACCGATACTGTAAATACATATATAATACAAGCATTTTCTCATTATATTTCCGCTGCACGATAATGATTGCGATTCCCATTATTTTGACGTTAATGCATTGCCTCATCTGTCCATGCAATATTGCTAAAATATCGTCTCAAACTCCTAGTAATTTTCTCTTAAAATTTTCATGTTATCTTGGCAACGTTCGCTCAGAAAGCTCCTTACCCAGAAGGAAATATATATATATTCTCTCTCTCTCTCTCTCTCTCTCTCTCTATCTCTCTCTCTCTCTCTCTCTCGGGTCAAGTATGTGTGTTGTTGTGTGGGATGAGATGAGCGAGAATCACGTGTATAGCCTTGGGTAAAAGAACCTCTCTAGCCTGCCTTAAAACCTTCCTCTTCAACATTCACAATAGAACAATTATTCTTCTCGGCTCTTTGTTTCTGTTACTAGGTACACAATGAACATTTTCCTAAACACATGAACATTTATCTATCTTCTCCCTCACTTATTCTTTACCGTTTGTGAACATTTCTTTCGTCACGTTGAACACTGAATTTTGCCGATTCAACATTTAGTCGGTCACTCTAAGACTTCACCTGAGCCCGAGCGAGCATTTTATTTACTGTCATCAGCATTTACTTGGCAACAATGTGAATACTGATTTATTCAACCTTGTTAACTTATATCTGGTAACACTGAGCACTGCGGAACACGATTATTTACTCATTAATTTTCATATTTATTTTCATTATTATCTGTGTGTGTGTGTGTGTGTGTGTGTGTGTGTGTGTGTGTGTGTGTGTGTGTTTATCTGGTACTACTGCTTTGTCTGGAATCTCTTACCTCTTATCTGGCAATACTGTAAAACCTTGTATGTTTGTTTTTTTTACCTGGCCAACACTTACCTGTCAGTACTTTGAGCATTTATTTGTATACACTGTTAGCGTTTATTTGTCAACACCGCGAGAATTTATTTACCTACTTTAGCGACTTTAACCCGTCAGTATAGTAAACATTAAGGTATCCACAGCATTTACTTGTCATTATTACCGGCATTTATTTGCATACGTGGACAACAGCATTTATCCTGCCAATATTATAATCATTTATTTGTATACGTCAGTGATATTTGTCTCTTAAAACTTGGAGCATTTATAAGTGACTCTTGTTACTGTATAAAGTAGTGTTACAGGTGACTCTTGTTAACTGCATAAGGTCAAGTTACAGGTGATTCTTATTATTCTATACAGTACTAATGAATATACTAATTACCTATGTTTCCTACAACACTAAAACATTATCATTCATCTACAACAATAAATCAAGTCATGAATAACTAGTAACTTCGATACAGCGAGAGTTTATTTAATGTATGTAATTATTCAGCTTCTGGCAGCGTGTATAAAGTTGCCAGTGATCGTCAGGAGAATGTATGGAATGTATGAAGCTTTTTAATGATTTATCATGACTCTTTTACAAGCTTAGTCACATAAGTCAATGTATGTAAAGAGAGGAAACTATAGTCGTTATTTCTTGAGTCTGGTAGAGTAAATTATGTTATTATTTTCGTGGACACGAGAGACTCTTCTATTACACCATCCACCATAACATAACACTATCTGCCATAACATAACACTATCTACCATAACACAACACTATCTACCATAACATAACACTATCTACCATAACATAAGACCATCTACCATAACATAACACTATCTACCATAACATAACACTATCTACCATAACATAACACCATCTACCATAACATAACACCATCTACCATAACATAAAACTATCTACCATAACATAACACCATCTACCATAACATAACACTATCTACCATAACATACCATTATCTACCATAACATAACACTATCTACCATAACATAAGACCATCTACCATAACATAACACTATCTACCATAACATAACACTATCTACCATAACATAACACCATCTACCATAACATAACACTATCTACCATAACATAACACGATCTACCATAACATAACACTATCTACCATAACACCATAACACTATCTACCATAACATAACACTATCTACCATAACATAACACCATCTACCATAACATAACACTATCTACCATAACATAACACTATCTACCATAACATAACACTATCTACCATAACATAACCCTATCTACCATAACATAACACCATCTACCATAACATAACACCATCTACCGTAACATAACACTATCTACCATAACATAACACTATCTACCATAACATAACACTATCTACCATAACATAACACTATCTACCATAACATAACACTATCTACCATAACATAACACTATCTACCATAACATAACACTATCTACCATAACATAACACTATCTACCATAACATAACACCATCTACCATAACATAACACTATCTACCATAACATAACACTATCTACCATAACATAACACTATCTACCATAGCATAACACTATCTACCATAACATAACACTATCTACCATAACATAACCCTATCTACCAAAACATAACACTATCTACCATAACATAACACTATCTACCATAACATAACCCTATCTACCATAACATAACACTATCTACCATAACATAGCACTATCTACCATAACATAACACTATCTACCATAACATAACACCATCTACCATAACATAGCACTATCTACCATAACATAACACTATCTACCATAACATAACACTATCTACCATAACATAACACTATCTACCATAACATAACACTATCTACCATAACATAACACTATCTACCATAACATAACACCATCTACCATAACATAACACTATCTACCATAACATAACACTATCTACCATAACATAACACTATCTACCATAGCATAACACTATCTACCATAACATAACACTATCTACCATAACATAACCCTATCTACCATATTATAACACTATCTACCATAACATAACACTATCTACCATAACATAACACTATCTACCATAACATAACCCTATCTACCATAACATAACACTATCTACCATAACATAGCACTATCTACCATAACATAACACTATCTACCATAACATAACACCATTTACCATAACATAACACTATCTACCAGAGCACCATAACACTATCTACCATAACATAACACTATCTACCATAACATAACACTATCTACCATAACATAACACTATCTACCATAACATAGCACTATCTACCATAACATAACACCATCTACCGTAACATAACACTATCTACCATAACATAACACTATCTACCATAACATAACACTATCTACCATAACACAACACTATCTACCATAACATAACACTATCTACCATAACATAACACTATCTACCATAACATAACACTATCTACCATAACATAACACTATCTACCATAACATAGCACTATCTACCATAACATAACACCATCTACCGTAACATAACACTATCTACCATAACATAACACTATCTACCATAACATAACACCATCTACCATAACATTACTCTATCTACCATAACATAACACTATCTACCATAACATAACACTATCTACCTTAACATAACACGATCTACCATAACACCATCTACCATAACACCATAACACCGTCCACCATCGCACCAATAACCCTCGCCTTAGTATATAGTGAAGATCGCGTATTAGACATTGCGGATGATAAAGAAGAAATAACACTTTAACGACGAGTGCCTCTGCCACCTAGTGTGTGTGTGAGAGCCTTCCCCTATTGTAGAGAGAAAGAGTTCATAAACACCGGACTAGGAATCTATATTCGTTAAAAAATAAGAAGGAATGGAGGGGGGGGGAGGGAGGGAGGACATGATGAATTTCAATTTTGTGTAGCGGGGAGACAAGCTGTACAATTATCGCCTTTATTTCCGTGTGCTGGCGAGAGTTGAGGTATGTTCAGGCATAAATAAGACTCGTAGTAAAGACGCGTCAATAATCCATTACACTGGGGAACAAAATTCAACTTTTTGTCAGTAAATTGAGGTCACTGATTTCAAATATGGCACCGGTTTTTTTCTATCGGGTCTAGTTTTGTTGCGGTGAGTTACCTACCATTTACTACTATATATAGTTAGACTACCATAAACTACTGCTAAAAATCTAAACCAGCACACAGAGAGGAATTACCAAACACGTAGAATTAGTTTTTAATTACTTTTATTTACCTTGACAAGCATATTTTGGATTCATCATTTGCTTTTGTGAACTATGCCAGATTTATTCAGGCACAAACTTGCGTTTAATGGACTGTCTTGAATATCGCCTCTCAGTGCAGTCTCGCTGAATGCTCCAGCAATAGTCCGCCATCATGTGAATGTCCCAGCGACCTTGATACCTGTCTTCCATGACTTTGATATCCTGGTGAAAGCGTTCACCTTGCTCATCACTCACGTCCCCCAAGTTTGCCGGAAACAGTTCAAGATGACTGTTCAGGAAATGCATCTTACTGCTCATGTTGCAACCTAACACAAGGAAACTTTCCATCAAAGATTCAACGAGCTTTTTATAGTCCTCTGATTTCCTGTTTCCAAGAAAGTTCCTTACAACAGAAACGAATGCTCCCCATGCATTTCTCTCAACATCAGTCATGGATTGAGTGAAGGCTTGGTTTTAATCAGCGTCCTAATTTGAGGGCCGTCGAAAATGCCTGCTTTGAGTTTTTCTAGCGTTATAACAGGGAACACTTCACACAGATACTTAAAACAGTCACTGTCAGTATCGAGCGCCTTGACAAACTGTTTCATAAGGCCCAGCTTGATGTGAAGGGGCGGGAAAACAATTTTTTCACGTTCCACTAGGGGTTCATAAATGATGTTCTTTTCCCCAACATTGAGGCTTTCCCTAACTGGCCATTCCTTCTGAATCCAGTGTCTGTCTTTGGCTCTGCTGTCCCAGAGGCAGATAAAGCAAGGAAATTTTGTATACCCACCTTGCTGTCCTAGCAAAAAATTGACCATTTTTAGATCAACACAGATGATCCATTTGTGTTTTTCATATTTGAGTAGCTCCAAAACCGTTTTGATGTGTTCATATTTTTCTTTCAGGTGTACTGAGTGTCCTATGGGTATTTCGCCAAAGATGTTGCCTATATGTAATAAAACACACTTCAGACTCCGCTTAGAGCTATCTATAAAGAGGCGCCACTCTTTCGGATCATAACCTGGAGCTCCCATCGCGGTGACTAATCCAGAAATATCAAAACTAGACCTGATCTGCACAAACGAATGCCATTTTCAGAATCTGTGACCTCAAATCTACCAGAATCAAGTGTCAGAACTCATGCAACCGAAAGTGTGTTCCCCAGTGTTATCATTCCTTGAGCTGAGGAATGATATATTTCAATTGCTTTATAGGTTAGGGATAGTAGTGGGTAAACGCCAGAGCTCAGCGGTGGACGAAACATTTTAGCATGGAACGTTGTGCTGGGGAAGGCTGGAGGGCCGGCTAGTCCCCCTGCTGGTATCACATCTGATAGGATTGAGTCGAGTTATGATTAATGGTGTTCCCCGACAGTTCCACGGACTAGAAGGAAGGGGGTCGTATAGCGATATATGAAAATTGTATAAAGCGTATATGGCAGGTATAACGAAGTGCTGGGACCCAGGAAAGCCTCCTCGCTGTGTGCTGGGGGAGGCGCTGGTGCCGGGTTGTACGACTGTGGCTCATCTTCTCCCCCAAAAACTTTCATAGGGATTGCGGTACAGTAGAGGAGTGACCCCAGGGTGAATACATTCTTATCAATCACATTACACACATTATCCCACTTTATGTTATTACCCCCCTGAGCACCTTGGGAATGATATATTTCAATTGCTTTATAGGTTAGGGATAGTAGTGGGTAAACGCCAGAGCTCAGCGGTGGACGAAACATTTTAGCATGGAACGTTGTGCTGGGGAAGGCTGGAGGGCCGGCTAGTCCCCCTGCTGGTATCACATCTGATAGGATTGAGTCGAGTTATGATTAATGGTGTTCCCCGACAGTTCCACGGACTAGAAGGAAGGGGGTCGTATAGCGATATATGAAAATTGTATAAAGCGTATATGGCAGGTATAACGAAGTGCTGGGACCCAGGAAAGCCTCCTCGCTGTGTGCTGGGGGAGGCGCTGGTGCCGGGTTGTACGACTGTGGCTCATCTTCTCCCCCAAAAACTTTCATAGGGATTGCGGTACAGTAGAGGAGTGACCCCAGGGTGAATACATTCTTATCAATCACATTACACACATTATCCCACTTTATGTTATTACCCCCCTGAGCACCTTGGGATTAGTCATACGCACATAAATAGTCTAAAACATTAAAATCACAACAACAAAAAATCTTCTTCCGAAAAAAACTCAACGATGGTAAATATACTTATAAAAAAATAATAATTAATCACCCAAGTCGAAGCCACAACCAAGACTACGTAAGACGCCTGACCTTGAGAAGACCTTATATAAAAAGTTCTCTTGAATACAGCGTTAACTGACACTAGGAATGAACCATTACTACCGCAGGATAAATCATCTCCAGCGATTAGAAATTAAATTTTTAGTTCGTTCTCGGCAGGATTTACGGCAGAGCTTCAGCAATTAGCATGTAGTTATGGCAGGTGGTGTGGTGGCTCTTGCTATATATATTGCTCTGTCTCACACAACATTTGGTCGTTGCTATACGCTACGCTAGACGAACTCCTTCATTACGCCGAGTTACCGTGGTTACTACACCCAGGCGTCTTATTACCTTACCTTACGCTAAGTGACTGCTAAAGTACAGAAAAATATTATTAACCATGACTCAGTATTTATGAGACACAACCCTGAAGTACTGTACCGCGTCTGGGAGGGTATAAACATCTGTCGTAAGTCAGAGTTACTGCATGATGTTTGTGGATCTCTTGTGAGCCTCTCCGAACACTGTCCTTCGTGACTTTGGCAACATTAGTCTGTTTGTAGGTTGAGGTGTTGCCCTGAGGTCTTCCTGTATAAGTTTCAGTATTTTTTGTATTTATTATTTAAATTTATTGACATTGAAAATTTTCTAAGGACACTGGAGGTGAAATTAGTAAGACAGTGAGCTATGTATGTTCATGAGATCACATAAACATGTACACTAGTAATACATACATACATACATACATACAAACACAAGGATATACAGTACATGCTGACTTGTACTCGTATACCATACACGCTGTACAGTACATGCACACAAACCGCCTCGCACACACACACACACACACAAACACACACACACAAACACACACACGCACACACACACACACACACCTTATATTACCACCATCAAACACTCTTCTATGGTAGTTCTATAAATCATACTACTAATAAAGACGAGCCTATGGGTGGTTAGGTTAGGTTAGGTTTGGTAAGGTTAGGTTAGGTTAGGGTAGGTGATTATGTACCTTTGATTTATGAAATACTATACTGTGTGTGTGTGTGTGTGTGTGTGTGTGTGGGACCAAAAGTGTTATGTCAACTATAAATATTGAAGGTCACTTGTAAACAATGTGTACAAACCTACACTCTCGGATACACTATTACAAACTATTGTACACAACGTAATAGTTCCTTGAAAAGTGTCGAAGAAAGTTTGTACAGTAACTCTAACGTGTATAAATGACGTCTGCTTAGTGAATAGTCATACTAACTTCTTAAATAATATAAAGATAATCACCTCTCTTCCTTTACTGTGATATATATATATATATATATTTTGGTAGCAACTGTAGTGATGTTTACGTTGGTAAGACTGAATAAAATTATAACCTTCTGTCCCGTAGGTGAACTGACGATATCATTCACTACTAGAAGAACAATATACCTGTATACTATACCAATGAACAATCCAAGCAGGTAAAATCGGGGAAACGTAAGTGTGATTTATACTTGAAGAATCGACCTCCCCAAATTCTTTATGTAGAGTGGGCTGGGGTGGAGGTCCTACAGGTGGAGGTTAGAGGTGTCCTGGGGTTAGGTTAGGTATTTGGGGGTGTTTTAAGGGGAGGGGGAGGCGTGGGGTTGTTTTAGGAGAGGTGCTTAGAGGGGTTAAGGGAAAGGGAAAGGAAAATGGCATGTTTTAGGTGGAGACGCTTCGAGGTATTAACGGGTTGGGTTGGAGGAATGTAATAGACACAGACACTGTTAAGTAAAACATGTAACTGTGGGTTATAGGGCACGGTACTGTCTCTTATAGACGTAACACAACCTATTAACGGAGCTAATGTTCGGTACAGTAAATATAACAGGCGCTAATCACATAAACTGTTGACATTTTTTTTTTTTTTTAATACATGAATAATCCCAGAGCTTCGTGTCCTTGTTTGTATGATTAGTATATAAATAGATACGGGTTAAACGGAGGGATCTGGTGTGTGTGTGTGTGTGTGTGTGCCGCCCTGTATGTTATTTCATAGCCCGTGTTTCTGCTTTGTTTTATTTTTTTTTTTTCACTCGAGGCATGAGTTAAATAATAATAATAATAATAATAATAATAATAATAATAATAATAATAATAATTAATGGTTTATTGAAAAAGTTCTGCAGCCCGGGGGCTGAAAATATACATTGGACATAAATGACTTATTACATACATTGGTGGTTTAACAAAAGCCTTCATTAGGGAAAGGTAAAGGAACACACAGTGAACATACAGATTAATGTAGGTGTTGAACAGCAAACTCGTAGTGTAGTAACTCCCTCCCAGCTGGTGTTAGGAGGAACTCACGTGGTGTAGTAGTTCCCTCAGATGGTGTTATGAGGGACCTGGCGTGGTGTAGTAATTCCCTCGCAGATGGTGTTATGAGGGGCCTCACGTGGTGTAGTAATTCCCTCACAGATGGTGTTATGAGGGGCCTCACGTGGTGTAGTAATTCCCTCACAGATGGTGTTATGAGGGGCCTCACGTGGTGTAGTAATTCCCTGTTGTGTGTCTGTGTGTGTGTCTGTGTGTGCGTATTAGGATGTACTGTTGTTTTTAATGGGTGTACATAGTCACAGGCCTGGCATTTGACATTATTAGGGACCTGCCACTCTTTGCCATAAACAGATAAAATGTACCGGGAACTTTCCCCCCACACACACATCATTCTCTCACTTTATGTAACTTGACAGAACCTATGACCCTTCAGGCTTTTACGCCCTTAATGTACGAGTCATAAAGGCAAGTATGAACTTTTCATACTTCCCTGTTGGGCGCTGTAAACGCTTTTGTGCTTCACCTTGCACAGGATGTGAGGGGGTGCCCAATAAACTAGCCCCCTCCGGGGCAAATCTAAATCTGAATAGGTGTACATTTTAGTGTTAAGGTAAACTTAATATATCACCCAGATTTTCTAAGGGGATTTTCGGTACCTCAAAATATAACAGTTTAAGTGTGTACTGAGTGTGTTATCATGGTTTAAGTGTGTAGTGAGTGTGTTAAGATGGTTTAAGTGTGTAGTAAGTGTGTTATCATGGTTTAAGTGTATAGTAAGTGTGTTATCATGGTTTAAGTGTGTAGTGAGTGTGCTAGGATAGTTTAAGTGTGTAGTAAGTGTGTTATCATGGTTTAAGTATGTAGTGAGTGTGTTTTATGTTATTTTGGGTTATATTTAAGTAGCCAAATTTCTGCTTCTCTCTCAACTGTCAGACTGAAACGTGATATTTTTTTTTCCTTTTAATTGTGGGTGATCGTAGTCAACACACACCTCAAACTTCCCAGGACTGGGATATCTGCCGATGTGCGAGGTATATGGTGTGTGTGTGTGTGTGGGTTAGGGGGCAGGGAAAAAACACTTTTATTTGAGTTGCAGGCTGCACTTTTCAGGCATCGTTTGTATGGCTGTAACAAACACCTGTGCAAAATTTCATGCCATTTCATGCATACTTACCCTGCCGCATCGCGAACGACTTTTTGTCAACTTTTAGTGTATACCAAAAATTAGGTGTCATTTAATGTTATCCAGGATAATGATAAATTTTACATGGGTGACATCGATTTAATTCACATGTTATTTTACAGGTACACCGTATAGAAAATCATTACAAGTTCATATTGAAATTCTTTTTTGTGCGGAACCTTGGCATCATTTTCCTAGACAATAATCTTTGCCTAATATATCCATCTCTCGATTCGTATCCCGTCACTTCAGTGCAAGCTTCAGTCATCACTTTTATGCCTCTCTCGACCGCCTGAGTGCTGTTTGGCCACTTGGGCACCACTAATGGTGTCTCAATAATGTCATTAACCTGTAGATTTGACAGAGAAGCAATGTAAGGAGGCTCAGTCTTGAGTTCATTCCTCCAGTTAATCATGGAATGATAGTTTTTTGCTTGCCACTTTAGTTTCGGAGTCACCACCTTTCTCATGTTGACTACAGGAGGCACATCCTCATTCCCATCTCCATCTTTACCCTCCTCATCAGTATAGTTTAACAAATTCTCGTCAACAGCAGCATCAGAATCTTCCTCCTCCTCTTCAGATCTGCCAGTGCATTCTTCCTTTTGCTGATTCTCCTCTCTAATTTTTCTTATCATTGAGACAGCTTTTTCTCTAACAGTCATGTCCTCATCTGCACACATACCAAGAAGAAGTTGATCTGTGTGGGCGAAGTATGCATTTCTCTGGACAGCCTTCTTCACTATCGTCTCCTCCTCACTATTCAGGTGTTTCATATATAGCAGGGACTGGAATACATTCCTTGAGCCGTGTGTTACGTAAGGGTGTATCTTGATGTAAAACCACATTGGAGCACTGAACTTTATTATTGTAATGACAATTCTTTTCAACTCATGGCTGGGTCTTGATGTTGCTACATACAGCCTGAGGATTCTACTCCATAAGGTGTTCCACCTTGACACACAGGGAGGACCTGGCTCAATAGCAGCCAAGTCATCTTCAACAACACCTGTGATAACTCCTTTACAAATCCTATACAGGTATTTCTGATCCCAGGACAGATCTTTCTCCACTTCATCATTAAACACAGGGAAATCAGGGAAACTGACTGGCTGGAAGGCGACAACTGGAAGCTCAGACAAAGACTCCTTGATCTGCTTTCCAATGGGACCACGCCAATGCTCAGGACCACTTGGTTTACCATCATAGTGATAAAAAACTGCGCGGAAAGGCAGCTCATTTCCGTGAAGCTGACATATGAAATAATGGAGCGGGTGACCAAGTAACATTTCAAGATGATGAATGACTCCATTTTCTGATCCTACATTTACATTGGTTCCATTACAACCAACACACACAATGGGCTGCTGGGTTAGATTTTTCTCCACCAGAAACTCGTGAATAGTTTTGGCAATCTGCTTTCCGTGTCCAGTCTTGGGAGTCACATGTGAGATATTCATTGCCAGGCTCAACCATGATGACATAATGATCTTTCACCATCATCCTCGAACTCCATTTCTCGGTCTTCTCATTCTTTATCATCACACGAGTGGCGGTCTTTTTACCATCAAAATAGAGTGACGTCAAATTATATAAACTAGCCATCTCAATTTCTTGCCTCTTAAATCGGTATTTTTGTCTCGCATCCCGCAGCTTATGTGGTCCAACAACTTGACTCTTGTCATCCTTTGTGATAATGCCATAGTCAGTTAAGGTGGCAGTAGCAATGGCAGCTCCAGCATAATCACTAATCAAGTATCGGTCACAAGCGGCAGCCAGTGAAGGGAGTCTTGTCCGGTTCTGTGAACTGGTGTCTGTCAGAGCCCTTGGATCAGGGACAAAATCAGCATCAGTATTGACGAGAGGAATATCTCTTGAATCATCTGAATTATCCTCAACATAAGGAATATCTCCAGCTACCAGATATCTATGTTTTTGCTCAAGCTGTCTCCTAACTCTGTCCGCATCATGCTTCTCTCTTGCCGTCACTCTGTCCCACATCTTCGTCACTTTCATGTCAACCCCTGCAATCTTCATCTTCCTATCACCTCGCTGTTCAAGGACAAGACAACTTAAATGAAATAAGAGATATGAAAAGAAAGTTGATAAACACTGAACAGAACATTGCACCGCCACAGCGGCTGTTTGGCTAGTACTGTAGGTAAATTTAAAAATTTCAGTAGAAAATGCGGCAGACTAAACCTCGACATATCAGCTTCAAATTTGGCATGGAGTCTTAGATATGTATAAGGAACAATGCCTGAAGAGTGCAGCTTTGAGCAAAATTTCACTGCCCCCTAGTGTGGGTGTGTGTGTGTGTGTGTGTGTGTGTCCCTTTGCTGACAGCTTCGCCAGGTCAGCCATATTTGGACGCTTACAGATACTACCAACAGGGCAGCAAATATGGAAGCTTTCTTAGGTGTCCTTGTGTTTAGACTGTAGGTGTCCTTGTAAACACTCTCTGGTAACACTGGAGGTAATATTGTATGTCTTGTAACCTAAACACAGGAAAAAAAATGTGTTTCTTAGTCGTGCATTTACCCTTTCAAATAATGTTTAATTTCATGGTGGTAAATATTAGATTCGGGTTATATAAATATCAGTCATTGATGAAAGTAACTCGAGATTATTCCCTAATAGTGGTGAGTGGAAGTAGTGTCTGTAACTCCTGAGCTCATCTAAAGCCTGGGTGTGATATGTTCTGTCTCGGTATCGATGAAACTGTGTCGAGAATCCATTTAGCTTCGTCTTTTGGGTCTGTCTGTATTTCTGTGTGGTTGTGTCTGTGGGACTTTGGAGGTATTTGTCTTCCTGTCTGCTTGTAGCGTTCATTTTGTAAGCATTTTAAATCGTCTTGTTTCACAATAATGGTGAAACTTGAACCAAAACACCACATTTCAACCATAGCGTGTGGCTTTGTTTTATATCTGTTGGAAAGTTTTACCATCAAAATATAGACAAACACGCAAGACCAATTAGTGAACGACTCAACCATATTTTGTTTGGTCGTTTATTATAATGTATTTTAAGCGGTAGTTTTTTTGTTTAATGATACATTATGTTTCCTCTACCTCAAAATACACCACGTATCACCTTTTTGCATGTTGTATTAAAAGACACACGCCCCAGTACACACACAGACACATATACGAGTACCTCTTAATAACAGTATATTGTCATAACTCGTGGTTTGGTTCCCTTTATATACGTGCAGCTGTGGTTTTTGTGTCTTCAGATGTGATGAAAACAACACCTGGCCTTCACGCCTCTGATGGGTGTTTGGTAATAAGTACATGATGGCTTTATTTGGCTAACCTTGGTCGAATTTAGTTTCTGTTTATCATTATTTGAATACTTACACTACGTATATGTTTATCTATGGTAATTTATGATAATAGTATATGAGGAATAATAATAAGAAGAATAAGAATAATAGTAAGTTAAATAATAATAACTTCAAAAAGCTAAGTTGCTCCTTATCCTACGAACGAAACAAAGATGGCGGCTTACATGGGAGGGGGTAGAATTTCACGGAGATTCAACCGAAAAGTGATGTTAGGAACCACTGGGTATCCCATACCCCGAGTCTGGGGCAGCCACGTGTGTTGCCGGTAACATGTGGACAGGTGTTGGCAAGTATTAAGAGATATTAATAGTTTCAGTAAATGTTAATAGGATTTGATTCACGTTAACTGATGTTGGCAGGTGTTGACGGCAGCTGATAAGTGTTGGCAGGTGTTGACGGGAGCTGATAAGTGTTGGCAGGTGTTGACGACAGCTGATAAGTGTTGGCAGGTGTTGACGGGAGCTGATAAGTGTTGGCAGGTGTTGACGACAGCTGATAAGTGTTGGCAGGTGTTGACGGCAGCTGATAAGTGTTGGCAGGTGTTGACAACAGCTGATAAGTGTTGGCAGGTGTTGACGGCAGCTGATAAGTGTTGGCAGGTGTTGACGACAGCTGATAAGTGTTGGCAGATGTTGACGGAGCTGACAAGTATTGCCAGGTGGTGACAGTAGTTGACAAGTGTTGGCAGGTGTTGACAGTAGTTGACAAGTGTTGGCAGGTGTTAATGGCTGATGACAAGTGTTGGCAGGTGCTGACAGTAGTTGACAAATGTTGGCAGGTGGTGACAGTAGTTGACAATTATTGGCAGGTGTTGACAGCAGATCACAAGTGTTGGCAGGTTTTGACGGCAGATCACAAGTGTTGGCAGGTGTTGACGGCAGATGCCTCATCAAGGTGCCATTCTCTCTCTCTCTCTGTCTCTCTCTTAAATGAAAGATATATATATATATATATATATATATATATATATATATATATATATATATATATATATATATATATATATATATATATATATATCTTTCATTTAAGAGAGAGATAATAATTACCCGTTTCTCCGCCTGTTTCATGTTTTCTTTCTTTATTACTCCCTCCTCCTCCTCCTCCTCTGTCTTCCCTTGTTTCAATCTCTCTTTCTTTCTTTCTTTCTCTTTCTTTGTTGCCTATATTACTGTTTTCTTTTTTATTTTCTTCTGTTTAATGTTTCATTAGTGATACTCTCTCTCTCTCTCTCTCTTTGCTTTCCAGTTTGTCATTTTCTCTTCTTTAATCTGTTTCTTTGTCTGTCTGTCTGTCTGTCTGTCTGTGTGTGTGTGTGTGTGTGTGTGTGTGTGTGTGTGTGTCTCAGTATGCCAATTAGGTTTATCTTAAGTTCAGGAAATGACCTTTCATGCCCTTTGGTGAGGTGTGTGTGTGTGTGTGTGTGTGTGTGTGTGTGTGTGTGTGTGTGTGTGTTAACTGGTAATAAACCCTACTCAAACTCTCTATTTAAATTTCAAAATATCTTCTAATTCAAAGGAAACAAACTTGATTCCCTTTACTCTCGATTCTAATTATCAAATAAACTCCGATAAACCCTATGTCAATATTTTAACACTCAAATATCTAAGGTCAACGGAGATGTAAATTATACGTCTCAAGAAACTACTAAATTCTTCTTCAACATCAATAACAGATCTGCATTAATCACCAAGTTCAATCACCCAGTTTCATTGCTTGTAAATCTTAAAAAAAAAATATCTGCTGAAAGTTCAATGTAAACAACAAAAACCCGACGACATTGTTTTTTCCCAGTGGTGTAAATGAGTCGTTTCATCACTCTGTCTAATCCACTGTAAATAAATCGCATTAAAATAAATAACAGTTCTAAATTCACTGACCTCTGGGTGACATTTTTTCAATATATTTATCACAAACAGATACATTACTGGTGGAGGGGGGTGTTACTGGTGGAGGGAGGGTGCTACTGGTGGAGGGAGGGTGTTACTGGTGGAGGGAGGGTGTTACTGGTGGAGGGAGGGCGTTACTGGTGGAGGGAGGGCGTTACTGGTGGAGGGAGGGTGTTACTGGTGGAGGGAGGGTGTTACTGGTGGAGGGAGGGTGTTACTGGTGAAAGGAGGGTTTTACTGGTGGAGGGAGGGTGTTACTGGTGGAGGGAGGGTGTTACTGGTGGAGGGAGGGCGTTACTGGTGGAGGGAGAGCATTACTGGTGGAGCGAGGGCGTTACTGGTGTAGGGAGGGTTTTACTGGTGGAGGGAGGGTGTTACTGGTGGAGGGAGGGTGTAACTGGTGGAGGGAGGGTGTTACTGGTGGAGCGAGGGCGTTTCTGGTGGAGGGAGGGTGTTACTGGTGGAGGGAGGGTATTACTGGTGGAGGGAGGGCGTTACTGGTGAAGTGAGGGCGTTACTGGTGGAGGGAGGGTGTTACTGGTGGAGGAGGGTGTTACTGGTAGAGGGAGGGTGTTACTGGTGGAGGAAGGGTGTTACTGGTGGAGGGAGGGTGTTACTGGTGGAGGGAGGGTGTAACTGGTGGAGGGAGGGTGTTACTGGTGGAGCGAGGGCGTTTCTGGTGGAGGGAGGGTGTTACTGGTGGAGGGAGGGTATTACTGGTGGAGGGAGGGCGTTACTGGTGAAGTGAGGGCGTTACTGGTGGAGGGAGGGTGTTACTGGTGGAGGAGGGTGTTACTGGTAGAGGGAGGGTGTTACTGGTGGAGGAAGGGTGTTACTGGTGGAGGGAGGGTGTTGCTGGTGGAGGGAGGGTGTTACTGGTGGAGGGAGGGTGTTACTGGTGGAGGGAGGGTGTTACTTGTGAAAGGAGGATGTTACTGGTGGAGGAGGGTGTTACTGGTGGAGGGAGGGTGTTACTGGTGGAGGGAGGGTGTTACTGGAGGAGGGTGTTACTGGTGGAGGGAGGGTGTTACTGGTGGAGGGAGGGTGTTACTGGTGGAGGGAAGGTGTTACTGGTGGAGGGAGGGTGGTACTGGAGGAGGGTGTTACTGGTGGAGGGAGGGTTTTGCTGGTAGATGGAGGGTGTTACTGGAGGAGGGTGTTACTGGTGGAGGGAGGGTGTTACTGGTGGAGGGAGGGTGTTACTGGAGGAGGGTGTTACTGGTGGAGGTTGTTACTGGTGGAGGGAGGGTGTTACTGGTGGAGGGAGGGTGTTACTGGTGGAAGGCGGGTGCTACTGGTGGAGGGAGGGTGTTACTGGTGGAGGGAGGGTGTTACTGGTGGAGGGAGGGTGTTACTGGGGGAGGGAAGGTGTTACTGGTGAAGGGAGGGTGTTACTGGTGAAAGGAGGGTGTTACTGGTGGAGGAGGGTGTTACTGGTGGAGGGAGGGTGTTACTGGTGGAGGGAGGGTGTTACTGGTGGAGGGAGGGTGTTACGGGTGGAGGGAGGGTGTTACTGGAGGAGGGTGTTACTGGTGGAGGGAGGGTGTTACTGGAGGAGGGTGTTACTGGTGAAGGGAGGGTGTTACTGGTGAAAGGTGGGTGTTACTGGTGGAGGAGGGTGTTACTGGTGGAGGGAGGGTGTTACTGGTGGAGGGAGGGTGTTACTGGTGGAGGGAGGGTTTTACTGGTAGATGGAGGGTGTTACTGGAGGAGGGTGTTACTGATGGAGGGAGGGTGTTACTGGTGGAGGGAGGGTGTTGCTGGAGGAGGGTGTTACTGGTGGAGGTTGTTACTGGTGGAGGGAGGGTGTTACTGGTGGAGGGAGGGTGTTACTGGTGGAGGGAGGGTGCTACTGGTGGAGGGATGGTGTTACTGGTGAAAGGAGGGTGTTACTGGTGAAGGGAGGGTGTTACTGGTGAAAGGAGGGTGTTACTGGTGGAGAAGGGTGTTACTGGTGGAGGGAGGGTGTTACTGGTGGAGGGAGGGTGTTACTGGTGGAGGGAGGGTGTTAATGGTGAAGGGAGGGTGTTACTGGTGGAGGGAGGGTTTTACTGGTAGATGGAGGGTGTTACTGGAGGAGGGTGTTACTGGTGAAGGGAGGGTGTTACTGGTGGAGGGAAGGTGTTACCGGTGGAGGGAGGGTGTTACTGGTGGAGGGAGGGTGTTACTGGTGGAGAAGGGTGTTACTGGTGGAGGGAGGGTGTTACTGGTGGAGGGAGGGTGTTACTGGTGGAGGGAGGGTGTTACTGGTGGAGGGAGGGTGTTACTGGAGGAGGGTGTTACTGGTGGAGGGAGGGTGTTACTGGTGAAGGGAGGGTGTTACTGGTGAAGGGAGGGTGTTACTGGTGGAGGGAAGGTGTTACCGGTGGAGGGAGGGTGTTACTGGTGGAGGGAGGGTGTTACTGGTGGACAGAGAGTGTTATAGCTGTTACCTATCCTACCTAAATTAACTTAATCTATCTTGCCTAACCAAACCTATCCTCTCCTATCGTACCCTACCCTACCTAAACCTATCCTAATTATATAACACAGATACACAAAAATAAGTTACCTGTAGTATTTTAGGTAGAGATTAACGCACATGCAGACGGAGGCTTTTTAACATCCCTAACGATGATGCTGTAGGGAAAATCCTTAGAGGAAATTTGGAAATACAGGGCAGTTCATTGCATTTTGGTCCTTATTTCCAAACACCAAGGAGTCAAAATCCTGTCACCTAGCTTCTTATAATCTTTCTATGATACACAAGTTCTTTTGAGAGAAAGAAAATGTTTCTTTATAACAGTAAATAAACAAAGAACGTAAAAACATAAACAAAATAAACAAATAAACAATAAAACACCATAAAACACAAACTGGGACAGAAAAACAAAACAAAATAAAACACTCATAAAGTCAATACTACAAAGCTTTAAGTCCAGGTCGTCTTTTAATTAAACGCTGAGAAAAATAAGATCAAGACAAACATAATTTACCAGCGTGATACACCATGGGTAAAATGTTCCTTTGTGAGCGAACCTTGATGGTGAAACTCCTACATGCTGCTCATCTACTACTGTACTATAATAATAATGATAATAATAATAATAATAATAATAATAATAATAATAATAATAATAATAATAATAATAATAATAAACAAAAACAACAACAAACAAGACGAAGAAGAACAAGAACAGGTGAACAAAAACAACAAGAAAGCAAAAATATTCATAAAAAAAAACGAACGTAAACTAAACAAAATATAAATAACTCATAAGTTTAGTTAAGTTAGGTTAGGGTAGGTTAGGTTAGGTTAGGTTAGGTTAAGTTAGGTTAGGTTAGGTTAGGTTAGGTTAGGTTAGGTTAGGTTAGGGTAGGTTAGTTTAAGTTACAGTTACGTCATTTCAATTTATAATAAAATGTCGTCTACCTTTCACCAGCATATAACCCAAAAATATGCTTATATCTACTTCAATATAGTTTATGGTCGTACCCCTCAATCTTGCTTAAATCTACTTCAATATAGTTTATGGTCGTACCCCTCAATCTTGCTTAAATCTACTTCAATATAGTTTATGGTCGTACCCCTCAATCTTGCTTAAGTCTACTTCATTATAGTTTATGGTCGTTTCCCCTCAATCTAGCTTAAATCTACTTCATTATAGTTTATGGTCGTTTCCCCTCAATCTAGCTTAAATCTACTTCAATATAGTTTATGGTCGTACCCCTCAATCTTGCTTAAATCTACTTCATTATATTTTATGGTCGTTTCCCCTCAATCTAGCTTAAATCTACTTCATTATAGTTTATGGTCGTTTCCCCTCAATCTAGCTTAAATCTACTTCATTATAGTTTATGGTCGTTTCCCCTCAATCTCGCTTAAATCTACTTCAATATAGTTTATGGTCGTTTCCCCTCAATCTAGTTTAAATCTACTTCATTATAGTTTATGGTCGTTTCCCTTCAATCTAGCTTAAATCTACTTCATTATAGTTTATGGTCGTTTCCCCTCAATCTAGCTTAAATCTACTTCAATATAGTTTATGGTCGTTTCCCCTCAATCTGCCTGTAGGCTTTCTGATACACAGGGGGCACTCCATACTCTATCAATATTACGATCCCCGGGTATTTCATCACCATTTCAAAAGCGCGCTACACCTCCCAACAAAATCTCTGCCGTGTCAATCTGTGTCACATTCTGGCTAAATAAACATTCAATTTTAACATGGGATAGAATAATGTTAAATGGCAGACAATGTTGATGGTTCATTTAGGTGATTACGGGTTATAAAGTTAACCAATAACAGCTAACGATATGAACCAACCAATCCCAAAATAAACTACGAATAAAGTTAATCTAACAAAACCAAAGTAAATTTAACCAAACCTTAAAGAAACTCAACCTTAGATTAACTTAACGTAACCAAACCATAGCAGGTATCTGGTAGTATTAGGGAGGTATCTGGTAGTATTAGGGAGGTATCTGGTAGTATTAGGGAGGTATCTGGTAGAAAGTGCAGAAAAATGGATTAGGAAAAAATAGGAAAAATGAGAGGAAAATTAGTATTTATTTTTAAATGGGAAAATTTAAGGAAAAAATTAGGATAATGAGGAAAAAATTGGTTGAATGGGGTAAAAATTCGGTAAAAAATTGTTAGAAATGAGGGAAAAATGGAGGTAAAACTGAGGTACTATTCCCAGGTAGGGATTTGGTACTAACTAATAAGCGGCTCCACATGCAAGAGATAGATATACTCAGGTATGTATATATAATGAAAATACACAAGACCTCAACGATTGGTGCGTGAAGGTCTCGTGTTGACCAGGAGAACAACAGTGGATTGAGAAAAGCATGTCGGTGGCTTGGGTAATAACAGTGATAACCCTGACTACTACACTGAAATACGGATAATATCAGTAGGTATAATCTGAAAGTCGTGTACAGACAGAAACACAGAGGCAGACAAAGAAACAGACACAGACAAACAGGTAATTTGACTTCATAAATGTATATATAGTAGGGTGTGTCAATTTAGGGGGTGAACTGGCTAAATTGAAAATCGAGTAATTTGGTAGCAATTTATTGTAGTCTTTAAGCATGCAAAACAATATTCTGGCATAAATTTTTTTTTATAATAAGTCCTACCTACATCAAATGGATTTTTAAATGTACATATTTGTGAATTTATAACATAACCAGCGTTTGCACACATGTTACTGTTTCAAGTTTCAAATTATTATATTTTATTATCCGTAGTCTATTTGAAAGTAACCAATGCCTTCATACTCTCTTTGCTTTGGTTTCTTGTCATCAGTAGTCTGCTTGCTATTTGTGCTTTGATGTAACCTTCTCGCCTCTCGTGGCTGTAAACATGGCCCGCTGCTTCTGTGACCATTTTCACACATCTCTCCACACTTTGAGTGTGGGAAGGCCACTTCGGCACCTGCATTGGAGTCTCTTTAAGGTTTCTCAATTCTTGGCTAGTTAGACTTGTTGTCAATGGTGACTCTAAGACTTCCAAACTCAAGTCAACCAATTCTGACAATTTGGTGGCATTGACGTTTATTGGGGGAACTTTTCTTGAATGAAACGAACAGTCTCCCAACTGGTCGTCATCTATTAGCGTTCCTCTAATCTTTAGAATGACTTCTACAGCCTCGGTTCGGAGATTGGTAGAATTGACTGCAAAGCATTGCTTGCAAAACTGCTTCTGATCGAGCATACCAAGCGGACCTTCTTGCCACAGGTAACACGATGTCCCTCACTACCTTCCTCTGTGTTCTTACTAGCTGCAATTGAAACAAAAGGTGATTGGGCCCATCCACCCACATAGGATTAAGTTTCACACTAAACCACTGGGGAAGATAAACTCCAATAATAAATTCAACAATTAACCTCAAATTCTTCAGCACTTTGCCCTTCAATTTGTGTTTGGAAATCCAAATCCTGCAGAAACGAAGAGCTGTAGTTAACCAACGGCTGTGACTGACAGGTCCAATCTCCAAGAGAGCCAATGACTGAGGCACTTCTCCTGATCTTATTGCTTGGGCAATACGATAAGCATAGGATTGATCTGTGCTGAGATCTTTGATGACTCCTTCAGACAACGCCGGAAGGGGAGGGCCAACTTCGACCTTTGGAAAGGTTGTATTTATTTCTAGTTGTGTTGCTTCATCCAGCATGATGCCAAGGGGACCTGACCACTTGTTGTTGCTCTTTGTAGGACCATCAAGTTCCTGGATGAGATGACGAAGAGGTAGCTCGCCTGTATGTAAATCACATACAATCCAAACAAGTCTTCTTCCTAGTTTTTTCTCTAAATGCGTCATTACACCCCCCTGCCATCCGGTGTTCACTGCAGTTGAATCTCCACCAACAGCCTGCAGTGAACTGCCAAGTCCTCTCTCCTGAACCCAACATAAAATATGATCAGCAATGACCTCTGCATGTTTCTTCCCTCCTACTTCAGTTTCGGGAGCAAAGTGAAACAAAAACCGACCACCAGGCTCAGAACAGACAGAGTAGTGTTCTTCTTTGATGAGACCTGGAAACTTTCTGTTCACTCCCTCTACTTCTAGCAAAACTTTTGTGTCATCTATTCTTCCATCAAACAAAAGACAGGAGAGCCCTCCCTCGCTTAAATCTTTTTCATGCTGATCAGATATTTCCTTCATTATTTTTTCTTGTGCTCTTCTAATTTTATTATGATCTATCACCAAAGATACATCCTCTCGGCTGATGAGGCCTGCATCTATCCAAGCGGCAGTTGCAATTTCTGCAGCCTCACGAAGTCCAGCATGGTGGCGAATACTAGCTAAAGCAATGTTTGAAATATTTCTTGTGTTGTATTTCATTTTCTTTGGTAAAGGTTCAGATGGCTCTTTGGAACTATCATCTGATGTTGTTTCCTGTTCATCAGAAGAACTATCAAAGAAGTGATAAACATCTTGACACAGCTCTTCCTCTCTTTGGATGGCTTCTTCACTCTTCATTTTCTTCTTTTGTTCCCTCTCTCGGATTTGTTCTCTCTTCTTGGCATTAGCAATCTGCTTCTTTGTTTCTGAATAATCTATTGAACCCATTTGCATACTTCCTTGGCCTTCTGCCTTTGTCCTCTGTGCCTTTATAAATTCAAGCTCTAAAACAGGGACCTTCTTTTCACCAGGACAACCACAATCAATGTGGGAATTATTTTCTCTCTTACCTGAGTGAGAACAGTTGGATTCAGAACATAATTGTATGGAGCACTTGCAGGTCAAAATGTCAAACAGAGTATCAGTGTGTGCAGAAATTCATTTTTCCTGGCCAAGTTTCCTTTACGAAGTGATGTTTCAACTGCTTTGTGCCATAATTTCGTTAGTTTTAGCTCAATAGTTCGACACTGATTAATCACAGGTGGTTTGAATAGTGCATTAGCTTTTGTCCATTGATGCAGAAGAGGGACTATCATGTCATTTATGAGTTCTTTATCTGTATAGTTCCTTCTGTCCTTTGCATTTTTTTCTCGAAGGAGTAACCCTAATCTTAGCATGTCTCTCACTGTTGGAAGTTCTGATACAGGAAGCTCCTTCCCTTTACCAACTAGCAGGCTCAAGTGGGTTGACAACTGACTTCTTGTCTTCAATTTTGACATCTTCACACTATCTGACAAATAGAAAAATATTTCAATGTTTCATAATTCAATTGTAGTTTCAAAAAATATCAATTTGTTTATCAAAAATGCTGTAACAGAAATAACATAATAATTTCTTAGAACAGAATGTTTTATACAATGATATAAGTAACTGCGACAATCAATATGCCCTACTTACAATAACTAAAATGTAGAATTCGTCTGGTAGAGTAGGTGCAAGTGCAATGAGAGCAAACCACCGTCTATGATATCTAGAAGGAGAGTGAGCCGGGCGCCTTATCCTCACGCTTGGTACAAGTCAAAACAAGAATTAAACTGTCCCACACGGAGAGCCTGTTCATGTTCATGTTCTGACATGCATATTGTACACAAGCTATAGAACCATAAAATACTCCATAATCCATATGCTTACATGAGATTAGTTAATATCAAGTGAATAATTCTAATCAAGTCTCATTAATTTGTTGAAATACTGATATTTGAAACTTTAAGGTATAATTGATGTAGGTGAGGGCTATTTCAATTCATTTTTGTTTGCTAATCTCAAGTTTAGACATAAAGAGGCACAATATTTTGACTACCAAATTTGATTTTTAACATGTTGACAAAATTGACACACCCTAATATATAGCCTTATTGTTAACTACATGTTATATGATACTTATACAACTGATAATAACGCACCCGATATCTACACCAACAATACGTGTGTAGTGCTCACACACACACACGCACACACACACACACGCACACACACACACACACACTGTTACAAATGCATTGACAACTAATCAAAAGGTTTCTCACTTACAGGTCACAATGCTTTACTCTTAAGTTATGCTGTTTCCTTTATAACACAACCTTCTGATTCATCTGTTGTGTGTGTGTGTGTGTGTGTGTGTGTGTGTGTGTGTGTGTGTGTGTGTGTGAGTGTAACAGCAATAATTTTATATTTTAGTCGTTACTGTAATGAGCTAAGTTAAACGATGTTTATGTAACAGCGCACGAGTTAGTTGCATAATGTTATAATACAGTGATACCTTTATCAGGTTCAAGCATCTTCATTATTCCATGAAGCTAACCATAAACGCTCCAGACCTCAAAGCCTATCTGGTCATATGTAAATTTTCCCCCAAAGCCTTTGCAGGAAAAACTTTCTTTTTTAGTCAACTTTTTGTTGATGAAAAGAAACTTGTACTTGGCTACTGTATTATAAAGGTAGGATTTACATATCAAAAGATCTTGGTAAAGTGAGTAGACGTCTTGCTCAAAGGGGTTGAGAAGAGGCAGAAGGCCACACACACACCTTCAGCCCTCATGGGGTGAGGACCCGGAGCTGTGAAGACCTGCCCTCTCTGCTTCCATTGTTGGCCAACTTTGCTGGTCCGCTGACATCTTCGACAACATCTCAGGAGCGTTTTCGGTTTATCGAGCATTAATTTGCCCTACCCACTGGTGGTGTGAGTGACCCACACTCCAGTTGGATAGCAGCTATAGCGTGGTATTCCCGACGTGGATTGAGCTCTTTTCCTTCTACTACTATTTTTCTTTTTTTCGCTCTGGCCTAGGGGCCTGCACCCTCAAAAGTGTATTCGTCCTGCAGTCCCCCCTGTAACTGTTCACCTCCCTCCCAGGAGATTGTGAACACGAAAGTGGGTTGGAGCAAGAACCCATCCCTCTGCCGAGTCTTTCCAGGAAAACCGTGATAGTGCGGGTCCACCTGGAAAGAGGGTAGCATTCCTCATCCTTACCCAATAGGCACACTTAGCTCACGTCTATAAGTGAGCAGTCACATACACTAGGAAGTAGGTTTCCACAAACGGGGCTCCGGGTGAGAAGCTCATGAATCACTCTACGACCACCCCGCCATCAAGTGGCTGTGGGGAGTGTTTAATTCCTCCGCTACTTACTCAACCGGAATAGGTAGGCTCTGAACAACAGAAGAAGAAAAAACCACTTAACCACAGGTTATGGAGTGCGCACGCCCTCCTAATCGCGACCCTTGCCTGAACCGCCAACCCGACGACCCGAACCACGACAGGTTCCGCACAGAGAAAGCGGACCAGCTGCGGGCCTTCCACGAAGCTCTGAAAACCAAGAACAACGCCATCCACACACCTCCGCCGCCCCCAACAGCTCTGCCACCACTGCCACCGCCACCGAGGACAACAACTGGACGAAGGTTAAAAACAAAAAACGCCGACGTGCTTTTTCCGGAAACGAAATTCGTCAAGCAGCCCAAAAGGCACCCATCACCACCACCAGCTCGACCCCAACGACACTGCCAAAATTCCGGATCTCGAAAACGGACACGAAAACGATATTTGCCGCCATCACAGAGATGGAGAAACAAAACCCACTGGCCAGGACACGGGACGGATCACAACAGCTCTATGTTGTGATATTTTAAGAAATAACAACTATTCATATTTGATCTCTGATAATTTCCGTACATGGTGAAATAATAATGAGCTATGAAATGCTCTGATAACATAAATATCATAAAACGAACGTCACTTGAACTTGTTCGTCATGTTCTTGTTTCCTTTTATGATATTTTTATTATTAGTGCCGTTTTATAAACTAATTTTAGCTTACTCAAGAGCTGAAATTATCAGAGAACAACACAGAAGAGTTATTATCCCTATAGCATCAGAATATAAATACGATAGATCAAAAACTAAAGAACACTCGTGACTGCGTGTCCGTCGACTCAGTTGCAAAGTTCGAGTCAACAGACTGTTGTAGTCACAGTAAAGGCTGCACGTACCTAACAGGTGATGGGCGACGCTCCCTCGATGAGCTGTAAATATCACTTACTTGCAATGATAAACAAATACATTACTAACATAGAGAGTTTACTTCTCCCTCCTCAGCCTTCACAAATAACATAGGTCCGCTGATCTTTGGATTCACAAAAGGTTGTGAGCAAAAGACACTTATGAAAACCTGAACTTTATATGGAAGGAAATTTTGTGATACTTAGTTTATCTGAGTTACGAGTGTTCTTATAACGGTTGTTGTTGTTGTTGTTAATGAAAAATTATAAATTATCGGAAAATTCATCTTCCGTTACATTTAGAAAACACATAAATGGTTAAGCAGTGTTTGTGGTGTCCGGGAGGGACTTTTACGCCTCAACTATTGTCAATCCGTATAGTCACTTGGCTTAAAATAACATATAGTAAAATACTTGATTAACTTATAGTTGAATTATGTAACACGCCAACAATATATAAACAGTAAAGAAAGTCTAATTAATAAAACTCAATAAAATACTCCAATATACACGAGTCTTGCAACAGTGACACGAACATGTAAACAAATCCCGGTGGTCGAGTGAGGCGCCAACTCATGTCAACTGTTGTAACCTTCACCTCTGGCCATAAAAAAACCCACATTTAGTAACAAGACTGAATCAATAATATAATTCACATGACAAGGATAAACAGGTCAGGAAATATCCCATCCAGCATCCGTAATGTGAGGGAATATTTCACTGAATCATTTGAAGTCTCAGGAGAATGGTCAAAAGTGGTGTTGCTGTCCTCCCATCATAAGGAGTTGTGTGTGTGTTCAAGAAAAACATTAAGAGCTGTTGTATATATCGAGGGTCAGGGGTCAAGTCACCACCAGGCGTGAGTCAATACCTGCCTGGAGCACAGTGTAGGTCATCAGGTGTTGTGGGACTCACCTTATCTGGAAGAGGTGGTGGTGGGTGTTCACTTGTCCAGGTCCTGCCGCCGGGGCCTCCTGTCACCAAGGTACTCCACTCTCCTGTGTTCACTTGTCCAGGTCCTGCCGCCGGGAGCTCCTGTCACCAAGGTACTCCACTCTCCTGTGTTCACTTGGCCAGGTCCTGCCGCTGGGGTCTCCTGTCACCAAGGTACTCCACTCTCCTGTGTTCACTTGGACAGGTCCTGCCGCCGGGGCCTCCTGTCACCAAGGTACTCCACTCTCCTGTAATAACATCTTACATTATTCTATGAAATTACATAAAATTTTTCATCATTTATTATCTATTCTCTTCCTCCATCTTTAGCATGATAATGAAGAAAAATATAAATCTTAAAAAAAAAGTTTAGGAAATGGAGTTCACTTAATAATGGTTAGCACAGATATTCGTAAGCCATTAATTCCTCTAGTAAATACTCTAGAGCCTAGACGCTCAGCAGCACCATACTACATTACATTATCCCGTAAACAGGCAGGCATACACCCACAAGGTAGCGTCCACTTCTTGACATACAGGGGGCCGTTGCTTCACTCTATTTTCTGAATATTAAAAATTCTAACCTAACCTGCCATGAAAGCGACTCGCCTGAGTACTAGGTTAAGGTATAGTTTTGGGTTATGTTATTACTGCGTTTCAGCATGTAAGGTCTTTGAGCAAGTTAGTAACTAGTTTAGCAATTACACCAATCGACAAACATGAAATAATTAGATAAAACAGTTCCCAAATTCGATCTTTTAATTTATACAACGAAACAAATATTTTAGTGAATATCCTCCAACAAATTGATAGCCATTTTATACTACATTTGAGGATAAGTAAAAATAGCCTGAGGACGTTTAGAAAGTTACTTTCATTGACACCAGACGTCAAAATAAGTACTTCCTGTTTTATATGGAGAGGGCTCAAGAGGGCAGAGCCCCTGAGTTAGGAAGTTACGTAAGGCTAAGTCGATTTTCTAGAAAAATTAAGAAAAAATGGCTAATATGCGACGGAAATTAAGGTCAGATTCGATTGAAACGACACAAAATACACCCGGAAACCCTATTTTTGTTAGTAGTTTTCGTGGTGTATCTAAAACGAGTCTTTACCATAAGGGTTTATAGAGAAGTTAGTAAACGTTAAGGGCTTGCGGGGATTTTGCATAGATTTTTTTGTTTTTGTTTTACATGAATGTATTGTGTTTGTTTACGGATTCAGCTTCGGTTATGTGAAAAACACTTACATATATAGTTAGTATGTTATGGCCCTTCGTACTTTCGAATTGACAAAAATTATCAACTTAATCTAATTTTAGAATGAGTGAATCATTGGGTCATACATATTCAGTTTCGTCACTGCTCAAATCAGATATAGCCCAGAGATCATTTTTTCCATTTCGTCAAAGCGGTGAGGGTGCAGAGGCAACGTCCTCCTTGATAGGACTTTCAGATGGGTTAATTAAAGTTCACTTGGCTTGTGAGTCTGACTTTTTATACAGAAAAGTCAACTGGCTTTCCATAAGGGTTGGTGCAGTATACAGGCACGGGTAGATTTTCGTTAGTTTTTATTAAAATATATTTATCACACAGTATTATCTACCGTGCAGCTGGAAAATACTCGTTTACAAAAAATACCCGTTTGCCACTTAATTATTTTCACATAAGATGATTTTCAATATAATTCTCTAGAATATCGTATTAACTATGAATTTAGGTAAAACGATTTATCACCACTTCTTTATTTCATCAATATAAAAGAAACTTATTTCGTTATCCATGATGAAAAAATCTGACAGGCAGCATCGAGTGTAAACACCAACGATGTTTGTTTAATTAATACGTTTGCTTTATACTAGAAACTTAAGTTTATTCAACATGAAAGTATAATAATAAACAGAACAATCTTGAAATACAATGACACTGAAAAACGTTCGATATTTAAGGGAAATTTACATAAAGCCTAGTACTATACATAGAGCATGAATGTGCCAGTGACCCTTCCTACCCTAGAACAATCATTTGCCAGGTATTGGAGGATTAACTTAAATCCAGTATCCACTTATAATCAGAAGGCTTATCACGTTCACAATTATTGAGACACGCTCGGACTACCACCATTCCCAGGTTTCGACAACAACATAGTGTTCTTATTCTCAAACACGTAATAACACACAAAGATCAAAAGTTACCGCCTAGTATCTGTGACTCACCTCTTCTTTCTTTCCGGTTTACTCAACATGATGGAATTTGTCACAAAAAAATCCTGTCATTAAACACCTGATGAGTCAACACCTTCACTCTTTAACTGATATTTAAGGGAAAGGAAGAAGAGAAATTAAAGAATATCACTATCAGAAAAGATGATGTTCTTAAGAAGATAAATAAACTAAAGAATACAAAATCCCCAGGGCCCGATGAAATTTTTCCTCGAGTCTTAAAAGAGTGTAGAGAACAGATTAGCGGACCCCTCGTTGTACTGCGCACATCATTGTCATCCCTAAAAATCCCATCTAATTCATATTACGCTACATAACATTCAAATGCACCGCGCTTGTAGAACCTCAGAAAACGAGAAACATTGAGAAAGGACAACTCACCTACTCAAGGTTCCTAGACCATGTGTTGTATTGTACCCAGGTATAGTTATATCATATCAAGTGTACTGTATGTATTCATAGCATTAAGGATCACTCAGGGTAGGCATAAGATGAATGTTAAAGTCCAGTTGAGCCGGACTAGTGTACTGTAAGACTAAGTGTGGATCAGGGTTTGAAGGTCCTACTATTTACATCTGTGGGTGTGTAGCGAACATAACTCCAACAGACATCATATGAAAATACATGAGAACAATGATCTGGAAAAAGGATAAATGTATCAGAACTATGTGAGGTGTTGACAGTGATCTAGAAACTATACCGGAAAGGAAATATCGTGTATGCGTCGGTATGAATTTAATACACCTCGTAGCCTCACGTGACATATACCCACGACAGGTACAGTGATCAGAGAATCTTATGTCTGTGTTCAAATAGTGCAATGTGTGAGAGGAGGATCCCTCATTACAGTTTTTAAGTGACGTTGATACACCCCGGCCATAATCATTCGGCTTTTGTTTCAAGGCGCGTCATGTACCCGCCTCAGATGCCTCATTAATATTATAATCTCAGGCATTTACCCAAGCACTAGCAAACCAAGACCTTACCTTAGTGTGTAATTTAGGATTAATATATGTGTTGTTAAGAAATGAGTGACAATATACCGTAAAGTGTTCAGGTGAGAACCATAAGAAACAAAAGTGTAAATTGAGGATTGGAAACTGTAGGCCTATGTGACGAGAAGCGGCGGGAAATCGGCCTTAGTTTTTCCCGTTCTGCCGTCACCACAGGTCAGTGCCCTAGCGGGCTATATCCCGCCCAACAATTAAGGTTGATAAATAGAAGTTACTACAGTTTAAAGCTTTGCTGGATATATAAGTGTGATAGGGATGTGTTAAGGGGTGGGATAACCGCCCGTCAGGCATTATTGCTTAGTTTTTCCCGTTCTGCCGTCACCACAGGTGCCATGTGGCCGGAGTATCTTGCCGCCCGGCCGCCATTGTCCACTTGAGCGTTACACCGAGTGGGAATTATTCCCAGCGCACCACTCCACATGAATAGTCACAACTAAGGAGACCGTGAGAAACGGCGGTCGTCACTTGGAGCGACCTATAATACCAGGCGTAGAAATAGTGCTGGTATGTCTCTAGGTGAAGCCCTCGTCTCTACCCACCGAGGGCGGTGTGCGAACGAGGTGTCCGTTGTGTATACCTAAAAGTCACAAGGAGTCACATACTTGCAGGTATGGAGTGTAACAGGTGTGTTGAGATGGTGCTACTATGTATGATAACCGACGGTGCTACAATCCACCCAAGTGGAGCAGTCTGATGTGTTAAGGGATGTGTAAGAAGGAACGACCGAGCTACGGCGTTCCCCATTTGTTATGCAATAAGTAGGTGGATGACCCGCCAGTAATGTAAGAGTCTGGGTAACCAAAATTCTGTTGTTCTTCTGACGAAGGCCAATTCATGTATATGTTTTTTTTACCAGTATGTTTTATAAGGAATAAATCAATTAAGACATGTTATGGTTTCCCCCTTCTTTACCCCAATCGATCTGGTCAATGGAAAACCTAACCCAATGCCTAGTCCACTCTGCCCGCTACCTAACGAGCTACATGCTGTCCAGAGGGGGTCTGGTGGCAGCGACCCTTAGAAATTAAGTTTAGAGTTAAGTTATCCCCTTAAATTTAGTGACCCCAGATCTGGCAGTATATCGTAAACTTATTTACAAAATCATTAGACACTGGAGTTGTGCCAGACTTGTGGAAACAGGCAAATGTAGTACCCATATTCAAAAAGGGAGACAGAGCATCAGCGTCAAATTACCGGCCGATCAGTTTGACGTCAGTAGTGGGGAAATTTCTTGAATCAATTATAGCAGATAGCATCCGATCGCATCTAGAGAAAGGCAAATTAATCTACGACTCTCAACATGGGTTTACAAAGGGAAAATCTTGTCTAACAAATCTGCTAACGTTTTTTAGGAAAGTCTTCGAGATAGTAGATAATGACGAAAATTACGATGTTATTTACTTAGACTTTAGCAAAGCATTTGACAGAGTACCGCATCAGAGGCTTCTCAGAAAAATTAAGGCTCATGGTATCGAGGGGAAAGTTTTAAATTGGATAAAATCATGGCTCACCGATAGAACGCAGAGGGTCAGCGAAGATGGTGTTAAATCTGAGTGGGGCCGTGTAACCAGTGGGATTTCCCAGGGGTCAGTACTAGGCCCACTCTTGTTCATAATCTACATAAACGATTTAGATACTGGGATCAGCAGTGACATAAGCAAGTTTGCGGATGACACCAAAATAGGGCGGCAAATTAATTCAGGGCAGGATGCAAATGCATTACAGGAGGATCTAAATAAACTGCAGGGGTGGTCTGAAAAATGGCAAATGAAATTCAACACCAGCAAGTGCAGCGTACTTAATATTGGAAGAACAAATACTTATAATGTATACAGCCTTAACAACATCAACCTAGAGAAGTCGACTTGTGAAAGAGACCTAGGGGTACTTGTAAGCCCGGACCTACGGCCTAGAAAACAGTGCGTTAATGTTCGAAATAAGGCAAACAGAGTATTGGGTTTTATATCTAGAAGTGTAAGTAACAAGAGTGCAGAGGTCTTATTACAACTATATCTTGTGCTAGTTAGGCCGCACCTCGATTATGCGGTTCAGTTCTGGTGCCCCTATTATAGAATGGATATAAATTCACTAGAGTCGGTGCAGCGAAGAATGACAAAAATGATTCCGGGACTTAGAAACCTTCCATATCAGGATAGGTTAAAGAAACTTAACTTGCATTCCCTAGAAAGACGAAGAGTGCGGGGAGATATGATAGAAGTATTTAAGTGGGTGAAAGGAATCAATAAAGGGGATATAGATAAAGTTCTTATAATATCCGAGCAGAATAGGACTCGGAGCAACGGATTCAAGTTGGATAAGTTTAGGTTTAGGAGGGAGATAGGAAGGAACTGGTTCACAAATAGGGTAGTGGACGAGTGGAACAAGCTTAGCAACTTTGTAGTAAGTGCGGGAACTCTGGAAAGTTTCAAAAGGAGGCTAGATAGATTCATGGATGATAGAGAGTGGTAGTAACTCTCGACAGGAGCTGCCATGCACAGGCCAACCGGCCTATTGCAGACTCCTTATTTTCTTATGTTCTTATGTACGGTACTACTTAGGGTAAATTTATCCTACGCCAGCGACCAGTGTTGTTGTTCACCAAGGTAAAATTTGTTCACGCGCAACTGAGTTTATACATACCATCATATTTCTACCACATACTTGTCTAGTTTTAATTTATATTGAAATTATCAAGACAAATTTATACGTTTTCATTTGATTTGGCGCATTCTGTCATTGTAGAAACCTAAAAGGAGGATGGCAGTGGTGAGCGTGTTGTTTGGGATATTTGTGCATGCGCAACGTATACCCATTGTATTTGGAACTTGTGAAACCGTGTCCAGTAATTGTGCATTGTGTGATGAAGAGGTGAAATATGACAAGATGCCATGTATTATTGTTTATAAGGCAGTACACTCTCACGAATATCATCAGTTTACAAACAAATATATGCAAAATTAATCCTTAACCTTCATATTAATTAAATGCTTCAATCCTATTCACAGCTAGTCACGAGGTTTGTTTTATGTAAACACTATTGCGTACGAAATGACTCCTCCATTGTGCAAAATCCAAAATTATTACTCTCCCATTAATTATCTGTGACACTTCTATGACAACATACAGGGACGGTCAGTAATAGTTAAGTTTTAGGTTGTAATATGTGAAGAATATTGACAAAAGTTTGAGTGTTAAGTCAACAACATTATTATGTTTACAGTGGTATTGATTTTATAATGTATTACTGCGCTCCAACAACGTCTATAAGCGCGTATTTCTAGGTTTGCAATACGCTTATCATCCACAATAATTAAGAGATATGTAGGGACGCGAATCCCAGCGGTGAGAGAAGAGTCAAAAGACAAACTGAAAAAAGGAAACGAATGGGCCATGTTTCCCCCACGTTCATCAATTGTTTTGTCTTTTACACCGTGGCAAAAAGGGAAACAATGACAAGAATCCCGACACCGAAGTTTGTTGTTGGTTGACCTGTTGCGAGGTATGTTGTAGAAAGTACAGTACCATATAGATTGGCTACCTATTGTCTGTATGTTGTATAACCTATTACAGGGAGAGTATAGCTGTTGTGCAGTTTGTTGTACGGTATAATTCAATTTCAATTTTCACACATTTTACAGCTGTATGAAAGGTTACAAAAGTGTACAGCTGTTTTTTTGGTATGTTATAGTATGAAGTATTTTGACTAATTACATCAGTTGTACATTAATTGTTGAGTTCCTGTATACAGGAATTAGACCGTCTTGTTACAACAGTGTTACGAACCCCTCCACCGATTGTCTTCATCTACCTACCCAGCACCACGAGCAACGCCATCTAGGGACGAAACACGAGTATGGCTCGTCTTAGTTACCACTCCCGGGTTTCCCTTCTCCATATCCTGGTTGTTGCGTCACTTCCGCCTCAGTCTACTTTGTCAGCTCCAATTCGAGGAGAGGACACACTTCACTCTGGGAAGCGACCACAGGATCACCTATCCTGGAAACCTACGGCCCAGTGACTATTTACCGTCTTCTACCATACTCAGCCTTGCCCGTCAGCCATCTCAGCTCCTCACTTAAGTATTTGTAATCTTGTATTGCCTCTCCCCCCTCCACATTGCTTCACTATTGTTTTATGTTTTATTACTATGTATATACTGTTCGTGTTTAGGTTAAGTTTGGTTAAGGGTAGTGTATAAGCTGAATATTTTGTTAAGGAATTTATGGTACTTTATTATATACAACAAAAACTCGCATCCTTTGTCTACCCTTTTTTTAGTCCGATTGTCTTTGTTTTTTTTTTGTTGTTACCTGTTGGGATCTGGGTAGACGTATAACTATATTCTAAATCCCCAACTCGTAACAAATGGCGACCGTGACAGGACACGACCTTAAGTACCATATTCCTTCCTCCCTTGTTACTCAGTGTTAATTACCCCTCCCAGTCACTTCTGTTTACAATTGCTTTACGGTGGTTTAAAGTTTCCTTCATATGTGTGTGCATATATTGGTATTATCGTACAGTAAGAGTGACAGACGTAGGATATTAGGTTCCAAGTGTCATAAGGCTTACCTGTTATTACACGTGGCAGTCGTGTGGTAAGTCTTATCGAGTGTAGGGAAGAATCCGGATCTGTTTAATGCCGTACCCTCACTCCAGAGTAGGCTGTTCCATAGTTACTAGTTTAGAGTGAAGTGATATCTTGGGACGCCCCGCTCTACCAGGACCCCATAATTATAAAGCCTCCATTATTGTTCTTCTCATTATCTCATTCAGGGCTGTTAATCCGGATCTTTATATAAATGCCGTAATACGCCCTACCTCTTTCAAGTATATCAGGGTTGTTAATCCGGATCTTTATATAAATGCCGTAATACGCCCTACCTCTTTCAAGTATATCAGGGTTGTTAATCCGGATCTTTATATTAATGCCGTAATACGCCCTACCTCTTTCAAGTATATCAGGGTTGTTAATCCGGATCTTTATATTAATGCCGTAATACGCCCTACCTCTTTCAAGTCTCTTGTCCTTATCTAAGGATCTTCTCGGAAGAACAATAATCATAAGTGTAATTTCCCTAGGTATAACTTGGTTAGTTTCCGGGACTTTCTGGTTATCCACTGCCGTGATATTTTCCAGGGTTATCCACTTATCTTATCTTATTTTTTGACCATTAGTTAATTTATCCTATTTTTATTAACAATGGCCACCTCAGGTTTTGATCTCCAGGATTTTATTGAAAATCCTTCCGTAGCTAAATTACGTGTTAATATCCTGAAGAAAGAATGGAAAGAAATAGCCAACTATTACAATATCCCATTTTCACAGCAACTGACTAAGGAAATGTTAAAAAATCATGTGATTGAAGTGTTGGTTCAACAAGAAGTTTTAAAAGAATCCGCTGTTGACAGATTAACGCCCATGTCCACGAAACTTCAACCACTATCCACCACCCCTCCTCACCCAGAAGTTGCCTCAGGTCTGGCTAGCCCTCAAGAAGAAACACAACGAATAGACCCCTTAGAACTAGAACGAGCTAGGTTCGAGTTCCAAATCAAAATGAAAGAACTCGAGTTGGAACAGGCCAAGTTGGAGCAGGAGGCCAAGTTGGACCCTGAAGAAAGGATGGAACAGGCCAAGTTGGAACAGGCCAAGTTGGAGGCCAAGTTGGACCATGAAGAAAGGATGGAACAGGCCAAGTTGGAGGCCAAGTTGGAGCATGAGGGAAGGTTGGAACAGGCCAAGTTGGAGCATGAGGGAATGTCGGAACAGGCCAAGTTGGAGCATGAGGAAAGGATGGAACAGGCCAAGTTGGTGCAGGCGGTTAAACTGAAAGAACTACAGGTGAGAGAGACAGAAGTCACCTTAACATCGGAGTTTAAATCAAAAGAAGTGGCATTAAAAGAGAAACTCGCTGCTTTTAACCCTGCTACTGCTTCTTCCCTTGTTCCCGGGTTTGATGAATCCGATATGGACGGGTCATTTAGGACTTTTGAGAAAATAGCCGCGAAGAATGAGTGGCCAAAGGACCAGTGGGTGTCAGTGTTAGTTCCTAAATTATATGGTAAGGCTCGTAGAGTTTATAACTGTTTAGACCAGACTGATGACTATGATAACGTAAAAAAGAATATCCTCACCTCTTATGCTATCACGCCAGATGGATACCGGCAGAAGTTTCGTAAACTAACCAAACCATTTTCACACACATTTGTTGAGTTTGCTCAAGAAAAGCTTAGGTTTTTTAAGAAGTGGTTAGAGGCTACAGAGACCTCCACATTTCAGGATTTGTTAAATTTGGTAGTCCTGGAGGAGTGGAAAAGCAAGATACCATTTCACATCTTGAAGCATGTGGAGGAGCGTGGAGAGGTTAATTTAGGGCGTGCTGCTGAGCTGGCTGATGCGTATGCTTTGTTGGTGGAGTCACTGGGCAGTAGAGAACGTGGTACTTCCCGACATGTTAGGTCCTCCTCTGATGATAACCTTGGGAACGTGAGTGGTAGGTCGAAAGGTCCCACACCTACTCCCCCCGATGCAACTAAGCTTACTTGTTCTTACTGTAAAAACCCAGGCCATACGATCCAGAATTGTAAACACCCAAAGTGTCGAATTGCTAAAAGTAGTTCCCTGGATCCCAAATCCAAACCAATAGCAAATGCCAATGTGGAAAGGCCCCATCAGGATCTCTTCTCTTCATTCACCTATGAGGGAAAAATTTCAATCATAGAAGGGTCTCGTTCTTTCCCTATTCGTATACTACGTGATACGGGCGCAGCACAATCTATCCTCCTGTTTAACGTCATTCCTGATATATCTACCGCATTTACAAATGAGAGTGTTCTAATTTCAGATCTCTCGTCCCATTCTTCCTATCCTTTAGCTAAAGTGCACCTCCAATGTCCCTTGATTACTGGGGAAGTGCAAATAGCCATAAGGAAAGACCCAATGCCTGTGTGTGGCATTCATTTATTATTGGGTAATGACTTGGTAGGAGATCTAGTGGTTCCTAACATAAAGACAGTCGACTCTCCCTTACCTGTCAACTCCACCACTGACCTTAAAGAAACTATTCCTCATCTTTTCCCATCTTGTGCTGTCACCCGGTCACAGAGTGTGCGAAATGGGCCCTCTTCATCTAAAACCACCTCCAATATCTTCCTACCCACAGAAGATCTGTACAATAAGACGATAAGTAAGGAGGAGCTCATTAAAGCCCAACAATCTGATCCATCTTTGAATAAACTTCATCATTCAGCAGTTGAAGGTAAAGATTTTAACACCCTTCCGTGTTTTTATTATCATGAAGGGGTTTTGATGAGGGCCTATAGGCCCCCTGAGCTTGCCCATCTAGACACGTGGTCTGAAATACATCAAGTGGTAATTCCAGCTTCAGTCAGACCAGCATTAATTGCCCTTGCCCATGATGGTATTTCAGGACATTTGGGAATCCTGAAAACATATAAAAAGCTCCTCCAACACTATTACTGGCCTGGACTTAGGAAGGATGTGTCACAATACCTAAAATCTTGTCATATTTGTCAAATGGTAGGAAAACCAAATGAAAGTATACCAGCAGCTCCCATTAAGCCCATCCCAGTATTTTCTACCCCATTTGAAAAGATTGTTGTGGATTGTGTGGGCCCATTACCAAAGACTAAGAAGGGAAATCAATTCCTGCTCACAGTTATGGATACCAGTACACGTTATCCTGAGGCTTTTCCCCTTAAAAGCATCACTTCAAAAAACGTAATCAAACATCTTTTGCATCTTTTCACTTCAGTGGGCATTCCTAAAGAGATCCAATCTGATCAGGGCACCAATTTTACGAGCAATCTTTTCGAACAGGTGATGAAAGACCTCAGTGTGGACCATTGTACATCTTCGGCTTACCACCCACAATCCCAAGGTTGCTTGGAACGGTTCCATCAAAACTGTCAAGTCAATGCTAATAAACTATCTCCTCTCAACTATATAGTCCATACTCCTGATCGCAGAAAAGATTCACAACTTGTTCACATTAATCTCATGAAACTTTACCATTCCAGGCAGTCAGAGGAAGACATCCCCGAGGCTGTAAGCCTACCTGTATTGCATACGGTTTTGTCAGGGCCGGAGACAGATGACATGGACCTATTGGAGAATTTAGACTTCCCTCTACCTAAAGAGAACCCTGCTAACAGTCACATACTCAACAATTTGGATGAGTATTTTTCTGTTCTGAATCCATCTCAAGCAAAAGATCTCACTAAGTTATTATCAACATTTCCTAAAGTCACGTCAGACCTCCCAGGGTTTTGCAATATACTTAAACATGATATTAAGCTAATCTCAGATGATGTACAACCCATTAGACAATCAGCATATCGACTAAATCCACAAAAAAAAAGAGATTATGAAAAAGGAGGTAGATTTTTTGTTAAAACATAACTTAGCTGAGCCTAGTACCTCCCCCTGGGCTTCACCTTGCCTTCTCATTCCAAAACCCGATGGCACCTTTCGTTTCTGTACAGATTATCGTAAAGTGAACCAGGTCACTGTCTCAGACTCCTACCCTTTACCTTTGATTGAAGATATAATAGACAGCATAGGCTGTGCCCAATTTATCAGTACCATAGACCTGTTGAAAGGATATTATCAAGTAGGACTCACGGATAGGGCAAAAATAATCTCGGCATTTATAACTCCATTTGGTCTTTTTCAATATTTAGTTATGGCGTTTGGCTTTTCTAATGCTCCGGCCACATTCCAGAGGGCCATAAACTACCTTATTCAAGACCTAGGTGGGACGTTCGCCTACCTGGATGACCTGGTGGTGGTGTCGGACAGCTGGGACGAACATCTGGTGCGTTTGGAGATACTGTTTGCACGACTGCAAGAGACTGGATTCACCATAAACCTGGCTAAATCTGCTTTTGGCCGGGCCTCGGTGACTTACCTGGGACATATCGTTGGGCATGGTATGGTGAGACCCAAGGACGCAAACGTTGAAGCCATCTTGTCCTTCCCCACTCCAAGGACGAGGAAGGAACTCATGCGCTTCCTGGGGATGTGCGGCTACTACCGTCGGTTCTGCAGTAACTTCTCCAGCGTGGCCGGACCCCTCACAGACCTTACCAGTTCTGCGGTCCCTTACATCTGGAACCAGAAGTGCGACCAGTCTTTCCACCGCCTCAAAGCCTTCCTTGCCTGTAAGCCTGTAGTCCACCCCCCTGACTACACCTTGCCCTTCCATCTGCAAATCGACGCTAGTGGTGTCGGAGTGGGGGCTGTGCTCCTACAACCCGACCCAACCACTGATGTCCTTCACCCTGTGGCATATTACTCCGCCAAGTTGAAAAAACATCAGACCAACTACTCGACCATAGAGAAGGAGGCCCTGGCTCTGGTGTTGGCAATAAAGAAGTTTGAATGTTACCTCCAGTCTTGCCCACAAACAACCCTGGTCTTCACCGACCATAACCCACTCACGTTCATCCAAACCAACAAGACCTCCAACCAGCGAATCCTCCGCTGGGCTCTCCTCACCCAGCCCTATAATCTACAAGTCCGGCACATAAAGGGGGTGGAAAACCTGATTGCAGACTCCTTATCCCGAGCTCCAGTGGAAATGTAGCAGCTACTCTCCAGACGCACCAGGTGATCACCTCCTTCGCGCCCGCGCTACGAAGGTCTTTGGAGGGGGGGTGTGTTACGAACCCCTCCACCGATTGTCTTCATCTACCTACCCAGCACCACGAGCAACGCCATCTAGGGACGAAACACGAGTATGGCTCGTCTTAGTTACCACTCCCGGGTTTCCCTTCTCCATATCCTGGTTGTTGCGTCACTTCCGCCTCAGTCTACTTTGTCAGCTCCAATTCGAGGAGAGGACACACTTCACTCTGGGAAGCGACCACAGGATCACCTATCCTGGAAACCTACGGCCCAGTGACTATTTACCGTCTTCTACCATACTCAGCCTTGCCCGTCAGCCATCTCAGCTCCTCACTTAAGTATTTGTAATCTTGTATTGCCTCTCCCCCCTCCACATTGCTTCACTATTGTTTTATGTTTTATTACTATGTATATACTGTTCGTGTTTAGGTTAAGTTTGGTTAAGGGTAGTGTATAAGCTGAATATTTTGTTAAGGAATTTATGGTACTTTATTATATACAACAAAAACTCGCATCCTTTGTCTACCCTTTTTTTAGTCCGATTGTCTTTGTTTTTTTTTTGTTGTTACCTGTTGGGATCTGGGTAGACGTATAACTATATTCTAAATCCCCAACTCGTAACAACAGATAAGCCAGCATCAAATTAATCTTTCTTTGGTGACGTCATAATTAAATACAACGATGAATATGATTCTGATATTATTATTATCATTAGGATGCAGACATAATTTTTTCAGGAAGAACGCAATTAGTTATATACTCTTCAGTTCAGTAGACTGAGGGAGAGAGACGTTTCATGTGAAACATTGTGGGTTTTTTTTTTTTTTTGCTGGTTGGCTGCCTTCTGTGTACACTGTACAGGATAATTACTTATAGTGTTAGAAAATATCTCTGTAAACTCCGAAGGGAGGAATCCAAACGGTAAAAATATAGGAAAAGACACGAGAAAGGAGACGCAATAATGGGAAAAGAGGAAAAATTAGAATTAGTCATCGTTCTTTTTCACTTCAGACGAAACGATGTGCTGAACACTGAACACAGGTGACTAGTGGTGCCTTCCTAGTCAGGGATGAATGTTAAAACAAAATAAATATTAAAATAAAACTATACAACTAAAAAGTAAAGTTAGAAATTAATACTGAGATGGGTCAGCTGCTCTACTAGGCCTGTAACAATTCAATGGGAGGCGTTAGAATTATTGCCCCGCTTAAAACACCTGTAAATTACGTTAGTGGTAATAATTCATTATCGACACTTTTCCTATAATTACGCAAGGCCTTAAGTAATCGTGAAAACGTAACCCCAAGCGTTACATGAAAAGGTTAGGTTACATTCATGAATGTTCGAATATTTTGTTTGTGATTAATCTTCCTCTGTGAGATTACTCTATGTTGATATTACTAAATGATTTATTACTTTTATCCTGTTTATGTAATGTTATGGTTTATTTGATGGAAAACATATAAACCTTCCTTCGTGTGTGTATGCAACCAAAATTGGAGTACTTATTGAAAAAATAAATATTGCATTGGTATTACTAGGCTGATTGACCCTCCTTCCACAAGCCTCGCCTTATTTGTGACGCCACGTTTACAACTAACTCTTGTACTCTGTGTTGCAAGTTACCCCTGGTGCCTCGCTCACAGGACTACACTGTTGTACTTAAATATTTGCGTTTCCTATTTTCCTGTGCCTCATTATGACTGGGATCAGGTATAACAAGGACTTAAAGACGAGTTATAACGCCAGCTTAGAAATTTGCGATTCGTCTATTTATGTGCGTAATCAAATGTCACAGTCGATTGTTTTCGGCAATATCTAACCTACAGACTTTCGCGGTCAGAAAGCCATTGCTATAAAGATCGATGAAGTTAGCTCAGACCACTTAAGTATGAGTTCCATAGAACGACGATTGTAAAAAAATAATACATTGGAACAAATCGGAGGTGTTGACCCTCACCCTTCTCAACACGAGAGCGTCCTGATTTTATAATATAGTTTTATAATGTGGAAAATAATGATTACATCTAGGTATATATTTTCAGATCAAATTAATTTGAAATTTCGTATAAACCAAATTAGTGGGATTATGATGTCTTATGTTGGTAGGCCTGTTTGGTGTCTTAAATGTTGGTCAGCCTGATATGCACCTGCGTTTGGAAACGTACATTTTAAAATACTGAAAATCCAAACCCCAGTGATATATCATGTGATGTGGTTTTACATAATATCCACAAATCAATAAATAACTCAATTAAATTTCCAAGAAAAGAGAAAATCGACCTTAGTTATTGATAAAATGGACGCTGTTAAAATATACCACAAACTGTAAGAAACAACCAAGCACTCTAACAAATAAATATCCCTTGGGATCATTAGTTAGGTTAATTAAATTTTGTTTCAGAACATTTGCTTGAAATAATATGATAAAGTTTTTATGTTCATAATATTTCCCTACTTTAGGCATAACGCTAAGAAAACTTCAGTCGTCGAATTCAAATTAAAGTTCCAATAATGCCTGAACGACCGTTAAATTGAGTCTGAGAGGTGTTGCTAGATATTTTTGTTATGAAATTTTGCAAAAGTTTACTGCTCGTTAACTCTTGTAATATTTTTAATATTTCAGATATTTCTATAAAAAAAAAATTTAGAATTATTATAAAATATGACGGAACGATCATAGAAACAATAAAAGTTGTGATTAAAGACTGGGCCACGTTCACTCGTCTGCACTGAGTGAATGGAGGTCAGGCGTGGCGGGGTAACTTGGTGAGGTATTTGATAACAGTGATTCTCGTTTCTGCGGCATATTTGACCACACTGAGGCATCTGGCTGGAAACTAAAGGTGAGACCCATTTTTGATATAGCGCGTGTTAAAGAGCGAAACACTTGATGTTGGTTGTGTTACGTAGCAGCTGTTAACAAGATTTTCTACATAAAAGGATTTCAGTGAAACTTGGAATGTTGATATAAGCAAAGATAACATTTTACAACAGTGTATCCCTAAACTAATAGTCTGAAGATGATACACTCAGTAAGATGTACCACTCAGGGCGGCCTCAGGTCTCATCATAGCATACTTGTAATCGAGGCGGAACACTTTTTTTTTTCTTTATTTATTGGGCACTCTCCTACATCCTTGTGTAAGGTGAAGCGCAGAAGTGTTTACAGTGCCCAACAGGGAAGCATGCTAAGTTCACGCTTGCCTTTATGTCTCATGTTAAGGGCATAGAAGCCTGAAGAGTCAATGGTTTGTGTCATCAAGTTATTGGACGCTCCAACAACTTGTCCCTGAATACGAATTCGCAACTTTCGACTTAAACAGGTACCTACTTTACTGCTAGGTGAACAGGGACTAATGGGGGCTAGGAAGTGTGTCCAAACAACTTCCATCGGCCCGGGAATCGAACCCGTGACATCTCGCTTGCGAAGGCAAGAGCGGTACCACTCTACCATCAGCACCCCCCAGGCTGAACAGTGAACACTATGGCTGACTACGTGGAAGCAAATATCAGGAAAGAAGAAGAAGGATAACAAAAACAGGAGGATAAAGATTGAGAAGATAAGTGTAGGGGAGAAATGAAAGAAAAACCGAGCAGATAAGACAAATGAAGGAAGTGGTTGATGGGGTGATAAAGATGTGAGAGGAAGAGACGAAGATAAAGGAGGAAAACTGAATGGACCGACAAAAAAGTGAAGTGAAAATATTCGGAGAGAGAGAGAGAGAGAGAGAGAGGGAGAGAGCTTTTGAACAGTGAGAGATAGTTGGGATGCAGAGTGTAAGATATCACGGGAAGTTTCAGGGAAAGATTGGATCAGGGTACGAACGAATATATTGAGACTATACCAGGAACTGATAATGATGAAATAAAAGTGCATAAAAACAGTTTGTTTATGAAGCTTCTGACTCAAAAGTTCACAGATTCAATCTCCAAATTACTTTAGATCAGTTCCAGGAACTTTTGTCCGCGACTGTACTGGCATGTCTATAAAAATTCTTAAATTTTTACAGAATTAACTTTGAAGGTTTCCTGTGTCTGAGAGTTTCGTTAAAATGTTGTATGTCTGTTAGTGACGAGCTTCATGTACACACAACTAAGAAGTATCTATGGATGGGTCGGATGAATTACAAAATGAACACTGCGACTCTTGTTGTCTCGGTAACGTTGTCAAAAACCTTCGTCCGCTGTGTCATAATGTCTAACACAAAATTGTAAAGACACTACACCTATAATATTCCTTCAAAAACTCTCTCTATTTCCACCCCATCTATCCACCCTCTCTCTCTCCCTACTCTTAAAACATGCTATACAGGTATGGGTAAATGTGTGAAAATCCTTCTTATCTTCCAGTAATTTCAGCCTAAATGAACACAGCCTAATAAATCCACCATTGCAGTAAGGATTATCTACAACTCTCTCTCTCTCTCTCTCTCTCTCTCTCTCTCTCTCTCTCTCTCTCTCTCGTGTCCAAAGTACAGGGGCAGCAGCTAGTGTAAAACTTGACAGACAGAAAGACAGGCAGACAGACGGACAAAGAGAGAAGCTTAGTACACGTGCTATGAGAAATACTTTGTTACAACCTCAGTAATAAAAACTCACCAAATTGCTCCTACATAAAGTAATGTGTGTGTGTGTGCAGATGAAATGTTTTTACTGTCAAATTATAATTAGTGTGTCGGTACTGAGGCTGGTGGCAGGATCTAATTCGCTCATATATATATATATATATATATATATATATATATATATATATATATATATATATATATATATATATATATATATATATATATATATTAAATTCCTCCGTGACATCCAATAGGTTAAGTTATGCTAGGTTTAACGCTTTGTTTATTGTCACCTTCATTTCGTGTTTTTTTCTTCAAATATTTCCTGTTTTGGGTAATCAATTAGTGTAGGTTCAGGTGAGGTAGAGGTTACCTGTGGACAGTGATGTGTTTGTTGTCGTTACTTACTACTACCATAAGCACCACCATTAGTTACCACCAATACCTTCTACTACCAGCCACACAACCATTACCATCACAAACATTACCACACCCTTCTACTACCCCCCCCCCCCACCACTTACTACCACCATCCCCTACCATCACCACCATATTGAACCACTAACACCACCAGCGTCATTGACACCACTAACATCACTAATACATGAATTTATCCACAAATATCCACACACGTCCGCACTACCATAATAGCAAACGCACTCATAAATATCAGTACAACACACACACACACACACACACACACACACACACACACACACACACACACGTATACACCAAAATACATACACAGACATACTCATATATACAGCAGGTAATGAGACTTATTTTCCCATATATCTGGTAAATTTACATGTTGGTATTTTCTGAACAATTTACATATAATACCATTAGTCGCTGTCTCGCCCACCGAAGGCCTCCAGACAGTCGTGTGTGTGTGTGTGTTTGAGCGAGAGAGCAGAACATCCATCCATACAGCATTTCACAGGATCACAGAAGCAATTTTACCTGACCAACCCTGACTAACAACTCCTTCACTGTGGATGTAGGTTAGGTTAGGTTAAGTTAGGTTTGAGTTAGACTAAATTAAAAGCTAAGTTAAGTTATTTTGAGTTGGTGTCGAAGGCTTAGTTGGTCACTTAAAATGCATTCTCAAATAATGGATGACTTATCGGTTAGCTTAAATCCCCTCCCCTCGCATACACTACCGGGGTCATTTTCTTAATGGCGCAGACGATGGATGAGAGCCAATGAGGATTTTACTGAGTCCTCTGTGAGCCCTTGAGTGATGCACGTCCTGTTTCTCTGATGCAGTAGTGGAAAATTATGCTTCTTTCTTTCTTTCTTTCTTATCCAGGCTGACTCTCTCTCCCTCCCCTCTTCCGGTAACATTAGATCAATATGCAATTATATCATGAATATAGCGGCAGCCTCCTGAGAGAGAGAGAGGCGTACGGTATTATAGACATTCTTTAACAGAAGATGAAGTGTTATTTTTTTTCTACAGGACAGACAACACATCATGAGACACAGGACAAGCTTAAGAGATTACTGTCGACTCTTGTGATAACAGCTGTGTGTATCCAGCCCTCTCAGGTCGTGGTACTGTTTTTGTTCCAGTGTGATGATGTTCTTGTTCCAGTGGTGATGCTGTTCTTGTTCCAGTGGTGATGCTGTTCTTGTTCCAGTGGTGATACTGTTCTTGTTCCAGTAGTTATGTTGTCGTTGTTGTTCCAGTGGTGATGTTGTTGTTCCAGTGGCGATGCTGTTCTTGTTCCAGTGGTGATGCTGTTCTTGTTCCAGTGGTGATGCTGTTCTTGTTCCAGTGGTGATGTTGTTGTTGTTCCAGTGTTGATGTTGTTGTTGTTCCAGAGGTGATAAAGACTTCATTATGTTATCAGTACAAGATAATTCAGCATCTCATAAGTCATGATCACCATCCTTCACCATCCTTCACTACACTTTATCTTTATCCACCTCCTCACCTCTCACCAACCCTCACCATTCTCATCTACCTTTCACCATCAGGCCTCATAGCCTTACAGCGTTACAGATTAATACATAATACCATCAGGTACTCTTTATATCTCAAGTCTCAAAAGAAATATTCACGTTTTAAAAGATATTAATCATTATAAGTTTGTGTGTAATGCAAGAGTTCCACCGCTAAGGCTGCCTGTGAGGCATTTGCATTATTTCCAATATTCTTCTCTATTCTTTACTGTTTTATTAATGTTTGCCTCCGGAATTTTTTTAGATATGGTAATAAAACACAAGCATTTTTTTTATCAGGAAGCTGTTTAAATCTGTCTCTTGAGAGTGTTAATTAAATTCTCTATTATTTTTTCCCTGTATCTGTATCCCTTCGTTCACAGTACCTTAAATATGTGCTTAGTTTATGGTGAATCAGTTTAGTATAAATCAGAATAATTATTGGAATAAGTGTAAGTTAATAATAATATTAATAATAAAAGTAACTGCAGGTGAAATATTACTATCATAAAGAGTCATAAGGCTTAACTGAAACCTGTTACGTGACAGGAAGGTGCAAGTAAGGAACGCTGGCGGAGAGGGGGAGGGGAGGGGTGGAGAGGAAGAGTAGTGTGGGAGAAGAGAGGAAGAGTAGTGTGGGAGAAGAGAGGGAGAGTTGACCTAAACAGCCAAGGGTGAGTAGAGGCAGCGTGTGGGGGCCGTGCTGGACGCCTGCTGCCGGGGGTCTGGGAGAAAGTGTCGTGCGTGTCTGTGAGTCGGCGAGGGAAGGTAGGCGGACTATAGTACCTGACAAATCGTGTTATTATACTTCATCATAGCTATATTTTATATTGTACCGCGAAATACAGCACACTAGTTTTGATACGAGTTATTCATTTTCACTAATTCAAGCTTTGTATTGATTCATCTATAGTCTTACTGTTGTATGTAAAAGTTTAATGTAATTTATCAACTGGTAGTAACGTTATTATTCATGGAAAATTTATGTAACGCTATTAAAGGATGATTTCCAATTCCCATCAATGGTGTAGTATTATAAAGCCGAAAATAGCCGCTCGAAAGCTGTTGGAACGACCTCAGATAACAGGAGTTGTATACCTCTGATGTGCCCCGACTCACGCGGACTGCTGTTAGGGCGGATGCCTATCTTAATAACTGTATATTTTAGTATTATTACCTGATTCACGCTTCGTAATATACCTCCTGTGTGTGTGTGTGTGTGTGTGTCCGTCCGTCCGTTAATTACGAGAAAGTATTTTGGTTTCAAGAGAACGCTGAGAGATAATTAGCTGGAGATAAAAGGAAAAGCTCTCACTATTTCCTCCCAGGTATTTCTCAGACGTTGAGCTGAGAAGTAAGTGTGGCAGAAGCGATAACTGGGAAGTGGCGCAGCTTTCAGTAATTACCATAAAGCAACTTTTACTCTCGTCTAAGAATCGTCTTTTGTTTGTTGAGAATCTACCTGGTCAGACCCTGGCTGTATTAGGGCTTCATTAACAGGGTTGGTATTTTTCTGATGTGTGATATTGGTATAGAAGCTTATCCTCTGTTGCCTGTTGCGTCTGGACAACCATCTGATCAATAGAGAGAAAGGTGGGCAGACAGAGATGTTGATATAGTGAGACAGTCAGGTAGGCAAAGGGAAAAGCAGTATTAGACAGACGGCGCTACAAAGAGAAAATGATAGCGAGGGAGATAGACAGAGAGACAATTAGGCAGAGACTGAAACGGAGACTTACACAGACAAAGTGACAAAGTTAATCAGTGATAGGTCAGGCCCTTGTATTATGGACCAACCTGGCTGAAAGTTGAGTCAGTTTCTCTTCCTCGCTCTCTTATACCAATTGGTACATTTTATTTTTTAAGAGAATCCATAAGATTAGAATGAATGTAGATATTTTGTGTTACTAGAGAGTTCATAACACACACACACACACACACACACACACACACACACATCATTCACAATGTACAATTAACACTATAAAGGTGGTAAAGACAGCAGAACATAGTGTAAACAAGATAATAGTCGCGTACTACAACACAGGAAATGAAATAGTACTAGTAAAATGGAAGCAAATGCATACATAAAAGTTTATAAGAATAATTCACTACGGTAATACTGGTCCAAAAGTTTCCCCCTTAACAGTATATATAGTTATAATAGTAGTTATACATTCTATCAAATTAAAGGATTTGTAAAAAATAAAAATACTAGAATGAACGTCAAAATAAAATAGGGAAAATAAACAAATAAATAATAATAGGAGAGTTCACACGCTGTGACAAAAATTATTTTTTTTTTACCTTGGAGATTCCCCGGTCGGCAGTGTTGCCAGGTCTTGGTGATGCAGAGAAGGTACTGTCGTCCCTGCTCAGCCCGCGCGTTGAGTTGGTTATACTGATAATATGTTTTTTAAATAAACTGTATATCAACACCACAGCCTTTAATACCTTTCAACAATTCCAGGTGTACCGTTTATTATGTGAGTCATACAGGTGTACCGTTTATTATGCGAGACTCATACATGCGTACCGTTTATTATGTGAGTCATACAGGTGTACCGTTTATTATGTGAGAATCATGCAGGTGTACCGTTTATTATGTGTGACTCATACAGGTGTACCGTTTATTATGTGAGGGTCATACAGGTGTACCGTTTATTATGTGAGACTCATACAGGTGTACCGTTTATTATGTGAGAATCATACAGGTGTACCGTTTATTATGTGTGACTCATACAGGTGTACCGTTCATTATGTGTGACTCATACAGGTGTACCGTTCATTATGTGAGGGTCATACAGGTGTACCGTTTATTATGTGAGACTCATACAGGTGTACCGTTTATTATGTGAGGGTCATACAAGTGTACCGTTTACTATGTGAGGGTCATACAGGTGTACCGTTTACTATGCGAGAGTCATACAGGTGTACCGTTTACTATGTGAAGGTCATACAGGTGTACCGTTTATTATGTGAGACTCATACAGGTGTACCGTTTACTATGCGAGAGTCATACAGGTGTACCGTTTACTATGTGAAGGTCATACAGGTGTACCGTTTATTATGTGAGACTCATGCAGGTGTACCGTTTACTATGCGAGACTCATACAGGTGTACTGTTTATTATGTGAGTCATACAGGTGTACCGTTTATTATGTGAGACTCATACAGGTGTACCGTTTATTATGTGAGGGTCATACAAGTGTACCGTTTACTATGTGAGGGTCATACAGGTGTACCGTTTACTATGCGAGAGTCATACAGGTGTACCGTTTACTATGTGAAGGTCATACAGGTGTACCGTTTATTATGTGAGACTCATACAGGTGTACCGTTTACTATGCGAGAGTCATACAGGTGTACCGTTTGCTATGTGAAGGTCATACAGGTGTACCGTTTATTATGTGAGACTCATACAGGTGTACCGTTTACTATGCGAGACTCATACAGGTGTACTGTTTATTATGTGAGTCATACAGGTGTACCGTTTATTATGCGAGACTCATACAGGTGTACTGTTTATTATGCGAGACTCATACATGCGTACCGTTTATTATGTGAGTCATACAGGTGTACCGTTTATTATGTGAGTCATACAGGTGTACCGTTTATTATGCGAGACTCATACATGCGTACCGTTTATTATGTGAGTCATACGGGTGTACCGTTTATTATGTGAGAATCATACAGGTGTACCGTTTATTATGTGAGTCATACAGGTGTACCGTTTATTATGTGTGACTCATACAGGTGTACCGTTTATTATGTGAGGGTCATACAGGTGTACCGTTTATTATGTGAGACTCATACAGGTGTACCGTTTATTATGTGAGGGTCATACAGGTGTACCGTTTGTTATGTGAGGGTCATACAGGTGTACCGTTTACTATGCGAGAGTCATACAGGTGTACCGTTTACTATGTGAAGGTCATACAGGTGTACCGTTTATTATGTGAGACTCATACAGGTGTACCGTTTACTATGCGAGGGTCATACAGGTGTACCGTTTAATATGTGAGGGTCATACAGGTGTACCGTTTACTATGCGAGTCATACAGGTGTACCGTTTACTATGTGAGGTAGGGTGTGTCAATTTTGTCAACATGTTAAAAATCAAATTTGGTAGTCAAAATATTGTGCCTCTTTATGTCTAAACTTGAGATTAGCAAACAAAAATGAATTGAAATAACCCTCACCTACATCAATTATACCTTAAAGTTTCAAATATCAGTATTTCAACAAATTAATGAGACTTGATTAGAATTATTCACTTGATATTAACTAATCTCATGTAAGCATATGGATTATGGAGTATTTTATGGTTCTATAGCTTGTGTACAATATGCATGTCAGAACATGAACAGGCTCTCCGTGTGGGACAGTTTAATTCTTGTTTTGACTTGTACCAAGCGTGAGGATAAGGCGCCCGGCTCACTCTCCTTCTAGTTATCATAGACGGTGGTTTGCTCTCATTGCACTTGCACCTACTCTACCAGACGAATTCTACATTTTAATTATTGTAAGTAGGGCATATTGATTGTCGCAGTTACTTATATCATTGTATAAAGCATTCTGTTCTAAGAAATTATTATGTTATTTCTGTTACAGCATTTTTGATAAACAAATTGATATTTTTTGAAACTACAATTGAATTATGAAACATTGAAATATTTTTCTATTTGTCAGATAGTGTGAAGATGTCAAAATTGAAGACAAGAAGTCAGTTGTCAACCCACTTGAGCCTGCTAGTTGGTAAAGGGAAGGAGCTTCCTGTATCAGAACTTCCAACAGTGAGAGACATGCTAAGATTAGGGTTACTCCTTCGAGAAAAAAATGCAAAGGACAGAAGGAACTATACAGATAAAGAACTCATAAATGACATGATAGTCCCTCTTCTGCATCAATGGACAAAAGCTAATGCACTATTCAAACCACCTGTGATTAATCAGTGTCGAACTATTGAGCTAAAACTAACGAAATTATGGCACAAAGCAGTTGAAACATCACTTCGTAAAGGAAACTTGGCCAGGAAAAATGAATTTCTGCACACACTGATACTCTGTTTGACATTTTGACCTGCAAGTGCTCCATACAATTATGTTCTGAATCCAACTGTTCTCACTCAGGTAAGAGAGAAAATAATTCCCACATTGATTGTGGTTGTCCTGGTGAAAAGAAGGTCCCTGTTTTAGAGCTTGAATTTATAAAGGCACAGAGGACAAAGGCAGAAGGCCAAGGAAGTATGCAAATGGGTTCAATAGATTATTCAGAAACAAAGAAGCAGATTGCTAATGCCAAGAAGAGAGAACAAATCCGAGAGAGGGAACAAAAGAAGAAAATGAAGAGTGAAGAAGCCATCCAAAGAGAGGAAGAGCTGTGTCAAGATGTTTATCACTTCTTTGATAGTTCTTCTGATGAACAGGAAACAACATCAGATGATAGTTCCAAAGAGCCATCTGAACCTTTACCAAAGAAAATGAAATACAACACAAGAAATATTTCAAACATTGCTTTAGCTAGTATTCGCCACCATGCTGGACTTCGTGAGGCTGCAGAAATTGCAACTGCCGCTTGGATAGATGCAGGCCTCATCAGCCGAGAGGATGTATCTTTGGTGATAGATCATAATAAAATTAGAAGAGCACAAGAAAAAATAATGAAGGAAATATCTGATCAGCATGAAAAAGATTTAAGCGAGGGAGGGCTCTCCTGTCTTTTGTTTGATGGAAGAATAGATGACACAAAAGTTTTGCTAGAAGTAGAGGGAGTGAACAGAAAGTTTCCAGGTCTCATCAAAGAAGAACACTACTCTGTCTGTTCTGAGCCTGGTGGTCGGTTTTTGTTTCACTTTGCTCCCGAAACTGAAGTAGGAGGGAAGAAACATGCAGAGGTCATTGCTGATCATATTTTATGTTGGGTTCAGGAGAGAGGACTTGGCAGTTCACTGCAGGCTGTTGGTGGAGATTCAACTGCAGTGAACACCGGATGGCAGGGGGGGTGTAATGACGCATTTAGAGAAAAAACTAGGAAGAAGACTTGTTTGGATTGTATGTGATTTACATACAGGCGAGCTACCTCTTCGTCATCTCATCCAGGAACTTGATGGTCCTACAAAGAGCAACAACAAGTGGTCAGGTCCCCTTGGCATCATGCTGGATGAAGCAACACAACTAGAAATAAATACAACCTTTCCAAAGGTCGAAGTTGGCCCTCCCCTTCCGGCGTTGTCTGAAGGAGTCATCAAAAATCTCAGCACAGATCAATCCTATGCTTATCGTATTGCCCAAGCAATAAGATCAGGAGAAGTGCCTCAGTCATTGGCTCTCTTGGAGATTGGACCTGTCAGTCACAGCCGTTGGTTAACTACAGCTCTTCGTTTCTGCAGGATTTGGATTTCCAAACACGAATTGAAGGGCAAAGTGCTGAAGAATTTGAGGTTAATTGTTGAATTTATTATTGGAGTTTATCTTCCCCAGTGGTTTAGTGTGAAACTTAATCCTATGTGGGTGGATGGGCCCAATCACCTTTTGTTTCAATTGCAGCTAGTAAGAACACAGAGGAAGGTAGTGAGGGACATCGTGTTACCTGTGGCAAGAAGGTCCGCTTGGTATGCTCGATCAGAAGCAGTTTTGCAAGCAATGCTTTGCAGTCAATGTACCAATCTCCGAACCGAGGCTGTAGAAGTCATTCTAAAGATTAGAGGAACGCTAATAGATGACGACCAGTTGGGAGACTGTTCGTTTCATTCAAGAAAAGTTCCCCCAATAAACGTCAATGCCACCAAATTGTCAGAATTGGTTGACTTGAGTTTGGAAGTCTTAGAGCCACCATTGACAACAAGTCTAACTAGCCAAGAATTGAGAAACCTTAAAGAGACTCCAATGCAGGTGCCGAAGTGGCCTTCCCACACTCAAAGTGTGGAGAGATGTGTGAAAATGGTCACAGAAGCAGCGGGCCATGTTTACAGCCACGAGAGGCGAGAAGGTTACATCAAAGCACAAATAGCAAGCAGACTACTGATGACAAGAAACCAAAGCAAAGAGAGTATGAAGGCATTGGTTACTTTCAAATAGACTACGGATAATAAAATATAATAATTTGAAACTTGAAACAGTAACATGTGTGCAAACGCTGGTTATGTTATAAATTCACAAATATGTACATTTAATAATCCATTTGATGTAGGTAGGACTTATTATAAAAAAAATTTATGCCAGAATATTGTTTTGCATGCTTAAAGACTACAATAAATTGCTACCAAATTACTCGATTTTCAATTTAGCCAGTTCACCCCCTAAATTGACACACCCTAATACATATGGCCACACACTTGAACACTACGTCCTCGACTGTGTGAAGATGGAACCTTTTAGGGACAGGTCCAAGCACACTGTGTGTGAAATGGCACAACACTTCATCTCTAATGGCAAGATAGCCGACATATTAAGTTTGTATCCACTTTTTTGCACTTAGTAACTATATCAGTTCTCATGTACAGAACCAAATACGCAATGTGCTTGAATACCTCCCACGTAAATGTGAATAACAAAGTGTGAGGCCAGACATACTGCCTCACACGCCTGTTCTCACGCATATGTGAATAAGTTACCCTTTATGTATAGAACTAAACAAATAATGTAAATGAAATACTGTGTAACTTTCAGTGCCATAATATCCTGACAACCGGGGTTAATTATTATGACCCTTTGTAAACCCTACTCTGTAATCCTTTTGCGCTACCGCTCACAGGATGAGTGTGGGGTGCACAATAAAGTAGCCGCTGCAAGCGGCAAAATCAAAATCAATCGTGTTATACTGGTGGGGGTGAGAGTGGTGGTAATGAGGGTGATAGTGGTGGTGATCAGAGAGAGAGAGAGAGAGGGGGGGGGGTTCCTTCTGAGGGTCCTCCTAACCTCGTGAACCCCACAGCGAGGGGTCAGGAACCACTCCCACACACAGTCTACCTTGACACCTTGACAATACTGTGTGTGTGTGTGTGTGTGTGTGTGTGTGTGTGTGACGTTTTTAGTACAGTACGTCTGTATATAGGGCGAAGACCTTTGTCACGCCATTTATGAACCCCTCAATCTACACACACACACGCACACACACACACGAGAGAGAGAGAGAGAGAGATTTAGACAGTGGAACTAATTCATCTTGGTGTGGTCGCAGGTAGTTGGCAAGTCAAATTTCTTCTTGAACTTCTTAATCTATTGTCACACTGTTTTTGTCGGGGGCTTGGCTGATGAAAGATACCAGGTGTGGAGGCAGGTGTTGGGGGGAAAATACCTGTACATACTATGTTGCTTATCTTGACATGGCTAATTAGACATGCCAGGCGAGGGAGGTGTTAGGAAATACTGTACAGGTAATTGGTAATGTCTTTTTGAGGCTGAGTGTTTCTGAGCGTTATTTTTTAAGCCATATTTTTTCGCGTTTTGTGTTGGACTGTCTTAGCCATATTGTCTTAGCCATATTGTCTTAGCCATATTGTCTTAGCCATACTGTCTTAGCTATATTGTCTTAGCCATATTGTCTTAGTATTGTGGGTGAAATCGAAAGGTAATTTAATCTCTATCTATGTCCTTCATTTTTCCCTTCTTCTGGTTTGCCTCTTCTTCATTTCCTCTTCCCCCTCCTTGTCTCCTTCTCATCCTCTCATCTCCTTAATCCACCCACCCACCCTTCTGTTCCATCTTTGTCTTTTCCTTCTCTTCTTACCATCCCTTTTCCTCTTCCCCTCCCCCTTTCCTCTTCGTTTTCATCTACTTCTTTCCTCCTCTCCCTCCTTCTTTTTTCCCTCCTTCTCTCTCCTCCTCCTTCAGTACTTTTTCCCTCTCCCTCTCTCTCTCCCCCCTTCCTCCTCCCCCTCCTCCTCCCCTCACTAGTAACATCAAACCAGTATACCAAGTGGCTCCTCGTGGCAGCTGGTGCGGGTCACAGCTGGTGTCATGGTGGCCCTTATTCCTACAGTTATGGCCTCTTAGGTGCAGGGTTCACCACCATCTGTTTGCCTCCCTGTTATTACTGTTGGAAACGGGAGTCTCGTGTGTGTGTGTGTGTGTGTGTGTGTGTGTGTGTGTGTGTGTGTGTTCGTGACCTGCTTGAGTGAGATAGCTTAACCCTTTGAGTATGATGAATTAACCATTTAAGTATGATGACAACAATCTGAGTGTGATGACTTAATCGTTTGGAGTATGATGGCCCTTACAGCTCTTACCTTAAGATTAACCCTGCCTAGCCCAACCCAACCCAACCCAACCCAACCCAGCCAAGCCAAGCCGAACCTAACCTAACCCCCAGGTAGTATGAGGGTATTTAACCGTCAGGTGAAATAAGCTAAGGCGGCTGATAGTCATGTGATCCATTGAGCTTTTAAATGAGAGAGAGAGAGAGAGAGAGAGAGAGAGAGAGAGAGAGAGAGAGAGATTAACTTTTCTTTAACATCGGATAAGGAGAAGAGATAACACACAGACAAGAACATGTGATAAATGGTTGAGAATGTGATAAATTAAGAGAGAAACCAGAAACATGTGTATATATATATATATATATATATATATATATATATATATATATATATATATATATATATATATATATATATATATATATATGTAATGTTTTCTTGTGGTTGGTAAGATCACCTTAGGTATTGACAGTGTGAGGTCGTGTTGCGGGACCCACAAATATGATGTTGGGGGGAGGGAGGGAGAGAGGTGGGGGGGTAAAGGCAGATGACATGGTATTTTAACGGATCAGATCCTTTGTTGGCCAAGAGCATCATGGTACAGTGTGTGTTGGTGGTGATGTGTTACCTGTAGGTGGTTGAGGGAGATGTGTTACCTGTAGGTGGTTGGTGGAAACGTGTTACCTGTAGGTAGTTGAGGGAGATGTGTTACCTGTAGGTGGTTGGTGGAAACGTGTTACCTGTAGGTGGTTGAGGGAGATGTGTTACCTGTAGATGGTTGGTGGAGACGTTACCTGATAGTGACGTGTTGCCCTAAAGTCTCAGGGTAAGCTTGACGCCATATTGGACGGTTAAGTCAGACAGATAAGATGCATTCAATCAGTTACGAAAAAAATTGACTTAAGTTTATTTTGGAATCTGGATTTTTTTGTGGGGTGGGGAGGAAGGGAGAGGGAGAGAGGAGGAAAGACGAGGGAGAGGAGGAAGAGAGAGGGAGAGAGGAGGAAAGAAGAGGGAGAGGAGGAAGGGAGAGGGGGAGGAAGGGAGAGGGAGAGAGAGAGAAGGGAGGGAGTAAGAGGAGAGAAAGAGGGTTAATGTGCTTAGTGAACGTTGATGAAAGACAATCACTCGGTCTGACCTGATATGTAAATTATAAACAAATTGTCTGAATAAGAACAAAAGTAACGGGTGATGATTTTGTGGCTTAAAGAGAAGCAGACTTGTGTGAATAAGGTGTATTGTAAATGATAGGAATAAATGATTAAATTGTGAGAGTGAATGAGAGGAATGTGGTGTGTAAATAAGCCCCCCTCTCTTACTACTTCCGATCCACGCCCCCACCACACCCTCCGCCCACACCACACCCACCACCACACCCACACCACCCACACCACACCCACACCACCCACACCACACCCCCCACCACACCCCAACAAAACGTTTAGGGAATAAGAACTAAGGAGACGTTTTTATGATCATGTGGCAGCGATAGATAGATAGATAGATAGATAAGAGATTGATAGATAGATCGATAGATAGATAGATAGATAGATAGATATATAGAAGATAGACACAGAAGATAGATAGATAAATATATATATATATATATATATATATATATATATATATATATATATATATATATATATATATATATATATATATATAATCAACGACCTCACCAGCAAGGAATCGAACCCTCGACCTACTGGGTGGCCCTAGGGAACGCTTACCGGCTAGCCGGTAAGCGTTCCCTAGGGCCACCCAGTAGGTCGAGGGTTCGATTCCTTGCTGGTGAGGTCGTTGATTATATGTTCAAAGTCCGCGTGTTAAATGGACTAAAAATGAAGTATATATACATATATATATATATATATATATATATATATATATATACATATATATATATACACATATATATATATATATATATATATATATGTATATATAGATAGATAGAGAAGATAGATAGATAGATAGATAGCTTGATAGATAGATAGATAGATAGGTGATAGGTTGTGGGCAGCAGTAATAAGGACAGACAGGAGGTTCATGTATTACAGAGTGCTTAAGAAAGTAAAAGCTAATGTATTTGTGATGTTGTCGAATATATAATAATGAATACATAATCAGGAGTGTATAATGATATAGGAGAGTATACATGTAGTGCTGGTAGGTGTATGTATAAATAAAGGTGTGTGTGTGTGTGTGTGTGTGTGTGTGTGGTATTTTGATTTTAATGAGTGCACATAGGGTGTTGTTGATTGCACACACAGATTGCACTATTGCAGATTATGTTGTTTGTAAGGAAGAATTTTAGAACCTGTTTCTGTATCTAAAAAAAATGGTGTTTAAGGTTTAAAGTTTCCACGATAATGATTTTTTTTTGGGGGGGGGTGGTGAGGAGGGGGAGAGGGAGGGGGCTGGTGATGAGGGGTGAGTGGGGAGAGGGAGGGGGGGTGGTGATGAGGGGTGAGTGGGGAGGGGGGAGGGGGGTGGTGAGGAGGGGGAGGGGGGACGAGGGTGGTGAGGAGGGGGGAGTGGGGAGAGGTTGGTGAGGAGGGGGGAGGGGGGAGGGGGTGGTGAGGAGGGGGGAGGGGGGAGGGGGTGGTGAGGAGGGGGAGAGGGAGGGGGGGCTTAGGCACATTGTAAACAAACTCACTCACAAAGATTCAAATGAAAGCAATACGACACTTACCTAGCGTTAATAATAAATACTTTATATATACTTCACGATTCCGAGAAAATAATACCTTACGATTTTTTTTAAGAATGTTAGTAGTGTTGTCGTTGTTTTGGTCACAGGTATAACAGCATGGCCACGTTGTTTTGGCCACAGGTATAACAGCATGGCCAGGTTGTTTTGGCCACAGGTATAACAGCATGGCCAGGTTGTTTTGGTCACAGGTATACCAGCATGGCCAGGTTGTTTTGGCCACAGGTATAACAGCATGGCCAGGTTGTTTTGGTCACAGGTATAACAGCATGGCCAGGTTGTTTTGGTCACAGTTATAACAGCATGGCCAGGTTGTTTTGGCCACAGGTATACCAGCATGGCCAGGTTGTTTTGGCCACAGGTATAACAGCATGGCCAGGTTGTTTTGGTCACAGGTATAACAGCATGGCCAAGTTGTTTTGGTCACAGGTATAACAGCATGGCCAGGTTGTTTTGGCCACAGGTATAACAGCATGGCCAGGTTGTTTTGGTCACAGGTATAACAGCATGGCCAGGTTGTTTTGGCCACAGGTATAACAGCATGGCCAGGTTGTTTTGGCCACAGGTATAACAGCATGGCCAGGTTGTTTTGGCCACAGGTATAACAGCATGGCCAGGTTGTTTTGGCCACAGGTATAACAGCATGGCCAGGTTGTTTTGGCCACAGGTATAACAGCATGGCCAAGTTGTTTTGACCACAGGTATAACAGCATGGCCAGGTTGTTTTGGTCACAGGTATAACAGCATGGCCAGGTTGTTTTGGCCACAGGTATAACAGCATGGCCAGGTTGTTTTGGCCACAGGTAACAGCATGGTGGCCACAGGCAACAGCATGGCCAGGTTGTTTTGGTCACAGGTATAACAGCATGGCCAGGTTGTTTTGGCCACAGGTAACAGCATGGTGGCCACAGGTATAACAGCATGGCCAGGTTGTTTTGGTCACAGGTATAACAGCATGGCCAGGTTGTTTTGGCCACAGATAACAGCATGGTGGCCACAGGTAACAGCATGGCCAGGTACAGCTACTCCACCCAAGAGCATGTGTGTGTGTTATGGTGTGGTAATTTGTGTTCATCAGATAACATGAGGATTTATGAAGTTTTAATAAGGTCAATCAGATGTTGGCTTGTGAGTTACTAGTGACAATAAGACTCATTTTATACCCCGCCCTAAATTGTGGTTGTGAATATATAATACCGGTAGGGATGAAGTATTGAGCTTGGGTCCGTGATTAATGTTTGTTTGTCAAAATAAGTCGTTTTAAGGATTTCGTGAATTGTTGTTATAATGATTTTAATATAGGTATTGTTTTTTTAGTTGTGGTATATTTATGTAAGTCTTATAGATACAGGTTATATTATATGAGAATACGTGTACAATAAGTGGTTCGTCTGGGAGAGAGAGAGAGAGAGAGAGAGAGAGAGAGAGAGAGAGAGAGAGAGAGCAATTTATCACCACCACCACCACCTCCGCCATTCTTAGCACTCTAGTCCCTCCCAAATAGATTGTTATTCTCCCTATGTGTATAATAACCTTTGCAACCATCATACACCGGCGTGGTCGTTCCCTGGTGTCGCCTGGAGTAACTATAACTACAGGACCATCACGGACACACAACTGACCCGGTTCACTGTCCCGGCACTGGTCCATTGGCTGTCCCAGGGTCCCTTACTAGTTCATGGGTCTCGACTGTAAATTTAGCAAAATCCTCGTTAATGTGGGCAAGACGTGTGTTGATTGGTCCATGGCAGCTATGGTGTTCCACTTGTGTACCTAACCCCCCCCCCCCCTCGTTACCTTATCGTCCTCTCCTCCTCTTAACACTTTCGTCCCCCCTCTTTACCTTGTCCTCCCCCACTTTACCTTGCCCCCCTTTACCTTGTCCTCCCCCTTTTACCTTGTCCTTCCCCCACTTTACCTTGTCCTTCCCCCTCTTTACCTTGTCCTCCTCTTTACCTTGTCCTCCCCCTTTTACCTTGTCCTTCCCCCTCTTTACCTTGTCCTTCCCCCTCTTTACCTTGCCCCCCTTTACCTTGTCCTCCCCCTTTTACCTTGTCCTTCCCCCTCTTTACCTTGTCCTTCCCTTTACCTTGTCCTCCCCTTCTATACCTTTCCTCCCCTTCTATACCTTGTCCTCCCCCTCCTTACCTTATCGTCCTTCCCCTTTACCTTGTCCCCCTCACCAACACCTAACACCTGTCCAATCAAACCCAAATGTGTAAGGTGAAGTCTGCCCCATACACTTGACAACTCGCACAGTGCGGTACACCATACACTACACTATACTAAATCATCGGAACCAAAGGACCCGGTTTGGCCGACACTGCACCTGACCATCTTCACTTCTCCAACTGTGAAGGACCCACTTGCAGCTGGGTAGACGGGAGGTGGTGCTAGCTCGAACCAGAGACCTTTAGGACACAGTGTGAGCGTTTTATTTACACGGTCGCCAAATCCGAAAACTCGTAACTTAACCTTTTTTATTATTAATTGGTCATAACCTAACCTAACCTAATCTAATATAATCCAATCAAAGCTAAAAGGCAAATGTCTAGTAAGTAACGTCATGATGGGAAAGGCCAATAAACACACCCCAGGCCCCCATGCTCGTGGATTTTGCCCGACGGCGTCCCCGGTAGCGTCCCGGTGGACCCATTAGTTATCCCTGGAATGTTTCCCAATGTACCGGTCCAGCGGTGACTCCACCCCCTGGACCAGCTCACCTGATTGCTGATAACATCACTCTCCTGACTTGCCAAGTCAAGCAAATAATTTATTCATAGTAATGACAAGGGAAACGAATCACCTGATATATAAATGTTTTTCGAAGGAGACGACATTACAGGTATATTGTGTTTTGATTGGTGGCGTCTTGTATGTCCTGGTGACGTTTATGTTCGCAAAGAGTCGCCTGTGATTTACCAGCATCCCCTCCATTAGGCTCTCCGGGATGCGATGACGTCACCAATTTGAGGTCGCCCGCTGAGTCGGGTTATTTACCCAGACAAGGAACGATTTTATATCGGTATTAAATTTGCATAATGGACTATTACGACCATATAGTTGTGTTGTTACCGGTACACATGTGACACAGGTCGTAGGTAAACAATGCCATGAAGCGTTTATTGTTAGTTACTGTTTTTTTTATTGAACAGAGGCGTTTTGGTCGTGATGTTCAGTGTGTTGTTTCGTGGTGGCTGTTGGTTGTTACAGGGGAAGCTAACGATTGTTCACTGTAACAATGCTTGTAGGACGCTGCCACGGGAGTAAGATTACAGCTACGGGAATTTATAAACACCAGCCGGGAATGCAGAGGAAAGAGTCTTGGTTTACACGTCACTGTACTGTCTTGCCCACCAGCCCACCACACCTGTCCAGCACACCACCGCTGCTCCACTGCACCACAATTAACTAACGCCATTATACTCAGCTATTGGTGGATGTGTTGGTGATTTAACTCTTACAGTATTCGCTAATAGAATTAATTAGTTACAACCGTTTAATTTGGGGATTACCTGAGGATTAGTTTAGGTTCAGTTAGGTTAGGTTAGGTTAGCGTGGTTAATCATAAGGTGAAGTAAGGTGATTATTTGTTGGTCTGTACACTTACAGCACTGGCTTATGATATGAATAAATAACCACTTGTTTATGGGGGGGGGGGGGGGGAGAGATGTATTTACTGTGGTTTGTCTGTCTGAACTGAGTCTTGAGTTTAGGTGAGCAGATGAACGTGATGTTGGGTTGCTAGGTCAAAGGTCAAGGTAATTTATCTTTCCAAATATGAACTTGGTTGTCAGACTGTAACTTAGCTAACTTTCCGTCTGTCTGTCTGTCTGTCTGCCCATCTGTCTATCTGTTTGTCGAGGTAATACAGCTTCCACACCATGTTGAAAGTCCCCCTAAGACAGAATAAATCGAAATTGAAATGAAACTTTTTTACGCACAGTTGATGACCCATATTGACTCTGGCCCGGGCGGAGGGTGACCACTTCTACTGATGGTTTTAGCTTTATAGATGGGGGAATGACGGGGTGGAGGGTGACGGGGTGGAGGGTGACGGGGTGGAGGATGACAGAGGTGGAGGATGACGGGGTGGAGGGTGACGGGGTGGAGGATGACAGGGTGGAGGATGACGGGGTGGAGGATGACGGGGTGGAGGATGACGGGGTGGAGGATGACGGGGTGGAGGATGACAGAGGTGGAGGATGACGGGGTGGAGGGTGACGGGGTGGAGGATGACGGGGTGGAGGATGACGGGTGGAGGGTGACGGGGTGGAGGATGACAGGGTGGAGGATGACGGGGTGGAGGATGACGGGGTGGAGGATGACGGGGTGGAGGATGACGGGGTGGAGGGTGACGGGGTGGAGGATGACAGAGGTGGAGGATGACGGGGTGGAGGGTGACGGGGTGGAGGATGACAGAGGTGGAGGATGACGGGGTGGAGGGTGACGGGGTGGAGGATGACAGGGTGGAGGGTGACGGGGTGGAGGATGACGGGGTGGAGGATGACGGGGTGGAGGATGACGGGGTGGAGGGTGACGGGGTGGAGGGTGACGGGGTGGAGGATGACGGGTGGCATAGAGTGGAGGATGACACAAGGTGGAGGATGGCGGGGTGGAGGATGACGGGGTGGAGGATGACGGGGTGGAGGATGACGGGGCGGAGGATGACATAGGGTGGAGGATGACGGGGTGCAGGATGACGGGGTGGGGGATGACAGGGTGCAGGATGACGGGGTGGAGGATGACAGGGTGCAGGATGACGGGGTGGAGGATGACATAGGGTGTAAGACGACATAGGATGACACTGGTTGGAGGTTGACAAATTACACCTATCTCTCCGGGTGTCAGAACTATACCACACACATGTATACAGTATAGGCCTATCACCACGTGTCAAATACCATCGACATACACCCCGCCAGATAAACCAAATAATGTGTGTCCAAAAATATTTCTCGTATACAAAATGGAATTGAACTACAGAGCTTGTCATATACATATTCATTCCTGTTACATCGTTAATAATTTAGTATTTCAAGTTTATAGGAGAGGAAAAAGTGTTATTGTGTTATTTCATTGTTGATTGGTTCATTTATTTTGGTATAAAGTAAGTGTGTGTGTGTGTGTGTGTGTGTGTGTGTGTGTGTGTGTGCGTGTATGTATGTATGTATGTATGTATGTATGTATGAGAGAGAGAGAGAGAGAGAGAGAGAGAGAGAGAGTCGACAATGAACAATATGACCATCAAGTGACTAATTTACCCTTAAGGATAAACACGCCCTCGGGAATGGCGTCGAAATTGCTCTGAGACTCTACTGTAACTAGAGCTGTTTTCTTCTTGCCAATTAAAAAAAAAAGAATCAAATGAGAAGTAAGACTATTTTAGACTGTAGACCGTAGAGCTGTGACTGGTGTCTGTTTCTCAGTAGTACCGGGAGAGATATGACTGTTTGAGACTGTTAGATTGTGAAGCTCTGACTGGTGCCTGTCTCTCAGTGCCAGCGAGCGAGGCGGGAAATGTCAGATGTGCATTTTTCATAACGTTGAAAGGCTCGCCTTCGGAAAGCAGTACAGTATTGAGCTGTGAGAATGGCAATATTGAGCTCTTTAAATGGCAATATTGAGCTCTTTAAATGGTAATATTGAGCTCTTTAAATGGTAATATTGAGCTCTTTAAATGGTAGTATTGAGCTCTTTAAATGGTAGTATTGAGCTCTTTAAATGGTAGTATTGAGCTCTTTAAATGGTAGTATTGAGCTCTTTAAATGGTAGTAATGAGCTCTTTAAATGGTAGTATTGAGCTCTTTAAATGGTAGTATTGAGCTCTTTAAATGGTAGTATTGAGCTCTTTAAATGGTAGTATTGAGCTCTTTAAATGGTAGTATTGAGCTCTTTAAATAGTAGTATTGAGAGCTTTAAATGGTAGTAATGAGCTCTTTAAATTGTATCTGTTTGGAGTTTGGAATAGCCAATGAAATATTTGCCTCGTTAAAGGATCACATGAAGATTAGTCACCCCATCTTATTGTTTACCTGATAATTAAAGACCTTAACCTAACCTAACTTAACCTCACCTAACCTAACCTTACCTTCACGTGTTCCTTCATATTAAAACTTGGGGAGGCAGGAAACAAGGGTTGGGAAGAGAGGACAAATGGGGTGGTCACAGAAGACACTGATGATGATGACGAGTAGGAAAGGGAGAGGGAAGAAGAAGGAGGAGGAGGAGGAGGAGGAATGATGTAATGAGAAAGCAGAACATAGGAACAAAAATATAGATTGGAAATGGAAAGGGAGGAATAGAGGAAGGAGGTGATGAATAATGAGAGAAAGGAGGGTCTTAATGGAGATGTCAGGTGGAGAATAATTGGATAATAGGAGATAACGTTGTGAAGATGAGAATAAGAGGAATGGAAAAAAAAATAAATATCAAATAAGATGAATGTATGAGGGAGGTGTACGTAAGACCTGATGACTAAGAGAAACAGGAATAGTCTGTCTGTCTGTCTCCCTGTCTGTCAGTGTTTCTGTCTGTCTGTCTGTCACATTAAGGGGAAAACTTAGAGTATATTCAGTAGAAGGTTAAAGGGGTGTAGGTAAGATGTATTGAACACAACCCTGAATTATATACCAGAGGGGCAGTTCAACCGTGTTCACTTCTTGTTCATGTTCACTTGTTCATTGTGTGCGTGTGTGTGTGTGTGAGAGAGAGAGAGAGAGAGAGAGAGAGAGAGAGAGAGAGAGAGAGAGAGAGAGAGAGAGAGACCAACAAAAACAACGAATCATCTCACTCCCTCTCTACCATCCAACACCACCGTCCTCCCCCCTGCCCACCTTCAGGATGGGTGGTATAGGAGGTGGAGGCATCCTGACGGTGATGGAGGAGAGTGATCCATCCTGCGGCAGGAGGGAGGCGCAGGAGTAATGGTCAAACCGCCCAGTAGCAGGAGAACCTCGGGCCACCCTCCCTCCATCCTTCCCTCCCTATTATACCGTAGTCCTGAATCCACCCGACGCAGGAGTACGCTCTTGTGTGTGTGTGTCTATGAGGAAGTAACACAGGTGAGACACATTTAAAGAGGGAAGGAGCAGCAGCCCCAGCAGATGGCACGGCTGTTGTGGTTGTAATACATTTTGTTAAACGATCGTTCTAGTCGATAATGATACGAGAATTACGACCAATCACAGACACTCAATTTGACGTGCACCCGCCTCTTCCTCCTCCCGCTTCCTCCTCCTTCGCCTCGACACAAGGTCATTGGATACGTTTATTTTTTTAAGAGGTTAGAAGATGTGAAACGTTTATCTTAAGAGAGGTCAGGTGAAATTTTAAAAGGAAAAATCGATTCTCTCTCTCTCTCTCTCTCTCTCTCTCTCTCTCTCTCTCTCTCTCTCTCTCTCAACCGGTAGGAAACGAAAATGAAAATAGTAATTCTCTTCGGGAGGGGAAACTGAAGTGGGGGGAAAAAATCATCACCTGAAACAATGCTATAATTTCCAAAGTGGTGGTTCAGAGATAAGTGCTTGAGTTCCGCCCCTGAGTGATGGATCAATACACCTCATTTGTTTTATTTGGTTTGCACGTCTGGTAGTCGTCTTACCTGCGCTGATGCTCTGAATATCGGCTCCATTATACTCACACTGGCAGTCTCCCGTCTTTAATCTGGTCAATTAGTGTAGCGAGCTCTAATACCAAGCAATTATTGGCACAGGGGAGCTAGAAATTGATGTTACAAGACCCGGATGCTGGAGGTATTGGGTGGGTTGAAGGTGTGGGGATGGTGGTGGTGGTGTGGGGGGGTGGTGATGGTGTGGTGTGGTGGGGGTGGTGATGGTGGTGGTGGTGTGGGGGGTGGTGATGGTGGTGGTGGTGTGGGGGGGTGGTGATGGTGGTGGTGGTGTATGGGGGTGGTGATGGTGGTGGTGGTGTGGGGGGGTGGTGATGGTGTGAGGGGGTGGTGATGGTGGCGGTGGTGTGGGGGGGTGGTGATGGTGTGGTGTGGTGGGGGTGGTGATGGTGGTGGTGGTGTGGGGGGTGGTGATGGTGGTGGTGGTGTGGGGGGGTGGTGATGGTGTGGTGTGGGGGGGTGGTGATGTGTGTGGTGTGGGGGGGGTGGTGATGGTGGTGGTGGTGTGGGGGGGTGGTGTGGTGTGGGGGGGTGGTGATGGTGGTGGTGGTGTGGGGAGGTGGTGATGATGTGGTGTGGGGGGTGGTGATGGTGGTGGTGGTGTAGGGGGGGGTGATGGTGTGGTGATGGTGTGGTGGTGGTGTGGTGTGGTGGGGGTGGTGATGGTGGTGGTGGTGTGGGGGGGTGGTGATGGTGTGGTGTGGGGTGGTGGTGATGGTGGTGGTGGTGTGGGGGGGTGGTGATGGTGTGGTGTGGGGGGGTGGTGATGGTGGTGGTGGTGTGGGGGGTGGTGATGGTGTGGTGATGGTGTGGTGTGGTGTGGTGGGGGTGGTGATGGTGGTGGTGATGTGGGGGGGTGGTGATGGTGTTTTGTGGGGGGTGGTGATGGTGTGGTGTGGGTAGTGGTTATGTGAGAAGTGGTGGTTGTGTGGGGGTGATGGTGGTAGTTTAGGGTGTTGAGGGTAGCGTGGGGGTGGTGTGAGGATGACGATGGTGTGTGTGTGGTGTGTGGGTGGTGTTGGTGGGATTAGGTAAGTAGGTGGTAGTGGTGATAATGGGTGGGTGGTAGTGGTGGTGAGATGGGTAGTGGTAGGAGATTAAAGTGATGGAGGGGGGTAGTTGGTATATTATTTGATAGTGGTGAATGGTGATTGTGGTTATAATGATATGGTGGTAGTTGTGGTGATGGTGGTAGTTGTGGTGGTTGTTTGGCTGGTAAACACAACCAACCACAACCAGTCCGTAACCAGTGTGTGTGTGTGTGTGTGGGTATACAATATGTAGTCAATGGTTAATTAACCCCTAAAGAACGTTGACTACGTCTCCTTGAGTACAGTGCCATCATAGTGAAGGATTTGTACTCTAGGAATTCAAGTCACCGTATTCAAACGGTCACAAGTCATCGTACTCAAGGGGTTAAGTCATCGTACTCATGGGGTTAAGTCATCGTACTCATGGGGTTAAGTCATTGTACTCAAGGGGTTAAGTCATCGTACTCATGGGGTTAAGTCATCGTACTCATGGGGTTAATTCATCGTCCTCAAGGGGTTAAGTCATCGTACTCATGGGATTAAGTCATCATAATTCAAATGGGTTTTCATCGTACCCAAAGAAGTTTTAAGGTATTTTAATCACCGGACTAATTTACTGTACTCGGGCGGGTGGCAGAGTACAAAACGAGTTAAACAAATTAGCGTATCGAGTACTAGTGTTAATTTGTTACATACAGTAGTTCAGAATGACATGGTAAATGGGAGACTGAATTCGGTCATTTCGTGTCGGTCAGTATTAAGAAGTCGTTTTTTGTTTGTTTTGTATTTGTTAGTTTTTTATTTGTTTTTTTAGTGTGTAGATATAAAAGACGATGTTCATTGTGAAATAACTATTGAAAAACTCAGACACTTTGGATTCTAAAAAAAAAAACAAAAGATTGGCAGTCAAATGGATAAAATATGTTCATGAATACAAGGTGTGTGTGTGTGTGTGTGTGTGTGTGTGTGTGTGTGTGTGTGTGTGTGTGTGTGTCCAATCAATCACCTGTTACTTATTATGATGACAGTAATATTTTCTTGTTAGTCTCTGCTTAGAAAAAATCTGCTTCCCAAAGGTCTCTGAGGATGAGCTGAGTGATGTTTCAGCACCTACACACACACACACACACACACACAGACACACACACACACACACACACACACACACACACACAGACACACACACACACACACACACAGACACACACACAGACACACAGACACACACAGACACACACACACAGACACACACACACGCACACACACACACAGACACACACACACACACACACACACAGACACACACACAGACACACACACACACACCCAGACACACACACACAGACACACACACAGACACACACACACACACACAGACACACACACACACACAGACTTGTCAACCCTCAGTGAGACAGGACGTGCCCCGAAGGCGCTCCCGGTTTTAGCAGCCAGGCCGAGTCTGTTTGGCCCTGCCACTCCCCCTGCTATACCCCAACGCCCTACCAGCCTTACTACACCAGGATCGATTCAGCAAAACATTCTAGTGATTAGTGAACGATTGATTACGGAGCAGTGCAATAAGTGATTACCATACAGTGCTCGATAGTGCACCCCAAGGAAAAGTCAGACAGTGGGCACTTTATCGGTCCCCTTTAAAGTGCCAGTGACAAGGACCACCGCGGTGTTTACATATATCGTGAAAACTGTGTCGGCGACCCCAAGCACCAGGGACAAAGACCCACGGTCTTTACGACTGACAAATACTAACAGATGTCTACCAGTGTCAGTGTCCCTCAAAGTGCCGCCAGTGACAAACACTTCCGTCCGCCCACAACAGATTTCAACAGATGGCCACCAATCACTTACTCCCGACGCACTCTGTACCATCTAAAGCGTGGGAACGGTTATCCTGATGGCAGTGTTATCGCGCTACTCAAGTCACTAAACCTATTCCACGCGCGGAGCCGTAGACAAGGCCGTCATGCACATAAGCCCATTAGAACCGTAACCTCCACTAGGAAACCGGAGAAACCCACCCCTGACAGACCATACCACCACACTGAAGTTCCACGGATATGGTATGATCTCCCGTCTTTACTGCTATCCAACGTCACTTCCCTAGCTAACAAGTTCGACGAGCTGGCAACTACAGTCAGGTCAACCGCCGCGAGCGTCGTTGCCATATGTGAGGCCTGGCAAATTGTGCCTGAAACGTGTCATATTGAGGGATATCAACTCTTTCATCACCTTCGTTCACAAAGACGCGGAGGGGGCGTTGCCCTCTTCTGTCAAGATGACCTACGCCCGTCACGCCTGGATGTTCAAGTCCCAGCAGATGTGGAAGCATTATGGGTACGTGTCGTGCTAAGAGCCCACCCACGCAACACTGCTTCCATTATAATCTGTGTGGCATACCATCCGCCTCGATCACCCACCAGAGACACTCTTATCAATCATCTCATCACCACCTCAGACCACCTCAGAGTTAGGTACCCATGTGCCAAGTTAATATTATGTGGGGATTTAAATGAAATTGACACCACTGATATCCAGGACCAGCTATCACTATCACAAGTTGTGACCTTCCCCACACACGGTCAAAATACCCTGGACCTTATCTTAACTGACTTAGCGGACCAGTACCAACCACCTCAACCAATGCCTCCTATCGGGTGTAGCACACACTTATCAGTGCTCTGGTCCCCAGCTGCCACTCCCACTCAAGTACAGAGACCCTACATCAAGACCTACAGGCCGATTACTGACTCTGCAGTGCGCCTCTTCGGGCAGTGGATAGTTCACCATCCCTGGACTGAAGTACTTAGCGTGGATGACGTGGAAACCAAATGGATAAATTATACCAACACCACCACGCAAGCTCACCACCACTTCTTCCCCGAGAAGTCCGTCAGATCTCACCCAGCTGACTTGCCCTGGATCACACCTCGGATCAAAAGACTTATGCAACAGAGAGACAGAGCCTTTCATCTCAATGACCACATCCGCTACAGGTCCCTTCGCAACCGAGTCATCCGCGAAATACGCACTGCAAAGAAGTCCCACTACCCAACCAAATTACAACACCTGAAACAGACCAACATCAGTCAATGGTATGGTAAGCTTAAAGAACTCTGTGGACTAAACAATAAGACACACCCCCTCCCCTTCCTTAGCCATCTCACTAGTGTTGACGCAGCTGAGCAAACAAATAACCATTTCGCTACTATATGCCAGACGCTCCCACGGCTTGACACAACCACTCTCCCTGCTTACCTACCAGCCTCCCTTCCCACTGACTTAGTAGAAGAATTTGACGTAGCAAAACGCCTGGACAAACTAAAATTAAAACGCTCTACCACCCCCATTGACTTACCAATGAAACTCTTCAAGGAGTTCTCCCCGGAGCTTGCTAAACCCCTCTGCTCCATCATCAATGCTTCTCTCAGTCAAGCCAGATGCCCAGCTGACTGGAAGACCTCTTATGTATCACCAGTGCCCAAGTCAACCAGCCCACAATCCTTAAATCAGCTACGACCTATTGCAATCACCCCAATACCCAGCCTAATCTGTGAAAGTTTTGTGTTCGACTGGGCTTATGCTGATATTGCAGGAGTCGTAGACCCTCAGCAATTTGGCAACATGAAAACTTCCTCCACCACTCACTGTCTTGTCAGCTTTCTCGATTACATATACCGCCATCTCGAGAAACGAAAAACGTCTGTAGCTGTCGCCTTCATTGATTTCACTAAAGCGTTCGACCTAGTCGACCACAATATAATCATCAACAAAGCTATTGACCTCGGGCTTCGAAGAAGCCTCATACCATGGCTTACAGACTTCCTCAGTGACCGACGCCAAGCTGTACGCTTCCGAGGGGCTGTCTCCACCTTTCAGTCACTCACCTGTGGCGTCCCCCAAGGCACCAAGATGGGACCACTCTGCTTCCTTATGCTCATCAATGATGCCCTAAGAGAAACCCCTGCTCGCTGGAAATATGTCGACGACTCCACCATTGGGATCAGCGTCAACAATTCTGCTCCCAACTATACCGCCCTTCAGGATTTATTGAACAGTCTCCAAAACTGGGCTACCAACAACCATGTCACCATCAACCATACCAAGACCATGGTTATGCACATCAACCTCTCCTCCGACATTGTCCCACCTCCTTCCATTACTCTAGGTCCGAACACACTCCAGGTCGTAGATTCCACGAAGCTCCTCGGCGTCACCATAGACAACAAACTAAATTGGAAACCACACGTCAATGAAGTTGTCAAATCCTCCAGTTTCCGTCTCCACCTCCTCCGCCGACTCAAGTCCCTCGGAGTTCCTGCACACGAGCTCCTCAGTGTTTACACAACATTCATACTTCCCAAGCTCACCTATGCCTCCCCCACCTGGTCTTCCTCCCTAAATGCCACACAACGTAAACACCTAGAAAAAGTGCAAAAGAGGGCATGCAAGATTATTCTCTCCTCCTCCTACTCCACATATCAAGAAGCGCTCAACACACTGACCCTTTCGACTCTCACTGACCATCACCACGACCTCATCTGCAAATTTGGTAAGAAGCTTCTACACCATCCCCGACACCGGCTCCTGCTACCACCCGAGGTCCCTTGTCCGAGAATTGCTGTTCGACACCACAACCGCATCCAGCCCATACGTGCACGAACTGATCGCTATAAGAACAGCCCAGTCCCAACCATTGTAAAAATTATCAATAACTTGTAATACTGTAACACTGTCACTATGTTGAATTGAACTGTAGTTTGAGCTTTTCCCCATCTAAGTTATTATATGTCTTATTTGTGTCACTTATGTTACTTGTATATTATTTGTAATTCGTAACCCACTCCCCAAATATGTAACTGTATATTTTCAGCCTTCTGGCTGCCAAGCTCTTTCAATAAACCGTTAATTATTATTATTATTATTATTATTATTAGACACACACACACACACTCACACACACATGTTAGGTTCTGAATAATAAGTTCTATATACAGGAGAGAACACAAACACCTGTATAGTTTTGTAGGTTCGGTTTACTGGATAAGAGTGTGTACACAGAGGGAAGCAGCACTTTCCCTTGGCTAGGCTCCTTGTCAACTGCTATAGGCGACGTATGGCAAGTGATACATTAGCAGCTTCCATACGTCGCCAGGCACATTAATTAAGCATGTGGGACATGGTAATAACATTGCCACACGCTGCTAGCTACATAAATGGAGCACATACATAATATGCATACATAATATATAATCCAGCATAAATAATATACATACACATCCCTCCCCCCTATACGCTCATAGCAAAGTCTTGAGCGGACCTTTTCTTTTGGATCCGTTCTGAGCGTCGAGGGACTTCATCACTGGGAAGGGTATGGGACTCGACACTGGTGGCGGGGCCAGCAGAAGGCATTGTTACGGGGCGGAGAAAACGGCGGTTCCTCCACCACACACGACCACTGGGTAACCGCACCTGGTAGTCCCGTGACCTGCCGAGACCCATAACTACGCCTACTTTGTCCCAACGTAGGGAGGTCGGGTCCTGAACACGGACTTGGGTGCCGACACTCAACCTGGGGAGAGAACGGGCGTGGTCATTGTAGCGGGCGACGACGTCCTGAACACGTTCGGCGGCTCGGCGATCACAATCCTCTGTCTTGGCCTGCCACTCCTTGGAGAAGGATTGAGGGTGAGCAGGGACACAAGAACGGAGGGGGCGTCCATACAAAACCTGGGCAGGGGAGCGTCCGGTGTAGTTAGGTGTGTTGCGGAGTTCAAGAAGACCCCTGTCGAAGGCCTCGCAGTCAATGTTCCCAGAAGGGGCCACCTTAAGGATGAGGTGCTTCAGGGATTTGACAGCAGCCTCAGCGTGGCCGTTGGACTGCGGGTAATGGGGCGATGACAACACATGCCGGACTCCCCATCGGTCGAGGAACACAGCAAAGTCCCGGCTTGTGAACTGAGGCCCTCCGTCGGTTCGCAGGCGTACAGGAACGCCCACGTCACGGAAGTAGTGGCGGAACTTGCTGATGGTGGCGGCAGACGTCGTGTCATTACCGCACTTGATGACAACCGGCCAACCAGAGAGACGGTCGACGATAACGAGGAAGGACTTTCCTGACACACAGAAGAAGTCGGCCGACACAGACTCAAAGGGGCGGGTGGGGTTGTCGTCACTCATAAAGGGTTCCTGCTGCTGGCTGGGTTGTAATACTTGGCAGGGCTCACACGCACGGACAACATTGGAGATGTCGGAGTTGATGCCGGGCCAGAACACAGTCTGTCGTGCACGTCGTTTGGTGGCCTCAGCTCCACGGTGACTGTCGTGAAGGCGGGCCAAGGCGTGGGGACGTGATGCAGCAGGGACAACTACACGTGCTCCGTACAGAACAAGGTCTCCGTCGCAGTAGAGTTCATCGCGGAGTTTCCAATACGGGAGCAGGGTGTTGTGAAGATCGTAGCGGTTGCTAGGAAATCCATTCCTCACACACTCGACGAGTCGGACATAGGAAGGGTCATCTCGGGCCGCTGTTCGAAGGTCCTCCATTGCCTTGTCGTCATCTGGTGACAGGTCCGAACGAAGGGATTGGACGGCATGGAGAGTGACCACAGTCCTGACGGAAAGAGCGAGGTCGGCGTCGAGTACATGGTCTTCTGGAGTAGGGCGGCTGACAGGGGAGCGGGATAAGGCATCAGGAATGCAGAGCTCCTTACCAGCACGCCACACTGCAGTGAAGATGTACGCCGAGAGCTTCTCTTTCAGACGCTGGAGGCGAGGGTTCTCAACAGCGTCTAACGTGTAGTGGTTGAGGATCGGGACAAGCGGGCGATGGTCGGTCACTAGGTGAAAGTATTGCAGGCCTATGAGGTAAAACCTGCACTTGGACATCGCCCAAACCACGGCCAACAGCTCTAACTCAATAGTGGCGTAGCGCGTCTCAGTGTCAGAGAGGAAACGCGAGCCACACTGGACGAGCCGGAACTGCCCTCCACCATGATCCTGCAGTAGGGCGTATCCCACGCCATACAAGCGTGAGGCATCTGTCTGCAGAACTGTCGGCAAGGCTGGGTCAAACGTGGCGAGGACAGGTGGACGAGACAGGGCCTGTTTCACTTGCTGGAAGGCCTTGTCGTGGTCGGGGGTCCACAGGAATGTCCTCTTGGGGCTCATCAGGGGGCGAAGTGGTTGAGCAGCTGCGGAGATGTCCGACGAAAACTCTGCTAACTGGTTGACGAGACCGATGAAGGACCTCAAGTCGGTCAGGTTCGCTGGGGTGGGAAAATCCGTAATGGCGCGGACCTTTTCCGGGTCAGCTGCAATACCATTCCCTGAGAGGGTGTACCCACAAAAGTCAACTGAAGAACTGGCCAGAACAAACTTGTCGGCATTTAGGGTAATGCCGTGCTTCCGGCACCTGTTGAGTACCTCGTAGATACGGCAGAGGTGATTCATATAATCCTCGTCGTACACGAGTATGTCGTCGACCACTTTCACGCAGTTTGCCAGACCTTGTAGAGCCATATCACCTCGAAGACAGAAAGCGTCTCCTGTAGCGGCGAATCCCATGGGGCCACGGCAATAACTGTAACGTCCATGCGGGGTGATGAAAGTTGTGAGTGGTCGGTCTTCTTCGGCAAGCTCTATCTGCCAGTATCCACACAGGGCGTCCATCGTCGTGAAGAAGCGCGCCTTCGGGTTCACGCTGCGTATGGCTGCAAAGGGCGTGGGAGAAGGGTGCGCAGGACGAGACACCTGGTTGTTGAGCTTGGAAAGGTCAGTGGTGATCCGAACACCACCTTTAGGTTTTGAGACGACAACCATCGGGTGACACCATGGAGACGGGTCATCGCCGGTTGGTACAATAATTTCTTGGGCGACCATGGAGTCCAGCTCGTTTTTGACCGCCTGGCGGAAGGCCAGGGGAACCAGTCGAGGGGTGTAAATAGCGAATGGCTTCGCGTCGTCCCTCAGGTGGATCCTCATGGGGGGGCCTGCCATCTTCTTGAGAGGCTTGGATTCCAGAGCGGACTTGGTCACCAGAACGTCGCTGAATTCCTTCAGGAAGTACTTCCGAGCATCCGAAGGAGAGGTGTCACTGGCAAGAGGCAGGGGTAGGGCGGCAGCAGGGTCGTTGCTGCTCCCTTTTTGCACCCTGTTGGCGTGTTTTACCTCAAGAATAGGTTTGGGGAAGTCCTGGGAGATGATGGCCAACTCCTGACAATGTCTGTAGGACAGCAAAGGAGTCTGGACACCGTTATGCACATCAATCCAGGCTTGACACGACCTGTTGCCAAAGGTGACATGTGCTTGGAGTGAACCTAGGGCCGGGGTCATCTGTGAACCATCTGCCATAAAGCGGAGATCCTTGGGGGGCGGTCCTAGATCACTTGGAGAGAGCCCCAAGCATTGCAAATGCTGGGGACCGATGACTGTAGCATCAGCGCCGGTGTCGGGCAACATCTGAAGACGGGATGACACACCGCCGTAGGTCACGATGACGCTGATGTACTGGGGGACTTTGGTCCTGGGACGCGGGGGGGAGCACACATTCCTAATGTGCCTCGAGCGTTGTCAGGAGTCGTCGTGCCTCTGATTGGAAGACTGTGGGCGGCCCTCTCTGGTGGAAGGGGGCTGAAGCTTCCGCCGACACGGTCCCTTGGGTATGTTGGAAGGGCAACACTTGTCATAGTGGCCCAGACGACCACACACATTGCACTGGACGCGTTTGGCTGGGCACCGTACTGTGAGTGACCAGTGGCCCTTACGGTCACAACTGTTGCAGGTAGACTGAGCAGCTGGACACACCTGTGTTCCGTGCTGCTTACCACAGTTGTTGCAAAATAAACCGGGCGTGGACGTAGTGGGCGAAGGCGTAGGAACAGACTTCTTGTCCTTCTTGTACCGGGACACAGCGCGTACAGCTGTAGGGGGAGCACGGATGGCAGAGGTGGCACACCTGGCAGCTTCATAGGAGCGACATATCGTCAACACATCCTTAAGAGAAGAGGAAGAGTCGAGGGAGGTGAGGCGTTGGACAAGTTCCTCGTCCTTAACACCCATCAGGATCACCTGCCTCAACTGGGTCTCCTCGCACTGCTGGTGGTGGCCTGGACATATATCTACCTCTTCCGAGGCTCTCTTAAGACGCACGTAAAAGGCATCAAAAGACTCACCCTCCATCTGTCTGCAGCTAAACAATTCCCTCCTGCGCAGAGCTTCATTCTGCTGTCCTTTGATGTGCAGTTGTAGAACGTCCAGTACCTCCTCTACAGACAGCAAAGAGGTTGGGGGTACCTGCAACGTATGTTCCAAGACACGCTGAATTTCCAAGGACAGGCACATGCGCAGCTGGATGAGTTGTTTAGGCTGTGACAAACTCTGGAGATCCACCATTGTAGAATGATCAGTCCACCGTCGCCGCCATTCACGAAAAGTCTGGAAAGTCTCATCAGGCTTCAAGATGGGCGGCGTTTGAGCTGCTGCTTTAGGTGGGGCTGGAGGGTGTGAAGGAAGCATGGATGGGGTATCTGAACCAGTCAGTACCGAGGCAGTGTTAGAGCCAGGGGCTTGGTTAACAGTGAGGCGAGATATCAAGGCTTCAAACCGTTCACTGTCTTCCAATCTCCGTTGGTTGTCTCGTTCTGCCTCTGCTTGCCTTCTGTGCTCATCCGCCAAACGTCTGTGGGCTTCATCCTCGCGTTTCTCATCTCTCATAAACTTCAGTAAAGCAATTATCTCTGGAGACAACGCTGAATATTGAGGTGAGGGACTGCGCGATGTGGGGGCTGGAGCGTCGTGGCCGGCCTGGTCATCCATCTCTGCGGGGCTATCACCCGCCTGAGTCATCCAGACGCTGGGTCCACGGCTACGTAAGGCGTGAGACATAACTACTTCCTCTGTGTACTATGTCTTAAATCAGTGTTGACCGGTCAGCCCGTCGTATCGACAAGATTTCAGACAAAAAATTAATTAAATACACAGATAAGTAGGTTATATATATAAAATATATATAAGGAAGCCGCGCAGTCAGCGAGTGTTAGTACGTGTATGTGTGTGAGTGTGTGTCCCGGGCCGGCAAAGCGTCTCGCCCCAGCTGTGAGGGGGGGATGGAGGCGGCGCTGTGAGGGGGGTGGAGGGAGAGGCGCGGCGACTCCCAGTTGGTCTAGTTACCCTCAGAACGCGGTCAGAGACGGGTGCACTGAACTCTACTCCTTACAAATGCCCAGAACGTGCCGTATACCTTGGGAATCCTTTAGAACAAGGTCACACATGAATGGCACGAACACACAATGCACTAAACACTTCACAGAAAATCACTGACACTGCTCAAAGTTGCCGAGATTCTTCGAGGAGAGCTGACGCGCGGGAGTTGACCCAAGCGAGAGAGGAGTCCGTACGCCGGCTTTCCACAGACTTTGCACTTTCACTCGTAATTATCCAGTAAGATCGGATCACTGCGCCATGTTAGGTTCTGAATAATAAGTTCTATATACAGGAGAGAACACAAACACCTGTATAGTTTTGTAGGTTCGGTTTACTGGATAAGAGTGTGTACACAGAGGGAAGCAGCACTTTCCCTTGGCTAGGCTCCTTGTCAACTGCTATAGGCGACATATGGCAAGTGATACATTAGCAGCTTCCATACGTCGCCAGGCACATTAATTAAGCATGTGGGACATGGTAATAACATTGCCACACGCTGCTAGCTACATAAATGGAGCACATACATAATATGCATACATAATATATAATCCAGCATACATAATATACATACACTCACCATACATGGATGACGGTGATTTGTTCCTCCTGCTTTAAGACCTAGACACCTATAATTTTTGTACCAATTTACCAGCCAATCAGTGACCAACCAGACGTGATTATGACGCTACCTAACCTGACCTAACCTGCGAGGAGGGTTTGTTTGGTCTTTGGACGTTGGTGGTGAAGGTTAGGTTAGGTTAGGTTAGGTGAAAGGTGTCGTGGTGCGATCTTTTTAAGACGTCAGGAGAGGGGGGCGGGGGTCCTTGAATGTGTGTGAAGTAAGATGGTAAATAATGGTGTGTGAAAGGGAGGGGGTGGCGTGGTGGTGGGGAGAGGTGGAGAAGAAGAGAAGGTGGTGGAGGAGGAGGTGAAACTGGAGTAGGAGGAGGAGGAGTAGAGCGTGGAAGATGAACAGTGGAGGAGGAAGATATTGTTAGGTAAATATTAAGGTGAGGAAATGATATGGAGAAAAAAATATTACTGTAGGAAGAGAGAGAGAGAGAGAGAGAGAGAGAGAGAGAGAGAGAGAGAGAGAGAGAGAGAGAGAGAGAAGTAACGAACCATTCAGGAAAATTCCAATAAGAAACACGAAAATACACCATTAAATTTATTGATAAAACCGAAAAAAAATTGTGGGAAAAAATTCACGAACATGTAAATTTTATCTAATCAAATCGGCCATGGCGTAAGGGTCTACAAGAGTGGATTAAATAAACAGAAAGAAATGGATGAGGGAAACGGTATAGGGGGGTAGGAGGGGGAGGGATATTTTGGGGAAAGATGACAAACAGGAAGAAAGGTGGAGACTCCGAGTGTGTGTTGTGTAAGCTGGAGGCAGAGAGTGAAGGACTTGGTCAACACACACACACACACACACACACACACACACACGCTAATGCAACCAGTAACGTATTCAGATAAATTCAAATTTCATTCTTCAGTGAGTGATTCCGTCATGGTGTCAGTCGACTGTGTGTGTGTGTGTGTGTGTGTGGATTTCAAGCCACCTGCCGGGAGATGCTTTAAGCCACCTGCCAACAGATAGGTGTTCAAGGAAGACGACTCGAGGTTCATTTGAGTTAAGGTACCCCATGAGATATGTCACGAGGTAAACTATTCAAGGAGGACACGTCAAGGTACATTAATGTTTCAGAACCTCTACCTTGAAGCATCTACCTTGAGGTGTCCTTTAAGCGTTTACCTTAAAGGAGGAACTCTTCAAGGCAGATTTTTCAAGGTTGACGTTCCAATATGTACTGAGTTAGGTACCACAAAGAACGGAGGTACAAGATAACAGCAACATTCTGGTGGACGGAAATTATACCAAGAAAAGAAGTAATAAATTTATCAGAATCCAATTTTTACGTTTTTACTCCTTGTTTTTACCTCGACTTTTATCTCATTTTCCATTTAAATTTATCGATGCGTTACACCATGACGAAGGAGGAGGAGTAAGAAGAAATCGAGAGACCATGAAAACGAGTGAGAATTTTACACAGTGCCGCGGGTAAACAATAGGAATGGTTGTCTGGTCTTGATCACACACACACACACACACACACACACACACACACACACACACACACACACACACACACAACTTCGGACCAAATGTATTTCCCTTTTTTTTCACTGTTTGTTTGTAAAATTATTGAGAGCCATTATGGACCAAAGTAGGTATGTATATATGTATGTATGTATGTATGTATGATCTCCCTTACCCTCCTTGTCCTCCAAACTCGTCTGCTTGGG